>WOAB01000329.1:0-329972 GCA_027886185.1 Rheum nobile | reverse complement strand
ACATACATTCACTCTTTGTGAATAAGACTTCGCAGTCAAATGTTCAGTCAAGCGTGCTACTGTAATGAGATTGAACTTGAAGCAAGGCACATAAAGCACTCTAGTTAAAGTAAGCAAAGATGATAGGTGGACATCTAGCTCCCTCCATGTCTACTGAGAAACGGACACCATTTGGCAAGATAATAGAGAAGGATGCTTAAGTTGTCTTACTGATTTCAACAACTTAATATCATGACACATATGTGTACTAGCGTCACTGTCAATCACCCAATTCCCTACTGAAAGAATAGGTTGAGAGGCTATCAGCAAGATTTAAGGCTGTATGTGAATCTGAACTGTCAAGTTCCACTGCACCGCATACACATGGCCTGTGTTGGCTTGAAGTAGCTGAATAAGCTGTTGACATTGGAGACTTGACAAGCCTGGAATAGACGGAGTAGAAGATGGAGCAGTACCTCCTTGATTTGGTATGTCAGTTTCCACACAACCAGCAACTTTCTTGTTCTTTGTGAACTTGAAATCTGGAGGAAAACCGATGATCCTGTAGCATTTTTCAATGCTGTGTCCAGGTTTTTTGCAGTGACTACAAGTTACTGATGCTTTCGTTCCTTCAGGCTTCAATTTGTCAGTAGACTGTGTTGCACCTTTGAAAGAACCAGCGCCATGATTCCCTGCATACAGAGAAGCAGCTTCAGACAAGATTTTATTGCTTGCTCCAATTTCACGTTGCTTCTCCTCTTGAAGCATCATGGAATAAGCCGAAGACACCGTAGGAGTAGGCTTCATCTTGAGAATTTGGCCTCTGATAGCAGCATACTCATCGCTCAGTCCCATCAGGAATTGGATGAGATACTGTTCATCGTCTTCTTGTGGACAACAATTGAGAGCTCCACATTCACATATACTGGAGGCTTACGCAGACTACGCAACTCATCCCAGATGACTTTGATTCTTGTGAAATAGCTCGTGATAGATTGATTGCCTTGAGAAATTGAATTCAATTCCTTTTGGATTGCGAATTTTTGAGCGTTGCTTGATTGTCCATATCTTGATTACAGTTCATTCCAAATCTCCTGTGCAGACTCATAGTATATCACGCTGCTTCGAATTTCAGGACTAAGAGCATTCATGAGCCAAGCAACAACAAGATCGTTGCATCTCTCCCGATTTTCAAGTTTCGCTGGATCATCTTCAGGTTTCTTGACCGATCCTGTGATGAAGCACCACTTGTTCTTCGCTGAGAGTGCAACTTTCACACATCTGCGCCATCGCCGAAAGCCTTTCCATTGAAGACTTGAGTAATCACTAGAGATCCTGGTTGATCTGAGGGACTGATATTATATGGATTAGATGTATCCATTTCAGTTGATGCGGAAAAGAAAAGGATTGGATGATCGAAGTGCAAGATCAAAGAAGAAGGAGAAGATTGATTCAGTGAAAATCAATCTACGAAGGAGAACAGAACGCAGTGCTCTGATACCATATTAACCTTGCACAATTCATGAACAAAGTGAATGAGAGAAAGAAGTGATTGATTGATTAGATTTGCCAGAGAGAGATTACAAGCCTTATATAGAGGCATGAGATGAGATCAGTTGCTCTAACTGAATCAGAGAATAACAGAAACACATTCCACCTTTCATAATTACACGTGGCTAACAACCACTTAACAAACTAACAACTTCCTAACTGGAAAGAAGAAGAGATGAGTGACTCTATCACTATTCACTAATAAATCTTATTAAGCCTGGTGGAGCCTTCATATAGACCTCTTCATGTAATTCGCCATGTAAGAAGGCATTGTTGACGTCCAATTGGAAGATAGACCATTGTCGTTAAGAGCCAGACTAACGAGACTCCGAACTATGGTAAGTTTCGTGACAGGAGAGAAGGTCTCAGTGTAGTCGATATCCTCTTTTTGAGTGAAGCCCTTCACCACAAGGCGAGCTTTGAATCTCTCAACAAAGACGTCAACCTTTCGCTTGATCTTATATACCCATTTGCCGCCGATGGGCTTTTTACCAGGAGGAAGAACCACTAAATCCCATGTGTGGTTTAAGTCCAAAGCATCAAATTCCTGGGACATGGCACTAACCCAACTGAGGATCAAGTGCAGCTGCTTGATAGGAGTAAGGCTCAATTTCATTTACAGTGTCATCGGTAGCAAGAACTTGAAAGCTAAAGGCAGTGGGAAGAGAGAGGTAAGGGTATGATGACAATGAGTATGGAATCTATGTCAGTGGTTACAGTGTTACAGATGTAATCCTGTAGATAAGCAGGAGGGTGATGTGATCGAGAGGATCAGAGAGGTGGTGGAGGAGGAGGTGATGGAGAAGTAGGAGATGACATGGTCAGTGGAAGAGATATGGTAGAAGGGTCTATGGAAATTGTGAGAGTATATGTAGGAGGCGAGGGAGAAGGGGAGTTGAGGTGGACTGTGGTAGTACAGGGTGACTGAGAAGTGGGAAAAATGGAGTTGACATGGTCAGGAGAAGGAGAGGGAAAGAGAGAGGATGAGGAAGGCAAGGTAGAATAGGGAAAGATGGATTCATGGAATACAACATCTCTGGAGATGAAGATGGAATTGGTGTCAAGGTTGAGCAGCTTGTACCCTTTCTTCCCAAAAGGATACCCCAAGAATATACACTTAGACGCTCGAGGCTCAAATTTATCACGCCCTTGTTTGAGAGTTGAAGCATAACAAAGGCATCCAAAGGTTCGAAGTGTAGTATAGTCTGGCTTAGAACCATACAAAATTTCATAAGGAGAAGAATGGTGAAGGAGTTGAGATGGAAACCTGTTGATGAGGTGTGTTGCAGTGAGCACACAGTCACCCTAGAAAGATATAGGGAGACCCGACTGAAACGACAGAGCTCGAGCAGTCTCCAGTAAGTGCCAATGCTTGCGCTCAACGATGCCATTCTGTTGGGGAGTAGCAACACATGAAGTCTGGTGTAGAATACCCTTGATGTCCAGGAATTGCTTAGTAACAAAACTAGAACCAAGTTCAAGAGCATTGTCTGAACGAAGAATTTTAACTTTCTGATTGAAATGTGTGGCTGCCATCTCAACAAAAGATTTGATGAAAATGAATGCACTACACTTGGTACTGAGCAAATGAGTCCAAGTAGCCCTGTTGAAATCATCCACAACAGTGAGAAAGTACCGATAACCTCTCGAGTAGAAGTATGATATGGCCCCCAAATATCCACATGAATAAGCTCGAACACATGATGAGTGGTGATGCTACTGAGAGGAAAAGGGAGTCGTTGATGTCTAGCTTTTGCACACACATCACAAGCATCAACAACAAAATCTTTATTGAGCATAAGAAGAACAGATAGAGTTTTCAATTTGTAATAAGGCAAATGCCCAAATCTAGCATGCCACAAATGATAAGCTGCCTTAGGATCGTTAGAAACAGACAAAACAGGTAATGGAGATGGTGAATTGAATGACTGATGCAACAAGTAAATTCCATTCTTGGATCTACCAAGTTCCTGTTGCTTGCTCTTGGAAAGGCCCTGCACAATACATTCACTCTTTGTGAATAAGACTTCGCAGTCAAATTGTTTAGTCAAGCGTGCTACTGATATGAGATTGAACTTGAAGCAAGGCACATAAAGCACTTCAATTAAAGTAAGCAAAGGTGATAGGTGGACATCTAGCTCCCTCCATGTCTACTGAGAAACGGACACCATTTGGCAAGATAATAGAGAAAGGATGCTTAAGTTGTCTTACTGATTTCAACAACTTAATATCATGACACATATGTGTACTAGCGTCACTGTCAATCACCCAATTCCCTACTGAAAGAATAGGTTGAGAGGCTATACCAACAAGATTTAAGGCTGTATGTGAATCTGAACTGTCAAGTTCCACTGCACCACATACACCTGGCCTTGTGTTGGCTTGAAGTAGCTGAATAAGCTGTTGACATTGGAGACTTGACAAGCCTGGAATAGACGGAGTAGAAGATGGAGCAGTACCTCCTTGATTTGGTATGTCAATTTCCACACAACCAACAACTTTCTTGTTCTTTGTGAACTTGAAATCTGGAGGAAAACCGATGATCCTGTACAATTTTTCAATGATGTGTCCATGTTTCTTGCAGTGACTACAAGTTACTGATGCTTTCTTTCCTTCAGGCTTCAATTTGTCAGTGGACTGTGTTGCACCTTTGAAAGAACCAGCGCCATGATTCCTGCATACAGAGAAGTAGCTTCAGACAAGATTTTATTGCTTGCTCCAATTTCACGTTGCTTCTCCTCTTGAAGCATCATGGAATAAGCCGAAGACACCGTAGGAGTAGGCTTCATCTTGAGAATTTGGCCTCTGATAGCAGCATACTCATCGCTCAGTCCCATCAGGAATTGGATGAGATATTGTTCATCATCTTCTTGTGGACAACAATTGAGAGCTCCACATTTCACACATACTGGAGGCTTACGCAGACTACGCAACTCATCCCAGAGGACTTTGATTTTTGTGAAATAGCTCGTGATAGATTGATTGCCTTGAGAAATTGAATTCAATTCCTTTTGGATTGCGAAGTTTTTAGCGTTGCTTGATTGTCCATATCTCGATTGCAGTTCATTCCAAATCTCATGTGCAGACTCATAGTATATCACGCTGCTTCGAATTTCAGGACTAAGAGCATTCGTGAGCCAAGCAACAACAAGATCGTTGCATCTCTCCCAATTTTCAAGTTTCACTGGATCATCTTCAGGTTTCTTGACCGATCCTGTGATGAAGCACCACTTGTTCTTCGCTGAGAGTGCAACTTTCACACATCTGCGCCATTCGCCGAAAGCCTTTTCATTGAAGACTTGAGTAATCACTGGAGATCCTGGTTGATCTGAGGGACTGATATTATATGGATTAGATGTATCCATTTCAGTTGATGCGGAAAAGAAAAGGATTGGATGATCGAAGTGCAAGATCAAAGAAGAAGGAGAAGATTGATTCAGTGAAAATCAATCTACGAAGGAGAACAGAACGCAGTGCTCTGATACCATATTAACCTTGCACAATTCATGAACAAAGTGAATGAGAGAAAGAAAGTGATTGATTGATTAGATTTGCCAGAGAGAGATTACAAGCCTTATATAGAGGCATGAGATGAGATCAGTTGCTCTAACTGAATCAGAGAATAACAGAAACACATTCCACCTTTCATAATTACACGTGGCTAACAACCACTTAACAAACTAACAACTTCCTAACTGGAAAGAAGAAGAGATGAGTGACTCTATCACTATTCACTAATAAAATCTTATTAAGATATACAAAAAAATCGGAAAAATATTAGAAACGTGTATGGTACAGCAATGTTCTATTTTATAATTCATTTTGATTATCATACAACAATAATTGATGTATTGTATAATTTATGTGGTGACTCTTAATGATGTTTTCAAAAAAGTATTATGCTATATACTCGTGAATCATGATATATTTGACGTACAATTCAGAACAATGAAACTGTACGCTAAGAAATTAATATTTAAAAGAAGGATTAACATAACAATATCATGCTCTATAAACGTACGTGGCGCCAAACATAATCTTGTATAGATTTTACTAAATTAATTTGATCGGTAAAACATGGAAGGCAAAAAGGAACAAGATTTAACATCCATTTTACAAGGCAAAAAAGAGGTTGTGAGCCTCGAGCTAGCCTTCGTGGAATCCATGGCTCTTAAGTGTGTCATAGAGCTTCGCATCCCAGACATCATACACGCCCATGGCTCTCCCATGTCCCTATCTCAGATCGCCACTAAGATCGGATCTACGTCTCTCAATCTCGCCTACCTAGCGCGTCTCATGAGGTTGCTCGTACACAAGAACATCTTCGCTGCCACCACAACCCCTTCGTATGATCAATCACGGGACACCCTTTATGCCCTAACCCACTCCTCAAGGTATTAGCTAGCCTTCTAATAAAGTTTATTTGTTGCAAACTATATATATGTTCTTTTAATTCTCTTTCATTAGGTATGTTACGTACGTACTCCTCAAAAATAGAAACTTATGCTTTTGGAGGTTACAAAAGCATTGTTTTACAACGCGCGCTTTAAATAATAATTTAAGCAACTACGTACCAACAAAAATAATTAAACTTCTCTAAAAACCTTATTGTGTCGAACAAAGACTTAATTTGTCATACTAATTTATACACAAAATTTTTGTGGTTAAATTACTAGGTTGCTCTTGCATGGTTGTGACATGACAATGGTTCCCATAGTTATGATGAACACCCATCCGCGGTTGATGGAGCCGTGGCACCAACTAAGCGCCTCCATCAAGGACGGCGAAAGTGCGACCAAGAGGGCTTATGGATCTTCCCTGTGGGACCTCCTTTCCACAGACCCGGATTTGAACCATGTATTCAATAGCGGCCTTGAGAGCACCACCAAGTTTACCGCTGAGGCAATCGTGACGTCATACAAGCACGGGTTCCGAGGCATTGAAACCTTGGTCGACGTGGGCGGAGGTACGGGCTACTTGCTGTCCGAGGTTGTCAAGGCTAATTGGCCTCGTGTTAGAGGAATCAACTTTGACTTGCAACATGTTGTTGAGAGTGCGCCCTCATACCCCGGGATAACACATGTTGGAGGTGACGTGTTCGAGTCTATTCCCACCGCTGATGCAATCATTATCAAGGTGAGTTTTCTAATTGGTAGTACGTAGTACGTTGTAATTAGTTAGTTTCTTATTAATTGTGTGTTTTTAGCCAACATATATAGAAGATACGTATATTAACTTGATCGATGTACGTAGTCGGTGTTACACAATTGGAACGACGAAGACTGTAAGAAGATCCTAAGAAACTGCAGGAGAGCACTTTCGAAGACGGTGGGGAAGCTTATACTAGTGGAGATGGTTGACCAAGAAGATGATGAAGGATTGTTTGACGAAGCAGCCATGAAATTGGATCTTTTGATGATGGTTCACTTTGTAGGCGGAAAAGAGAGAACTCAACTTGAATGGACCAACTTGTTGGAAGATGCTGGCTTTTCTCGACTCAGTTTCATCAAGATTCCCGCACTTCAATCCATTATTGAAGCCTACGCAACTTAATTAAGTATATCATATATTATATATATGAAGCATACTGCACGTAATAAGTATAAGTAATGTTTGTGATTTGAATTTGGTTTTGTGTGATATCTTTATCCTCCAAATTGATATATTGAAAAGGATATTGACCATGTAATAGTTTCAATAATCGTCAAGTTGACCTTTTCAACATTGCTACGTACATCACACGCCTACGGCCTACTTCTCAACAATAATTAGTACCACAATCAATTATTCAATTGTGTTGGGTTGAATTAGAGCTTCGCGCTGATCTTGGATCATTGGTCCTCACTGACATTTGGGTTACGCTGTGTCGGCCGATCAGGCACAGGATTGTTTTTTGATGGATGATGGCGTACGTTTATAACTCTCCGTGTTGGCAGCTTGAATTGCTACAATTCAATAATTGGTGATGGCGTTTATCGCTGGTTTCAATCCCATCTGGATATTGGATATATTTTATCGAAGCCAAATCAAACAAATCTTAGAACCTAATTAATTAATTAATTTCTGCAAGAAGTTACTTGCGTACATTGGATCCAGACTACTACTAAGATGGAACGGGGAGCTCATATCCTCAAGGTAATGCTCATCAAATTCAACACACTACGTACATCAATTATGTACGTTACGGTCTAGTACGTTATTGGTGTGTCCTTTTTGGACACCATATATTATATATATGTTGTTGACATAAAAACAAGATAAATAGACTACTTTTCCTATATGTTGGTACCTGCACGATTCTTAGTTTATTGTCCATGGACTTTTACATGATAATCACGTGCAAACCTAAATTATTGAATTTTTTTTATATATATTTATCAGAAATATTCAAAATTAATTATATAATTTTATTTAGGA
The DNA here is from genome assembly GCA_027886185.1 of Rheum nobile. Classification (NCBI taxonomy): domain Eukaryota; kingdom Viridiplantae; phylum Streptophyta; class Magnoliopsida; order Caryophyllales; family Polygonaceae; genus Rheum; species Rheum nobile. Next base: position 322,025 of record WOAB01000329.1, on the reverse strand, counting down.
TTTGTTATACATAATTCTAAAAAATACTTAAAAAAATACTACTTTATCCAAATTTGCATTTAAGTCTTAAAAAAATGCACAATCTCCTCTATTTCTATCCTAATTTGTGTTAGAATTTTCAGAATTTATGGTTTATAAGTTTGCAAATTTTAAAATTATTTTTTATACATTTTTTTTTTGAAATTACGCATAAAAGTAGTGACGGAATTTGTAGAAAAAACGTAATTTTTGGATCAATTTGAAATTCGTAGACTTTTATTCTCTAATATTTTAGTTTCGGTTATAATTAAGCATGTCTGAACAAACTACCCTAATTGTGCAACACTTACCAAAGTAATATTTCATAATTTGATAGTCAAGGCTAATGAACGAAACCCTAATTAAGCTTGCTTCGTCGTCCTCGGAGTTCAACAACCTGTTCAATAGTGGCATAGAGAGCTCGACACGGTCTCTTGTGCATGTTAGAATCTAAACGCAGTAACAAGAAAAAAACGAAACAAAAAAGACGAGAATTATTTATCCAGTTCGTCACAGAATATGACTACGTATAGCGGTCTAGGGCACTACCAAGCCACAGTTTTTTTTCTTACTACAATGATCAATATAAATTTAAGTTAATGAACGAAACCCTAACTAGACTCATTACACTATTGTACGAACGGGCCCAAAAGACCCTTGTACGGACGGACCCAAAAATTTTCTGGGTTTCGGTGTACAATCCATCGGCAGGGTCGGAACTACTTGAGGCCCAAAGGCTGAAAAAAAAAACTTTTTTTTTTCAAAAATAAAATAAAAATTTTAAGTTTTTTATCCTTATTTAATCTGAAAATATAATTTCAGTCCGCCCTAATAAATTTAAGTCATGAAAATAAAATTATCTTAAATTTTGCCCCATCATCTCATCTGAAAATACAATTTCAGCTAATCCTAATAGATTTAAGTCAAAAAAATAAAATTACTAAGTTTTTTTTTCCTTGAAAAAATTACCTTAAGCTTCATAAAAAAGTTAAAATTGATTTTTGCGAAATAAGTTTTAAGTCACGTTGGATTTAAGCCACACAATATTTTTATCGCGCAGGATTTTAGCCCCCTCTGGGATAAAATTTTAGCTCCGCCCATGTCCATCAGGCGCTATAACGCAGGTGATCCTGTCGGTGTACAAGGACAGGTTCCAAGGCGTCGAGACCCTGGTGGACGTCGGTGGAGGCAGCGGCTACCTGGTGGCCGAGATAGTCAAGGCTAATTGGCCTCGAATACAAGCCACCAACTTTGATTTGCAGCATGTTATAGAGACTGCGCCCATGTTTATTAGTGCTGATGCAATCATTATGAAGGTCATTCAACATTAATTTGTTATGTGTTATTTTGTTGGCATCAATCAACCTGATATATGAAAATGACTTGTTAATATAATTTGGTGCAGTACGTGCTGCATAATTGGGGTGATGAAGACTGCAAGAAGATCTTAAGGAATTGCAGGCGATCGATGTCGAAAACAAAGGGCGAAGCTGATATTAGTGGAAGTGACAGTTGAACCAGAAGGACAAGAGTTGTTGAATGGAGCAATATTAGAACTTGCTCTAACCATGGCTGTTTCTTCTGCGGGCGGGAAGGAAAGAACTCAACTTGAATGGACCAACTTGTTGGAAGATAGTGGTTTTTGTCATTGCAAACTCATCAACACCCCGGTTGCAATCTCCATTATTGAAGCTTATCCATCTTGATCAATACATATATCGATCGATCGTACGATTGCACAATAAAACTGATCATGTATCTCATTGGGAGGGCATCTGAAATTTATCATCCAACAACTGGAGAAAGGCATTGAACAAGATTAGATCATGTATCTCATTGGGCTTTGACCCGGTCAGCCCAATTGGATTTAACCGAAGACGTACGGGCCGGGCTTCAAGAAGTTGGATGAAGAGGGAGGGTTTTGGAACATTGGCTCTTTAAGAGTTTTTAATTAATAAAATAGACCCCTATTAGTTTTTATGTATTTTTCCTATCCCTACTAGCTTATTTTATTTATTTATTTTCTCTCTCTTCTTTGTTTTTTCTCTCTCTAAAATATTGTTTTTTGGGGTTTAGGGTTTAAGGGGTAGGGAGTAGGGTTTAGGGAGAGGGAGAGGGGTCCATTTTTACTAAGGGTCCATAAGTTTAAAAAAAGGTTTGTCAAATGGTTATTTACTTAGAAATGACCTATATATATTCCCTCGTAAAAAATAAACATTATCTCTATAATGTTAATTAAACATGCATATTTACATGTTAAGCGGTCTATAGTCCTTAGTCCCTTAGTCCCCAAACACTTCCAGGATGTCAACCGATAGTACCCTATGTCGTCGTATTTTCCAAAGAGAAGTTAAGGTTGCTTTGCAGAGAATGCAGAACAAACGGTCTGGAATTTAATTAAACATATTTTAGTTAATGTTAATTAAACATGCATATTTACATGTTAAACATATTTTAGTTACATGTTAAACGGTCTGGAATTTACCATTCCAAGCCCTTAGTCCCCAAACACTTCCAGGATTCCAACCGATAGTACCCTATGTCGCCGTATTTCCCAAGGAGAAGTTAAGGTTGCTTTGCAGAACAAACGGTCTGGAATTTAATTAAACATATTTTAGTTAATGTTAATTAAACATGTATATTTACATGTTAAACATATTTTAGTTACATGTTAAACGGTCTGGAATTTACCATTCCAAGCCCTTAGTCCCCAAACACTTCCAGGATTCCAACCGATAGTACCCTATGTCACCGTATTTCCCAAGGAGAAGTTAAGGTTGCTTTGCAGAGGATGCAGAACAAACGGTCTGTAGGTCCAGATGAGATTCCGGTGGAGATCTGGAAGTGTTTGGGGACTAAGGGCTTGGAATGGCTCTCCGCATTATTCAATGTGATACTTAAGACTTCAAAGATGCCGACTGAGTGGCGACGTAGTAGATTGGTGTCAGTCTACAAGAACAAGGGAGATGTGCAACTTTGTGGCAACTACAGGGGATCAAACTCCTTAGCCACACTATGAAGATTTGGGAAAAGGTTATCGACAGGAGGTTGAGAGAGTTAGTCAGCATCTCGGAGAACCAATTTGGCTTTATGTCCGATAGGTCGACGACGGAAGCTATCCATCTGATGAGACGCCTTATAGAGCTTTACAGAGAGAGGAACAATAATTTGCACATGATTTTTATTGATTTGGAAAAGGCCTATGATAGAGTGCCTAGAGACCTTCTATGAGATTGCTTGGAGGCTAAAGGGATTTCAGGAACGTTTATTAGGATTTTGAAGGATATGTACGAGGACACAGAGACCAGTGTCTGCACACCAGGGGGTGATTCTGCTTACTTCCAGGTGAAAGTGGGGTTGCACCAAGGGTCGGCGTTAAGCCCTTTTCTGTTCACGATTATGATGGATGTTTTGACGAGCGACTTGCAGAGGGAGGTCCCTTGGTGTATGCTTTTCGTTGATGATATTGTTTTGGTTGATGAATCCAGAGGAAGGGTTAACACAAGATTGGAGGAGTGGAGGAATGCTTTGGAGACAAAGGGATTCAAGCTTAGTCGAGCAAAGACAGAGTATGTAGAGTTCAGTTTTGGTCCAGTGGCAGAGGAAGAGTCTGATGTGATGTTGGGGGAGCATATTGTACAGAAGAGAGAGAGTTTCAGGTACCTCGGCTCGGTCATGCAGAGTAACGGAGGTATTGACGCGGATTTACAACATAGAATTCAATCGGGTTGGCTTAGATGGAGAAGGGCATCTGGAGTGCTGTGACAAGAAAGTCCCTCTCAAGCTAAAAGGAAAATTATTTTCGACAGTGATCCGACCAGCCCTTTTGTATGGTGCAGAATGTTGGTCGATAACTAAGGTGTAGGAGCAGAGGTTGATGGTAGCAAAGATGAGGATGTTACGCTAGATGTGTGGCTACACGAGGCTAGATAGAATCCGAAACGAAGTTATCCGGGGAAAAGTTGGAGTGGCTACTATTCAGGATAAATTGCGAGAATCTAGACTACGTTGGTTTGGGCACGTGTAGAGGAGGCCTACTAATGCGCCTGTGCGCAAATGTGAGGAGTTAGCGGCAGTACAGTTTCGTTGGGGCAGAGGGAGACCTAAGAAGAATTGGATGGAGGTCATTAGAAAAGACCTCGCCTTTTTGTCTCTCATAGCGTCTATGGCTCAGGATAGGTTTTTTTGGAGGGATATGATTCGCATTACAGAGGGTTAGTCGGACAGGGGATCCATGTGGCGCTCTGAATCTCTTCTACATATTTTTCTCTTTTTCTCTATTTCTCTTTTTCGATTCCCTTTATACTCATTTTTCCATTCTCGCTCTTTTTAGTGGGTCGTTCGAGGATACATCCACCCGACTAGTCTCGGGGTTCGGATGGAACCATCTTGACTCCCCTAGACATTCGTCGCAGACGGGTCAATCCACTGGGTTGTTGTTGTTGTTGATTTACATGTTAAATATGCACGTTAACACAGACTAAAGAAGATGCACATTTATATATATTTTATGTGAGCATTTAATATACATATATTTTTTAACATGTCCTTATATATTAAATGCAATTTGGGTGAGTATATATGGATTTTAGGTATAATTTTATAGGACTATTGCAATGTAAAAAAATTGGGATTTTAATTTATTTATAAAAATAAATAAAGTTATATGTTTATATTTAGTCTGAACCTTTGAAGTTAACCATAAAAATACACATTTTTATTATTATAAACGTCTCTATACAAACATTCAACGAAAAATCGTACTTGATACCTCTAAATCAATGTTAATGAGAGCTCAGTGCCAGACCACATAATCAATTGGGCAACATCAAGGTGCTCTTATCCTGGAACCGAGCGTCCATGGGGAAATACTCTTGGGGGGCTTACATATTCCCAAGTGCTCATTCATCACTTGGCTTGCTCTTCATGGTAGGCTCCCCACCAAAGACCGTATTAGTAGATGGACTGATATTGATGATGAGTCTTGTGTTTTCTTCAATGCAGAGGCTGAATCTAATGCTCATTTGTGGACTAGCTGTGCCTTTGTCAAGAATATCCTCAGGCAAATCCTTAACTGGGTCGCATTGTCGGCCTTTCCCTGCTGTATCGAGGACTGCTTTTCCCTCCTTCCTCATCTGCAGCAACAAACTAAAACTCAATTTTTGACTCGTAGCATGGCCATCTCTTGCTTTGTTTATACCATCTGGCTTACTCGCAACAAAAAGATATTTCAAGACCTCAATCCATCAAGTGGAGAATGCACTAGTCAGATTATTCGTCTGGCTACATCTAAACTGATGCTCAAGAAAGCAAAGTTTGAAGATGTCACCCTTCAGTGGCTCCGCACTCTTAAAATTATGTGATTGCTTCTTGTTTTTGTCCGCGCTAGTCTTGATGACTTGTTGTCATGTTTGTTTCTTTGGCCCAGCTTTTGTGTATGGGATTGGCCTTCGTGCCTTGTAAAGTACTGATCCTCTCTTTAATATAATTTACCTTTCTTCCAAAAAAAAAACATCAATTGGAATCACGCTTCCGGTGACGAAAGCGTGACGAAAGCGTGTAGGTGTAATTAGATGCTAGAAACATCAATTGTTGAACTTGTGCTGCGGCACTGATGATGAGTTTTCCGGTGACGAAAGCGTGTAGGTGTTGAGAAAAGCGCGGCGTCTCCTCGCCCTCACGCTTCTCGAGATGAAATTCTTGGCAGCAACGACGTTGTACATATGAATCCCTCTCCTCGAAGCTGATCTCTGGCTCAACTCAGGGCTGTGGCTTGTTAGTACCAAAGCCTCCATATTCGCACTTTAAAAAAAGGGCTCAAGGTTTGAACTGAATCTAATTAAGATGAAGATGGCTTGTTTTTTATAAACAAGGTGAAGCTTCTGTGAAAAGTCCTAGTCTTCGGTCGTCCATTCAACTTGGCCGGCCCAACGGTTGACTCGTGCTAATCCATTAAAAAAGACTGTTGGAAGGTTTTTTAGAGTTGTGGAGTGTATGTTGAATGGATGATGATGCTAGATTGCCAGTAGCATAAATTTTTAATTGGAGATTAGGCTTGGAATTTGACCTCAAAAAAAGAAGAATATTGGACTTGGAATTTTATGTTACATGTAGCTTTGAATAGCTTGCTTTACGGGTTGCTGGGGTGATGGGTTATCTTAGACCGGGTCGGTCGTCCATGATCAGGTATGAGTCAACCAATGAAATGTCTGGCCCAATTTCCATGAAGGGCGGGACTTTGGGCCTTGGGTAATGGACAAAGCGTTTCCATTTGGGCTTGTATGGATGGCCCAATTTCCATGAAGGGCGGGATTATTATGAGTCACAGAATAAATGCAACGTTGCAAGATCTTCCCCTCCAACTGTATTTAATAACCTCTTTCACTGCCATCACACATAAAATCTTACAACCCCTTTCAAGAATTCAAATGCCCTGAGAAAAGTGAAATCAATAAGCTAGCATTTATGAAGCAGAAGAAATCATGTTTTCGTCAGAAGAGTCACGTAAAAGCAGGCCCATATCCTCCCCATTTTTTTTTCCGACTGAAAGCGTACTTCTTAAATTTCCGGCTGAAACCACAATTCCTAAAAACCCCCAATATATATATATATATATAGCCCACGTACATACGTTCAAAAGTCACAAGTAGCTACTTTTGAACGTGATATATATATATAGCCAATATTAATTAGCCCCCTCCTCACTCCTGTGATTTGCTTCAATACCCACCTTTCTTCTTCAATCACCAAGTATATATATATATATATATATTTTGGGGAGATCGAGAAGAAATTCATCTGATCATTTTAATCGACTTTCGAAGAACATGAGGAATCTTGTAGCTCTAGCACTTGTCATCTTCCTTGCTCTTCCAACCATTACGTTCTCAAGGCGCATGGGCAGGCCCCACTCTCGTATGTTACTAACCTTAATTAAATATGTTGTCGTACATATATATATACTTAGTTATTAATTAATTAATATTATGTTTGTGTTCATGAAGACGGAGGGCATCACCACCATACAGCACAGACAAAGCCGAGTACAACAGGAGACAACATCATAGGAGCCACGTCACTGAGCCCGGAATCCTATAATAGGTGGGGAAGAAGGGCGGTTGGGACGAAGCGACGTGGACCAAGGGGACCCGACCCGCTCCAAGTTGCAGGGTCAAGCTTGCCGGACTGCTCTCACGCGTGTGGGTCATGCTCGCCGTGCAGGCTAGTGATGGTCAGCTTCGTGTGCTCCACGCTCGAAGAAGCCGAGACATGTCCCATGGCTTACAAATGCATGTGTAGAAACAAGTCTTATCCTGTACCTTAAAGGATATATATATGTTGCATGTGACTAATTAATCTCCATTTTCTTGTTAATTAATTAAGTGCATGTGGTTAGGCTAGCTAGCTAGTAGGTTGAGATGTTTCTGACTATATATAGTCCATTCTGTGGATGATTTATTGTGCATGAAATTAATTAACTACCTTCGATTAGTTCAGACTTCAGATGTATCTTAATTGGGTCTTGTAGGATGTAATTAGAGTTTTTTTTTTTCCTAATGTTTTGGTTTTGGTTAATTAATTATATCTCAATTTGGGTACTGACAACTGACCTCCTCTTCTCCAATGGTACGTCGAGCAGCTATCTATAACCTATCCTTCCATAAAATTCGTTTGCTTCGACACATACAATATTTTTTCACCATTACTATTCGGGGCATATACAAAATTGCCTTCCAGCGCATAGGGTCGCCACGTTACGTGTGGAGTAGCTCCACATGTAACGTGGGGTAATTTTTTTTTTTTTTTTTTAATCCACACGTAACGTGTGGTATTTTTTTTTATAATTTTTTTTTTAGGGCATGAGATTTAGGGTGTCACAGGATCCCAAAAAAGACAAAAAGTGGTATGAACTCTCTATGTGCTACAAGCATGATAGGATATGAAAATAATATGGTTTTGAAAACCCTAAATCTGAAACCCTACTTATCCTAGGATTTTCTAAGGCATGGGATTTAGGGTGTCACAGGACCCAAAAAAAGACAAAAAGTGGTATGAGCAATGATTGTAATATGAAGTATCTTAGCTGGAAAATTAAGAGTCAATTCTAAACAAAAATATATATATTTTACTAAGAAATTTTCTTTCTATCACCTCAAATTTGTAATACTCCAAGCTTGACCAGTGTCAGACTTACCCAATACTACATATATGAACAAAAAATGAATGCTTAAGATGTGCACAACAATAAGCAGGGCGTATAAGCAATGATGTATTAAGCCTTGAAATGATCAAATGTCAGATAAAAGAATACGCTAGCTTGAACCTTCATGGAGACAAAAAAAATCAGCTCACGTTCTCAAACCAGCATCCTCCATCCAGTTAGGACTAATTTACTAACATTTTAACATTGATAAAAAAAATATAAGTTTTAGACATTTTTTTATGTGATGTTTAAATTTTTTTATTTTTTTTTATTTTTTATAAAAAAAAATACCACACCACTCCACACGTAACGTGTGGATTAAAAAAAAAAAATGTACCCCACGTTACGTATGGAGCCACTCCACACGTAACGTGGCGACCCTATGCGCTGAAAGGCAATTTTGCCTATGCGCCGAATAGTAAGGCCCTATTTTTTAAACATTATGGGTGCTATAACCATGTAACTCTCAGTGGTACAATATTTTCTAGCCGCAAGGGCATTTGACAATTTTTTTAAAACCTCAGGGTATTACGCGAAATACTTTAAATCTTTGGGTATCTCGTGAAAATTGTAAAAACTCAGGGATACCATGCGAAAATTCCGATTATTTAATTAAACAGTTTGTCTAATATTGGGCATATTGGGCACATGATAAGAGTGTAAATTTGGAAAAAAATTCAAAATATTCGGGGTGAACTCCTATGGAAAAAGTTAAACTACTGATTAAAGAGATTATTACTAAATATTGAGTTTTTATTGTGTACCCATGTGCACATGTTATAAAAAATCCTTAATTAAATAAGAGGTAAGTTAATCATAAATTATATATATCTATATATTAAAGCTCTCCCATTTTGAACTCTTATAACACTTCTGGACCCACTATATCTATATGTCATTTTAATTTTTTTATTTTACTTTAAATAAAAACCGTTTATCAAATTAAATTTATATGTAAATATTTAGATTACAGTTACTTCCAACACCAACCAAACTTTAAAGTGACAAATAACATTGTAAATAAATTTAACCATCAATCTATATATCTATATCAAAGCTAAGTCTTTTTAAGTGACTAGAGTGTTTTTAGACCCAAGTTGTTAAGGTTTATTTATTTATTTATTATTATATTAAATAATCAACAAAATATAAATTAACAAAAAGACCTTAACAAGATTTGTAAATTAATTAGCTCTAGATTTTAAAATCTTATCAAACTAACTTATTTTTACAATAAATGTTAATGTAATTTTCTATTTGACGAAATTGTAAATGTGATCCATATATTTTTGTTAATGCAACAATAATATTAATTGACATTTAACATCATAAACAAATAATTAATTAATTTAAATATTGTATAAGGTTAGGTTATATACTTAACTTTAGATACCATATATTTTAATGATTTTTTTGGTAAATATTACGAATTAGTGAAAACTATTAGCAAATTAAATGAACCCATATAAGTTAATTAGTATATTGACATAGCAACAAGATTAGTGAAACCACGTAAATTAATTAGTAACAACCTTTAGATATCATATCTTTTTAATGATTTTTTATTTACTTACAATGCATTCATATTTTGAAATTTAAATAAACCCACATAAATTTGATAGCAATAAAATCTTCACTTGATAGATTTCACATTTCCAATATTTAATTACAAATTATTTATAAACTTGAAATAATTGATAATGATAAAAAAATATGTATGAAAATATCAATATACTATTTGAAATATAATTCAATTGGGTTTTATTTGATTTTCCAATTGAGTTAATTTAGTATATTAATAATTATGAATAAATATAAGTGCACAACATATATGTAATAATAAAACAATGAGTAAATTAATATAATTTTATTTGCAATAATATCATCTCAATGTCTAAAACCTGAATTGAATATTACAAAAGGTAAAAAAAAGAGCTAACAAAAGTAATATTCTCTCAACAAACTTAAGAAGTTTAAAAAAAAATATAGATCTAAACATATCATCAACAACATATTGTTGGAAGATTGACAAATAACACCGTACTAACCTATTTTAATTGAAGAAAAAATTGTATATTTCGATTCATAACTTCAATCCCGGATACTATTTCACTCTAAATATACAAAAATAAAATGGTTTTGATAATTGGATATGTAACATGTACAATTGTAATTTTTACATATATTTAGAGTGGATTTTTTTCCTATAATATTTATATATATAAATTCAATCACTTTTTTTCTCTTAGTATGTATATGTTTGGAGAAAATCTTATATAATTACATGTCAATATGTTCTCATTTCTTGTATATGCACATAAATTTCTTAAACTTGGAATGTCAATATGTCAAATCGGCTCGTACATGACACGAAAGTTTAAACTAGTTATGTTTTAATTCCCTAATTAATAGGGAGTTCAGGGGATCGTGTGAATTATCTTTATTTTTAAGGTGTTATTTATCTTCTTTATGGACACACAACTTACAGGCTCTTTTTCATTTCTAAATTAAGCAAGTATGTCCTTCTACTGGTCAGGTGATTTTGGCCCACCCACTTAGGTCTTGTTTGACATAATGTTTATAATGTCTTTATTTATATTTTTTTTTTCTTATACACTTTTCATACCACCTAAATTTCAAAACTATTTTCCAAAAAAAAAAATTTTTTTATCAAAAAAAGTCTTTATAAATACTCTTACTAAACAAATCCTTATTCAGACGGGACTTGGGCAGTGATACGGATCCGGATAGCCCGTATTAAGTTTTAAATAAATATAATTTTATATTATTAAATTTAAATAGTCTTAGATATATAAAAATTATATAGTACTCCCTCCGTCCCCAATTCATCTTCTTGTTTCTTCATGGGCACATGTTTTAATAAAATTTCTGCAAGACACAGAGAACCACAGAGAACAGAAGGTCATTTTCCCTTAATCCAAACAGCCCAAATCCAGTACCTTCAGGATTACAAAGATAATTTTCATCAAGGGGACGTATTTCTCCATTTAGAGTCACACGGATTCATCCCAAAATTTAAAATTTCCCTCCCTTACATAAAACTCACAGCTATGAGCTTAATACTGCATTTACACCAGAATGAAAGCTTAACATTCAAAGTTTCTTACAAAAACACAGAGAGAAAGAAAAAAACATAGAATAATTTATTGAGAGGAGAATTAATTGAGCATCATTGCCTACTTCTTAATGGCTTCAGTCCTTGATTTAAATGAAACTCCATTTCCACTTGATGATGAAGAGTGTGATACTGCAGAATACATGGAAGAAACTGAGAAGCTTCCTGATCTGAACGATCCAATAGATTGGGACATGGATGATGATCATGAATTTGATCTGAACCAGGACAGTCAAGAACCACAAGACGCCCAAGACAGTCAGGAAGCACAACCTCAAGCCACAGTTCAACAACACTCATCAAATCAAGAGGAAATAGAGCAGGTAACACATGCAACAGTAGGTCATCATCAGCCAAAATTTAGAAGGCTCAACAGTGATGAGAAGCTACACATCTTGGTGTGGCTTATACAAAGAGCAACATGGGGACAACTTCAACGTGGGTCCATAGGAGCAGCTGCAGAACAGTTCAATTTGTCAACAAGATGCATCAGTAAACTGTGGAACACAGCAAAGAAGCAGAAGAATGCTGGACAGCGATACAATGTGAGTACTAATTTCCATAATTGTGGTAGAAAGCGAATTCAAGTATCAAATGAAGCTATCACATCATTGCAAATGGGGGACAAATCTTGCATAAGGGATCTTGCTACCAAGCTCAATATTTCTAAGAGCACAATTCATAGGATGGTCAAGAGGCGACAAATCAAACCACACACTAATCCATTACATCCAGGCTTGAAAGAAGCCAACATGAGAACAAGATTGGAATGGATTTTGATGCTATTACAAGGCAATACAGCAGAAGCAAAAAGAGAATATTATTCCATGTTTAATTTTGTCCATTTGGATGAAAAATGGTTCTATCTCAGCAAAAAGTCACAAAGGGTGTACTTAGCACAACATGAGAAGGGACAATACAGATCAGCCAGTTCTAGCAAATTCATACCAAAGGTGATGTTCACTGCAGTAGTGGCTAGACCTAGATTCAACTCAGAGGGACAATGCACATTTGATGGGAAGATTGGTATCTTCCCATTCACTTATCAAGAGCCAGTCAAAAGAGCATAAAAAAACAGAGCAAAGGGGACAATCATTACCAAGATAGTGGAATTAGTTAACAAAAATGTCACAAGAAGCGTGTTAATCAAGCAGATCATTCCAGCTATCATGGAAAAATGGCCAAGAGATGGAGGACAGAAGGTCATTTTCATTCAACAGGATAATGCCAAGACACACATAACACAACAAGATCCAGAATGGCAGCAGGTATACATACAAGATGAATTCACATTCATTTTAATTCAGCAACCCCCTAATAGCCCTGATTTAAATATTCTAGACCTTGGTTTCTTTAGAAGCATACAACACTTGATGCATAAAAAAATGCCAAAGGATGTTGACAAGATGCTTGATACAGTTCATGAGGCTTTTTATGAGTTAGAACCAAAAACTCTAAGCAATGTTTGAATGACACTACAATATGTAATGAATGAGATACTAAAAAAACAAGGGTCAAATGATTATGACTTGCCCCGTGTCAACAAAAAGAAATTGGAAGCTCAGAGAAATCTACAAACATGCATCAAAGCACCCATGTGGGCATTATTGCAAGCTTGGGACATTATACATGGTGGGGCACAACCAACACAAGCAAGACAAGCAAGATCAAATGGAGTACAACAAACTGCACAAGCATCAACATCTGAAGCAGCTCAAGCAAGTCAAGAAGCAAACCCAACAAATGCAGCAGAAGACATTCAACAACAATAGATCATCTTAGAATAGGATCATCATTAGTTTACTATTCTAGAATGATCTACATTTTGTGTGTCAACCCAGAATTTTTTGTTAAGGGACATGTTTTGTTTTCAAGGGGACCTTACTTGTCATATGAAATGGTACTTAACATTTTGAACCCTATCCATCATTTTGTTTAGACAAGGGGACAGACAAGTCAATACACCATTTCAAGCACACAAAAGGGACAATGACAATAAAAATGTAATTGGTCTCAAATGTCCCCAAGCATCATCGACAATCACCCTTTACCATCAACCCAACTATACCAGGAGCCTCTTCAGTAAAAACTATTGGTGGCTTAGCATAGTTGGGTTAATTACATCATTAGGATGAATTATCTCACAAATAAAGGACTCATCATTGACATTATTCAAGGGGACATTAAGCTTATTGAAACACCAACATGTCAAGGGGACACTCAAGTCAAAATCTGCATCCAGACTGTATCAATCCATCACATAACTCATGCAACACTCTCAAAGGGGACATTAATACTGCATTAATCCATTACAAAACACATCCAACATTCAAAGTTCTTCAGCAGCCAACTGAACAGACCATCAATATTCCACCACCAAGCACAATCCAACAACCATCATCATCATACACATAATTTAAACTCATTTGAGCAGAGCAGAGCAACATAAGCACAATCCAACAACTATCATTCATTACACTTTAGAAGCATACAACATCAACAACCATCATTAATTCAACAACCAACACCACAAATTCCATTTGAATAGAGCATCATAAGTCATAATAATCCAACACCAAAAGTAGCAAATTTTCAGAAGCAGGAACATCAATACGGGATACCCAATAAGGAAAACAAGAAGATGAATTGGGGACGGAGGGAGTAATTTAATCTCATACATAACACATGTCATTCAAGCAGAACATCCATAATCATCATAATCCAACAAGCATCATCATACACATACTAACAACAGAGATCAATAACAGTTAAGGCATAAAGGGGACTTAGCTAATCAACTTCACCCGAATCTTCAGTAACTTCCGAATCTTCAGCAACTCCACCTTGCTCGGCGAAGTTGCAGATGGCCTCACCAGATTGGAAATCATCAAGCACATCATTCACATCTTCCAATGGGCCATCAACAGACGGCTCTTCAAATCTTCGGGGACTGTAGGAATGATTTCCTTTGCAATCCCCAAGCCACTCGCAATCTGGATCCATGGAGCATTGGTAAGTACCGGATGATCCAGAGTGTTGGGGACTTGGAGAATCCTTCCAAAACTCAACAGAAGTGTGACTCATCTTCCCAAATTTGAAGACAAAGAGAAAGATCAAGATTCAGAGAAGATAAAGGGACGGAGAAGAGAGCCAACTCAAAGGTCAAACACCCAAATATGGGTTTTAGGGTTCTTAGAGGAAGAAGGAGCTTCTCAGAGTACAGAATGTCAAATGCAAGATCGACAAAATTCAACACCAGCAATAGAGAATTTGGGGACAAATTTGTGGATTTAACACTTGATTTGATGATCTAACACGACATGCAACCCAAATCTAGAGAACAAGGGGAGAAAGAGGACAAATTTAGATCTGGAAAAACAAAAAAAATGGGATAAATTGAGTTACAAGAACAAAAATCGAGAGAGAACAAGAGCAATTGACAGAGAACAAGAGAAAGTGAGAGATTACATGAGAGGAGCGTCAAATTTCTGAACGAGGAATTAGGGTTCTTTGCGGGAGGAAGATTTGAGAGCGTTTCAGAGGAGAGAAGAAGCTGCTAGGTTAAGAAATGAAAGAGTGGCTAGATGAGTGTATATATAGGAAGGGTATTGGTTGTAATATTTGTGGGTTAATGATGTTATTTTGGTAAATGTCACAAGACCAAAAATAGTAAATTTTCAAAAGCATAAACATCAAAACGAGATACCCAATAAGGAAAACAAGAAGATAAATCGGGGACGGAGGGAGTAATCAGATTGACAGACTAAACACTACTATATAGTTTCATATGCTATGATGAAGAATCTTGAGCCACAAAATGAATTCGAAAATGCTCCCAAGCACTGCTCCTCACAACCCCCAAAACCTGCACAAGCAAACCCTAAAGAACAACCCGTCGTCGATCCACTTCCACCATGTCTTCCTTCCTTATCTGCCTCCTCAAACCCTTAAACACGATCAACTGCTTCTCATTAAAATACGGTCGCTCTCTTATTTCTGGGCCTGGGCGATTGGGTGGAGGTGGATCATTGCTGGCCACAATGCTGCTCGTCTTCTTCCTCCGGGCTGCGGGACGCCGTTGAAGTTGCTAGAGTTGTGCATATGTCCCTTGGGGATACGTCTTCCTTCGCTTTGGAGTATGCGTCTTCCTCTCGTCACTTGCCGTGTGAGTTTTCCCGATCCTGCTCGAGGTACATCCTCTAGATCTCAGGCTCTGGTTCTCTGGTTCTTTTCAAAATTCAGATCCAAATGCACTCTTAAACCTCTACTTTTTTCCTTGCGTTTACCTGTAAATTCTAGTCATATTTGCTTCCTTTTACATGACAAAAATCTGGCTCTCTTTGTTCCCCTTTCCCAGTTTATTATGTCTCGTTTCATTGGACCTTTATTGCAATCCTTACTTTCGAACACAGATTTACATTTGAACAATTTTGCCTCCACCAGAATGTATTTGTTGTGCCTTGATATGATAGACTTTGAGATTATGCAGAATTGGCCTTTTACTGAAGGAAATTACATCCATCAGTTCACAGATCAACCTCCTCTATTGAACCATAACAAACACTTGAACCCTGACCATCTGAACAAACAGACTGGGAGATATATATCTTGGATATACTATCTCTTGGGACCAAATTATGCCTTGATCAAAGTTGTTGGACTGTTTAGATTTAAGTATTTGTATCTTTTTAGATATTTTACTATACAACCAATTATTTCTAATTATGAAACTGAAATTATTATCCTCAGTGTTGAATGCTTGTATTGATCTACAATTATTGATGTTGTATGGATCTACAATTATGAATGGTATGAATCTATACTCTTTCTGGGTATTGCTATCCATTACCATACAGAATCTTGCTTGAATGCTTTGAATAAGGTTAAATATCATTTGTACTGGAATGGCTCTGTTATGTTGACCAAAAAATTATTGATTTATTACCCTCGAAACTGTAGAACTTCTTCTCTGTGGAATAAATCTATTGACACTATTGGTGGGGAAGGTAATGGTAATTCTTCCTTTGTTACTCACTCCGTGCTTCCCCGGTTTCTCCCTTGTATTAATCAAGATTATTACCATGAGATTTGGAAATTACTTATCGGTCTGGTCCTATCTGTGTTGGTACTACATATAACTGGCATGTATTTGGTTTGTAAAACCTACATTTGGCTTATCAGCTTTATTGAGGTTTTCCTGTGCTACATCATCTCACAAACCAAGAAACCAAACAATGGAGAATATCATTAGCCTGCTGACAAAAGTGAGAGCCTGAATCAGTATTACTTTTTTAACAAACATACCCTGAACAAACAGACCTTGAACAAACTCTACTACCAACTTAGACCCATGCTACATGGCCATCTCTCACAGAAATGGTGGATGTACAAATATGAACAACCAACTATTATGCTGAAGTTTTATGATTGTATATCATCTCTTTTTAAGGGTTGTGTCAAATCAAAAAAGAATCCTCATTCTCGTACAAGAGACATACACTGTCTAGAAATTCATGTTTTCCTATGTATCTTTGATTTTTATCCGAAAAGTTTGTACTTCTCTGATAAGGAAGATTTCTACAATACTTCTGAAACAATTATATACACACCAGTACCTATGAAATCCCTGAATTTTGATGCTATTTACCATGGTTTACAATCAAAACATATCATTAGATATACATTTTGCTTGATGATATATATTACCATGAATAAATTTGGCTCAATCAAAATAAGAACCTCACACAGGCTTTGTGAGTGTACTATCGATCAACAACATATACCCCTTACATGCTTAAGGCATGAAATGCTTATACATAATGATAACTCCCATCTCCAGATTTTGCTTTTGTCAGCAGTGCAGGAACAACTACATATTAATCAGAATATTGAGCACTCTAAACTGCAACAAGAAAGTTACCAAATATTGAGCACTCTAAACTGCAACAAGAAAGTTACCAGCACCACTTTATGGCCGAAATAATGTACATCTGTTATAACAAAAAGAAAAATTATAACAACTTATGTCTGAATGGACCAACAACTTTTGGGCCTTGATCTTTCCTAGTAAGGTTTTACAACTTTGGGCATAAAAGAAGGGTGGTGCTATATATATTTTCTAAATATACTATAGAAAGGCACGCAAATACATCACGTGGTCGTGGCAACAACACGCATAAATCATACGTCCACGTGCATTAGTAACGGATAACCAAATATCTGAAGTTAAAAAATTTGAGAGAGGCACGGAAATAAAAGACGTGCTCGTGCCACAATATATTAAAAAAAACTAACAGCGACACGTACATATAATACGTTTACGTGCCATATTTTTTAAAAAAATTAATAGAGGCACGTACATGTAATGCATGTATGTGCCATTGTTTTTAAAAAAATAATAATAAAGTGGCACGCACATGTAATACATGTACGTGCCACTGTTTTAAAATAAATAAATAAAGTGGCACGTACATGTAACACATGTACGTGCCATTGTTTTAAAAAAAAATTAAAGAGGAACGTACATGTAATACATGTACGTGCCTCTGTTTTAAAAAATAAATAAATTAAAGAGTCACGTACATGTATTACATGTACGTGCCTCTTGTTTAAAAATAAAATAAAATAAAGAGGCACGTACATGTAATAATCTATTCAAAAATACAAAACGTACTACATATATCAATTCAAAACAAAATTTACATACATTCATCACATAAAGTATAAGACATTTATATTATTCAAACTATTAAAACTTGAGGTCATAAATATCTGTTCAAAATATAATGTGGGTATATCAATTATCATACATCTACTATCCTAAGTCAAACACTTATACTAAATCCATATATCTATTCAAAAGGAAATGTACAATATAATGAACAGTTTAAAATAATACATACTTGTACATATTCTGTCTGAATTGTCTCTTCAAAAGGTTTTGACATTTTTGTGCAAAAATGCATTTTTTAAATTATGAGATAGATGTTGTAAAATGAATGAGTGAAAGGATAGAGAATATGCTTGATATATAGTCTCAAAAACTCCCAACGGTATAATTCTAACGGTCAGAAAATTGACCGTTGGCGACCAAAATTACATGAGGCACGTAGTACACATACGTGTCAGGCACGTGCACGTGCCTGACACATATGTGTAGTATGTGCACGTGCCTCATCTAAATAAGTATACGAGGCACGTATGCTGAATATGTGCATGTGCCAGCTTTATGCGAGGCACGTATTTGTTATACGTGCACGTGTCTCTTTCGGATACCCGACGGGTAAAAAAATGGCACGATCACGTTTCTTGTTTACGTGCCTCTGATGTATGGGCATGCGTTTTGAGTACGTGCCTCTTCACTGTATAAATAGAAAATGTATTTAGTCGCGGTGTAAAAGAAACAGAATACTAAACATGGATTTTACCTACCTTATTAACCTTAGGTGTAAAATGGGTACTTCCAGTCGAATTTCCCCCTACTCGTGGAAACTTTGTTCTTACAACAAACAAAAGGTTATGACTACACACAATATATTACAGAATAAGACCCCTAAATATCTCTACACATGGGGCAATCTTTTAATTGTTTTTTTTTTATGAAGATTACAACATGAAACTGTCGTGGAATTGGAAAGAAAATATTCTAGATGGATATTGAAGCCTTTTGTAAAATAGAACGAGTCCAAGTACTCGCTCTATTTGAAACAAGAACAAACAAATAACCTAGTGAAAAAGTATGGAAAAAGTTGGATTTGATCAATTCCATTGTATGTTTGCTACGGGCTTCTCAGGCGGCATCTGCATTATGTGGAAAACATACCAATTAACAAATGAAATATTGGAGATAGATCAAATAGAATCAAGATTTATCAGTATTAAATATACGAACTTTTGCACAAACATTAAAGTGATGCTCATTCTTACCTATGCCCCCCCCCCCCCGAATGGATCCGGTAAGAATGATTTCTGGGAAAATATTATTACATTTATCAAAAATAGTGCCTATCCTTGTATTGTTATGGGTGACATTTTAAAACATTTTAAGACATTTTAAAAATGAATGCAAATTATTAGACATCCAAATACAAGGGAATACTCCCACCTGACGAAAAAATAGAACATAAATTGACAACACTTATGAAAAGTTGGATAGAGCTCTAATTCATCACCAGATATTACAATGGTATCCAGATATTTGTATCAAACATTATGCATTTACCAGTTCAGATCACTGCCCTATAACATTCGATCTTGCATCGAATATTCCTATTAAAAAACTACCATTCAAATTTGAAAAAATCTGGATGCCTAGAAAGGATATTAGAAATGTGGTTAAACAAGCTTGGCGAACAAATTATCATGGATATAGGATGTATAATCTAGTTTCCAAGACAAAATTAAAAACATGCGAAGATTTGGAATAAAACTACATTTAGTAATGTGTTTACCCAACTACAAACTATAGAACAACAAATATCTGACATTCAGATTGTGATTTGTACAAACCCCAACAATGATCTCATTACAAAACAAAACAGACTTATTGAAAAAAAAAACTACTTTGCTTCCAAAAGATTTTCTGGAATCAAAGAGCTAAAGTTAAACACATCAAATACAATGATATTAATGACAACTATTTTCACAAAATAGCGAGTGGAAGAAGAAATAGAAAAATCATAAGAAAATCAAAACCCAAGAGGGAACTAGCATTATTGGTGAAGAAAATATTAGAAATGAAATAGGGAATGATTTCATAAAAAGATTCAGAAGTGAACAAGTGAATGAGAGCTTACTTCGGGAGAACCTTGAACTAATTCAATATGAAATCTCAACATAGGAAAACATAGAACTAATAAGAAATGTCTCTAATGAAGAGATTAAAAAAGGTTGTTTTTGACATTGGGTCAGATAAATCTCCAGGACCAGATGGTATGATAGCAGAATTCTATCAAAAATATTGGGATATTGTAGGTCATTATGTGATTCAAGCAGTTAAGTGTTTTTTCCTATCAGGAAAATTACTCAAACAAATCAATCATACATTTATATCGTTAATACCAAAATGCAATAATCCGAACTCTACAAACCATTATAGACCTATTAGTCTATGCTCTACAATTTATAAGATTATATCGAAAATATTAACAACCAGACTGAAAAATACTATGGAAAAATTATTCCATCCTTTGCAAGGAGCCTTTGTAGCAAACAGAGCTATTCAAGATAACATTTTAATAGCTCATTAAATTTTTCATTCCTTTAAATCAAAACAAGGAACCGAAGGATTCATAGCTCTTAAACTAGACATGGAAAAAGCCTATGATAGAATTGAATGGATATTTATTATCCAAATCATGAAAAAATTTGGATTCCATGAAAAAATTATCAACTGGATTAAAGAATGTATCACGACTGTCTCATTCTCAGTGCTAGTCAACAATGGCTCTACGAAAATTTTCAAACCAACAAGAGGACTTAGACAAGGAGACCCCCTATCACCCTTTCTCTTTATTTTAGGATCTGAAATCCTAGTTCGAAAACTACAACGAGCATCTGATATACCTCGAAAACCTATCGGTTTTCAAATCTCTAGACATGGAACTCGGATTCCTTTTTTGGCTTTTGCGGATGACATTATGATATTCTCAAAAGTCAAACAAGAAAATTGTAAAGAAATCAAGGACATAGTGGATGAATACTGTAAAATATCTGGACAAAAAGTAAACTTTCATAAATCTGCCTTCCAAGTTATAAAAAAGGTTATCACTATAAAAAAATTGGCAATCCAAGGAGTACTTACAATAACAAACATGATATCCCTTGAAAAATATCTAGGATGTCCTATTATTAATGGTAGGGTCAATTCTACTACCTTTGTTGATCTTTTGATCACAACAACAACTAACTAAATGGAAAGCAAATTCCTTATTTCAAGCAGGGCGAACAACACTAATCAAATCGAATCTTGCATCTAGACCTAACTACCTGTGGCAGAGTTTCATGTTACCAACACATACTTATAATGAACTGGATAAACTAAACATAACTTTTTTCTAGATTAAGGATCCCTTTTTCTAGATTAAGGATCCCTCATACAAACCTCTTATAGACTGTGAAAAGATTTGTAAGCCAACTCAACAATGAGGACTTTGATTGAGAAAAGCAAAGGATATGAACAAAACACTACAATTTAAATTGTTGTGGAAAATCTTGGCCGAACCAGACAATTTTTGGGTGACAATTATAACCGAAAAATACCTAAAAACACAACATAACTTACACTATGAGAAGCAAGGAAACTGTTCTTGGCAGTGGTCCAAAATGTTTGAAATTCTAGACGAATTCAAAAAAGGACTCATTTGGCAAGTTGGCAATGGTAGAA
Source organism: Rheum nobile (assembly GCA_027886185.1). Lineage (NCBI taxonomy): Eukaryota > Viridiplantae > Streptophyta > Magnoliopsida > Caryophyllales > Polygonaceae > Rheum > Rheum nobile. The sequence continues at coordinate 300,284 of WOAB01000329.1, read as the reverse complement.
CCATTAAATTCTGGATTGATACATGGTTCTCCACAACTCCATTATGTGACATTATCAACATACAACCAACTTAGAATAAAGATGCTTTGGTAGCAGATTTTATTCTACCAAATAATACCGGGAACAAGGAAAAGATTAAACAAATTCTACCAACTCAGATATCTACACAAATAATATCCACTACAATACCCTTAAACGATATACATGATAGAATGTATTGGAAAGCCAGTAAAAATTGTTGGTTTTCCACAAAATCTGTCATGGATATGATCAACAAAAACAAAAGATAAACAACACATGACTCCTCCTGGATCTGGAAATTGGATACTTATCCTAAAGTAAAAAAAATTCTCTAGAAAATTATGAAAAATGGGCTTCCAACTAGAGCCATACTAGCTGAAAAAGGAGTAGCACTTCCTCAGGGATGTGTCCGATGCAATGCACAAAACGAAGATTTTAATCACTTGTTATTCCAGTGTAGTCATACACTAAAAACCATAGAAAAAATAAACAACCACACACATGGAATTATTAAAACCCTAAATATAGGTAACAAAAAAGCCTCTGAAATAATTGAGGAAATTCGATAGAAAATTGATAGAGTACAATTTGTAGAATTGACAGTCTCTTGGTGGGGAAACTGATTCTATAGAAACCAATAAAGTTTTGGGAGACCATCTAATGATACTGACCTGATAAAAGATGTACATATTTACATTAAAAATCAAATCCATAACTGGAAACAAACGAAGACCTGGAAGGCTGGAACCCATACTGTCTAGAGGAGCCTAAACAGAAAATGAACAATAACAACAAAAAAAGACGACCAATAAAGAAATGGAAAAAACCTCCGGATAATGTTATTAAAATTAATACAAATGGATCTACCAAGACTAATGGTGACTCTAGCTATGGATTCATATTCCGAAATAGCAAAGACGAACCAATTCACATTTTTGGAGAAAAGTGTGGAATATCAACCCCGTTAAAAACAAAAACAGTTGCAGTCAGGAATGCTCTGGTTAAAGCATATACATTAGGTCTTAACGACATTCACCTTGAATGCGACAATCTTATTGTAAACGTCCTGAATAAGATCTAGCACTGTCCTTGGGATATTGAAATTTTAATTTCTGATATCCTTTGTGTTTTACAACTGTTTTCTTCAGTGCAGAGCTTTCATGTCTTCCGAGAATCAAATGATGTGGCCGACTGTATTGCGAAGCTGGGGCAACAAAGTTCTTTGGAAGATATTCAAACCAATTTAGAGCTTTTAGTTCTCATCTGCAAGGATGTTATAAACTGAGAAACCGTGTCATCTGTGGTTTCCGGTCTAATTTTTACCTTATAAAAAAAATGCTATGGTGAAGAAGAAAACGTAAACATAAATATGTTTTACTTTAAAAAAATATTCAGGTTTCGCGGATTATCTGTCTGGATGTTCAAACGGATCCAGACACTTTTCGTAATTTAAACTTCCGACACAGACTAGATTTGGACTTCGTTTGGCGGGTATATTTATAAAAAAAAATAGCTAAAAAGTACTTTCTTATTGAAAAGTTTTTTTTGAATTTTAAAATTTGAGAGACATGAAAAAACGTGAAGAGAGTAAAAAAAGTAATTTTAGCAAAAAAAAGTCTTTATTTCATATAGTGGTTATGACTTTTAATCAAGCTCGGCCAAAATCCAGATCTACTTCAAACCAACACTATTTCATATAGTGGTTATGACCAAAAATCACGCCTTATTTCATATTTCATTGTCTTAGTACAATAATTGATGTATTGTTTAATTTATGTAGTGGTTATGACCAAAAATCACGCCTTATTTCATAGTATTTCATTGTCTTAGTACAATAATTGATGTATTGTTTAATTTATGTAGTGGTTATGACAAAAAATCACGTCTTATTTCATATTTTATTTGTCTTAGTAAAATAATTAATGTATTGTTTAATTTATGTAGTGGTTATGACCAAAAAAGTATATGTAGCTAGTGGTAATTATCATGATCATTATAAAAGAAAATTTTACTATATGCTCGTGATTCGTGAATCGTGATACTAATATCATATCCGCATTACATAAATATAAATAAATATCCAATAATTCTTCTTAATATTTATTTTAAAAAATGTCGTGCGGACAGTCGTGAGCGAAAGTAAGAATACATAGTTCATATGAACAGGATTTAAATATTCAATACCCAGTTGGGCTTCAAACGAGCAATTTATTCCATATAACATGTCTTTTCTACCTCATTTGTACGTGGCTATTTATTAACCTTGCACAATTCATGAACAGAGTGGAGAGAAAGAAAGTGTTTGATTGATTAGATTTGCCAAAGAGAGATTACAAGCCTTATATAGAGACATGAGATGAGATCAGTTGCTCTAACTGATTCAGAGAATAACAGAAACACATTCCATCTCTCATAATTACACGTGGCTAATAACCACTTAACAAACTAACAACTTCCTAACTAGAAAGAAGAAGAGATGAGTGACTCTATCACCCCCCCTCAAATTGGAGGGTAGGCTGGACTACACCTAATTTGCCGAGAAGATGATGATGTTGAGCCCCAGTCAAAGTCTTGGTGAAAATGTCCGCGAGTTGAAGGTGAGTAGGGACATGAGACAAAGAGATGAGACCCTCAAGAAGCTTCTCACGAACAAAATGGAAGTCAAGGGCGATGTGCTTGGTGCGTTCATGATAAACGGGATTGCGAGCTATGTAGATAGCTGCCATGTTATCACATTTCAACTCAACTGGAGTAATGTTGGGGACACCTAGCTCATGGAGAAAGCGAGTAAGCCAGGCAAGCTCAGCACAGACGCGGCGCATCGATCGATATTCAGCTTCAGCAGATGATAAGGCAATAGTCTGTTGCTTCTTGGATTTCGAAGAGATAGGAGAGCCACCAAAAAATATAATGAAGCCGCTGACAGATCGCCTAGAATGAGGGCAAGATGCCCAATCAGCATCACAGAAATCTTGGAGCTTAAAATCTGTAGAGTGATTAAGGAGTACCCCAATATCAACAGTTCCTTTCAGATAGCGGAGAGTGTGGATGGCCGCAGCAAAGTGAGGTTGGTGAGGGGATTGCAGGAATTGACTAAGATATTGCACAGAGAAAGCAACATCAGGGCGAGTGTGAACAAGGAAATTGAGCTTCCCAATGAGACGCTTGTATATGGAAGGGCCGGGGAGAAGCTCCCCTTGATCATGAGAAAGTTTACAATGAAGCTCGAGAGGAGCAAGAAGAGCAGTAACGTTGGTGCAGGCAAACTCTATTAGAAGCTCAGAAATGAATTTTCGTTGAGTGAGGACCATCCCCTGTGTATGAGGCACAAATTCAATGCCCAGAAAAAAACGAAGGTGACCAAGATCCTTGATGCGAAATTCTGAATCGAGAAAGAACTTGATGCTTTCAATCTCAACCAAGTCATTCCCAGTAATGAGTATGTCGTCAACATATACTACGAGGAAGACTTCACTGGAAGACCCTTTCTTATGAAATAGAGAGTAATCGTTCAGAGATTGACGATACCCCCTTGATGTGAGCACGGCAGACAAGCGAGCATACCACTGGCGAGAGGCCTGCTTGAGGTCGTACAGAGACTTGCGAAGACGACAAACCAATGAGGAATCAGATAAGGATAAGCCTGGTGGAGCCTTCATATAGACCTCTTCATGTAATTCGCCATGTAAGAAGGCATTGTTGACGTCCAATTGGAAGATAGACCATTGTCGTTTAAGAGCCAGACTAACGAGACTCCGAACTGTGGTAAGTTTCGCGACAGGAGAGAAGGTCTCAGTGTAGTCGATACCCTCTTTTTGAGTGAAGCCCTTCACCACAAGGCGAGCTTTGAATCTCTCAACAGAGCCGTCAGCCTTTCACTTGATCTTATATACCCATTTGTCGTCAATGGGCTTTTTACCAGGAGGAAGAACCACTAAATCCCATGTGTGGTTTAAGTCCAAAGCATCAAATTCCTGGGACATGGCACTAACCCAACGAGGATCAATTCAGCTGCTTGATAGGAGTAAGGCTCAATTTCATTTACAGTGTCATCGGTAGCAAGAACTTGAAAGCTAAAGACAGTGGGAAGAAGAGAGGTAAGGGTATGATGACAATGAGTATGGGAATCAATGTCAGTGGTTACAGTGTTACAGATGTAATCCTGTAGATAAGCAGGAGGGTGATGTGATCGAGAGGATCAGAGAGGTGGTGGAGGAGGAGGTGATGGAGAAGTAAGAGATGACATGGTCAGTGGAAGAGATATGGTAGAAGGGTCTATGGAAATTGTGGGAGTATATGTAGGAGGCGAGGGAGAAGGGGAGTTGAGTTGGACTGTGGTAGTACAGGGTGACTGAGAAGTGGGAAAAATGGAGTTGACATGGTCAGGAAAAGGAGAGGGAAAAAGAGAGGATGAGGAAGGCAAGGTAGAATAGGGAAAGATGGATTCATGGAATACAACATCTCTGGAGATGAAGATGGAATTGGTGTCAAGGTTGAGCAACTTGTACCCTTTCTTCCCAAAAGGATACCCCAGAAATATACACTTAGACGCTCGAGGCTCAAATTTATCACGCCCTTGTTTGAGAGTTGAAGTATATCAAAGGCATCCAAAGGTTCGAAGTGTAGTATAGTCTGGCTTAGAACCATACAAAATTTCATAAGGAGAAGAATGGTGAAGGAGTCGAGATGGAAACCTGTTGATGAGGTGTGTTGCAGTGAGCACACAGTCACCCCAGAAAGATATAGGGAGACCCGACTGAAACAACAGAGCTCGAGCAGTCTCCAGTAAGTGCCGATGCTTGCGCTCAACGACGCCATTCTGTTGGGGAGTAGCAACACATGAAGTCTGGTGTAGAATACCCTTGCTGTCCAGGAATTGCTTAGTAACAAAACTAGAACCAAGTTCAAGAGCATTGTCTGAACGAAGAATTTTAACTTTTTGATTGAACTGTATGGCTGCCATCTCAACAAAAGATTTGATGAAAGTGAATGCACTACACTTGGTACTGAGCAAATGAGTCCAAGTAGCCCTGCTGAAATCATCCACAACAGTGAGAAAGTACCGATAACCTCTCGAGTAGAAGTATGATATGGCCCCTAAATATCCACATGAATAAGCTCGAACACATGATGAGTGGTGATGCTGCTGAGAGGAAAAGGGAGTCGTTGATGTCTAGCTTTTGCACACACATCACAAGCATCAACAATAAAATCTTTATTGAGCATAGGAAGAACAGATAGAGTTTTCAATTTGTAATAAGGCAAATGCCCAAATCTAGCATGCCACAAATGATAAGCTGCCTTAGGATCGTTAGAAACAGACAAAACAGGTAATGTAGATGGTGAATTGAATGACTTATGCAACAAGTAAATTCCATTCTTGGATCTACCAAGTTCCTGTTGCTTGCTCTTGGAAAGGCCCTGCACAATACATTCACTCTTTGTGAATAAGACTTCGCAGTCAAATTGTTCAGTCAAGCGTGCTACTGTAATGAGATTGAACTTGAAGCAAGGCACATAAAGCACTCTAGTTAAAGTAAGCAAAGATGATAGGTGGACATCTAGCTCCCTCCATGTCTACTGAGAAACGGACACCATTTGGCAAGATAATAGAGAAAGGATGCTTAAGTTGTCTTACTGATTTCAACAACTTAATATCATGACACATATGTGTACTAGCGTCACTGTCAATCACCCAATTCCCTACTGAAAGAATAGGTTGAGAGGCTATACCAGCAAGATTTAAGGCTGTATGTGAATCTGAACTGTCAAGTTCCACTGCACCGCATACACATGGCCTTGTGTTGGCTTGAAGTAGCTGAATAAGCTGTTGACATTGGAGACTTGACAAGCCTGGAATAGACGGAGTAGAAGATGGAGCAGTACCTCCTTGATTTGGTATGTCAGTTTCCACACAACCAGCAACTTTCTTGTTCTTTGTGAACTTGAAATCTGGAGGAAAACCGATGATCCTGTAGCATTTTTCAATGCTGTGTCCAGGTTTTTTGCAGTGACTACAAGTTACTGATGCTTTCGTTCCTTCAGGCTTCAATTTGTCAGTAGACTGTGTTGCACCTTTGAAAGAACCAGCGCCATGATTCCCTGCATACAGAGAAGCAGCTTCAGACAAGATTTTATTGCTTGCTCCAATTTCACGTTGCTTCTCCTCTTGAAGCATCATGGAATAAGCCGAAGACACCGTAGGAGTAGGCTTCATCTTGAGAATTTGGCCTCTGATAGCAGCATACTCATCGCTCAGTCCCATCAGGAATTGGATGAGATACTGTTCATCGTCTTCTTGTGGACAACAATTGAGAGCTCCACATTTCACATATACTGGAGGCTTACGCAGACTACGCAACTCATCCCAGATGACTTTGATTCTTGTGAAATAGCTCGTGATAGATTGATTGCCTTGAGAAATTGAATTCAATTCCTTTTGGATTGCGAATTTTTGAGCGTTGCTTGATTGTCCATATCTTGATTACAGTTCATTCCAAATCTCCTGTGCAGACTCATAGTATATCACGCTGCTTCGAATTTCAGGACTAAGAGCATTCATGAGCCAAGCAACAACAAGATCGTTGCATCTCTCCCGATTTTCAAGTTTCGCTGGATCATCTTCAGGTTTCTTGACCGATCCTGTGATGAAGCACCACTTGTTCTTCGCTGAGAGTGCAACTTTCACACATCTGCGCCATTCGCCGAAAGCCTTTCCATTGAAGACTTGAGTAATCACTAGAGATCCTGGTTGATCTGAGGGACTGATATTATATGGATTAGATGTATCCATTTCAGTTGATGCGGAAAAGAAAAGGATTGGATGATCGAAGTGCAAGATCAAAGAAGAAGGAGAAGATTGATTCAGTGAAAATCAATCTACGAAGGAGAACAGAACGCAGTGCTCTGATACCATATTAACCTTGCACAATTCATGAACAAAGTGAATGAGAGAAAGAAAGTGATTGATTGATTAGATTTGCCAGAGAGAGATTACAAGCCTTATATAGAGGCATGAGATGAGATCAGTTGCTCTAACTGAATCAGAGAATAACAGAAACACATTCCACCTTTCATAATTACACGTGGCTAACAACCACTTAACAAACTAACAACTTCCTAACTGGAAAGAAGAAGAGATGAGTGACTCTATCACTATTCACTAATAAAATCTTATTAAGCCTGGTGGAGCCTTCATATAGACCTCTTCATGTAATTCGCCATGTAAGAAGGCATTGTTGACGTCCAATTGGAAGATAGACCATTGTCGTTTAAGAGCCAGACTAACGAGACTCCGAACTATGGTAAGTTTCGTGACAGGAGAGAAGGTCTCAGTGTAGTCGATATCCTCTTTTTGAGTGAAGCCCTTCACCACAAGGCGAGCTTTGAATCTCTCAACAAAGACGTCAACCTTTCGCTTGATCTTATATACCCATTTGCCGCCGATGGGCTTTTTACCAGGAGGAAGAACCACTAAATCCCATGTGTGGTTTAAGTCCAAAGCATCAAATTCCTGGGACATGGCACTAACCCAACGAGGATCAAGTGCAGCTGCTTGATAGGAGTAAGGCTCAATTTCATTTACAGTGTCATCGGTAGCAAGAACTTGAAAGCTAAAGGCAGTGGGAAGAAGAGAGGTAAGGGTATGATGACAATGAGTATGGGAATCTATGTCAGTGGTTACAGTGTTACAGATGTAATCCTGTAGATAAGCAGGAGGGTGATGTGATCGAGAGGATCAGAGAGGTGGTGGAGGAGGAGGTGATGGAGAAGTAGGAGATGACATGGTCAGTGGAAGAGATATGGTAGAAGGGTCTATGGAAATTGTGAGAGTATATGTAGGAGGCGAGGGAGAAGGGGAGTTGAGGTGGACTGTGGTAGTACAGGGTGACTGAGAAGTGGGAAAAATGGAGTTGACATGGTCAGGAGAAGGAGAGGGAAAGAGAGAGGATGAGGAAGGCAAGGTAGAATAGGGAAAGATGGATTCATGGAATACAACATCTCTGGAGATGAAGATGGAATTGGTGTCAAGGTTGAGCAGCTTGTACCCTTTCTTCCCAAAAGGATACCCCAAGAATATACACTTAGACGCTCGAGGCTCAAATTTATCACGCCCTTGTTTGAGAGTTGAAGCATAACAAAGGCATCCAAAGGTTCGAAGTGTAGTATAGTCTGGCTTAGAACCATACAAAATTTCATAAGGAGAAGAATGGTGAAGGAGTTGAGATGGAAACCTGTTGATGAGGTGTGTTGCAGTGAGCACACAGTCACCCTAGAAAGATATAGGGAGACCCGACTGAAACGACAGAGCTCGAGCAGTCTCCAGTAAGTGCCAATGCTTGCGCTCAACGATGCCATTCTGTTGGGGAGTAGCAACACATGAAGTCTGGTGTAGAATACCCTTGATGTCCAGGAATTGCTTAGTAACAAAACTAGAACCAAGTTCAAGAGCATTGTCTGAACGAAGAATTTTAACTTTCTGATTGAAATGTGTGGCTGCCATCTCAACAAAAGATTTGATGAAAATGAATGCACTACACTTGGTACTGAGCAAATGAGTCCAAGTAGCCCTGTTGAAATCATCCACAACAGTGAGAAAGTACCGATAACCTCTCGAGTAGAAGTATGATATGGCCCCCAAATATCCACATGAATAAGCTCGAACACATGATGAGTGGTGATGCTACTGAGAGGAAAAGGGAGTCGTTGATGTCTAGCTTTTGCACACACATCACAAGCATCAACAACAAAATCTTTATTGAGCATAAGAAGAACAGATAGAGTTTTCAATTTGTAATAAGGCAAATGCCCAAATCTAGCATGCCACAAATGATAAGCTGCCTTAGGATCGTTAGAAACAGACAAAACAGGTAATGGAGATGGTGAATTGAATGACTGATGCAACAAGTAAATTCCATTCTTGGATCTACCAAGTTCCTGTTGCTTGCTCTTGGAAAGGCCCTGCACAATACATTCACTCTTTGTGAATAAGACTTCGCAGTCAAATTGTTTAGTCAAGCGTGCTACTGATATGAGATTGAACTTGAAGCAAGGCACATAAAGCACTTCAATTAAAGTAAGCAAAGGTGATAGGTGGACATCTAGCTCCCTCCATGTCTACTGAGAAACGGACACCATTTGGCAAGATAATAGAGAAAGGATGCTTAAGTTGTCTTACTGATTTCAACAACTTAATATCATGACACATATGTGTACTAGCGTCACTGTCAATCACCCAATTCCCTACTGAAAGAATAGGTTGAGAGGCTATACCAACAAGATTTAAGGCTGTATGTGAATCTGAACTGTCAAGTTCCACTGCACCACATACACCTGGCCTTGTGTTGGCTTGAAGTAGCTGAATAAGCTGTTGACATTGGAGACTTGACAAGCCTGGAATAGACGGAGTAGAAGATGGAGCAGTACCTCCTTGATTTGGTATGTCAATTTCCACACAACCAACAACTTTCTTGTTCTTTGTGAACTTGAAATCTGGAGGAAAACCGATGATCCTGTACAATTTTTCAATGATGTGTCCATGTTTCTTGCAGTGACTACAAGTTACTGATGCTTTCTTTCCTTCAGGCTTCAATTTGTCAGTGGACTGTGTTGCACCTTTGAAAGAACCAGCGCCATGATTCCCTGCATACAGAGAAGTAGCTTCAGACAAGATTTTATTGCTTGCTCCAATTTCACGTTGCTTCTCCTCTTGAAGCATCATGGAATAAGCCGAAGACACCGTAGGAGTAGGCTTCATCTTGAGAATTTGGCCTCTGATAGCAGCATACTCATCGCTCAGTCCCATCAGGAATTGGATGAGATATTGTTCATCATCTTCTTGTGGACAACAATTGAGAGCTCCACATTTCACACATACTGGAGGCTTACGCAGACTACGCAACTCATCCCAGAGGACTTTGATTTTTGTGAAATAGCTCGTGATAGATTGATTGCCTTGAGAAATTGAATTCAATTCCTTTTGGATTGCGAAGTTTTTAGCGTTGCTTGATTGTCCATATCTCGATTGCAGTTCATTCCAAATCTCATGTGCAGACTCATAGTATATCACGCTGCTTCGAATTTCAGGACTAAGAGCATTCGTGAGCCAAGCAACAACAAGATCGTTGCATCTCTCCCAATTTTCAAGTTTCACTGGATCATCTTCAGGTTTCTTGACCGATCCTGTGATGAAGCACCACTTGTTCTTCGCTGAGAGTGCAACTTTCACACATCTGCGCCATTCGCCGAAAGCCTTTTCATTGAAGACTTGAGTAATCACTGGAGATCCTGGTTGATCTGAGGGACTGATATTATATGGATTAGATGTATCCATTTCAGTTGATGCGGAAAAGAAAAGGATTGGATGATCGAAGTGCAAGATCAAAGAAGAAGGAGAAGATTGATTCAGTGAAAATCAATCTACGAAGGAGAACAGAACGCAGTGCTCTGATACCATATTAACCTTGCACAATTCATGAACAAAGTGAATGAGAGAAAGAAAGTGATTGATTGATTAGATTTGCCAGAGAGAGATTACAAGCCTTATATAGAGGCATGAGATGAGATCAGTTGCTCTAACTGAATCAGAGAATAACAGAAACACATTCCACCTTTCATAATTACACGTGGCTAACAACCACTTAACAAACTAACAACTTCCTAACTGGAAAGAAGAAGAGATGAGTGACTCTATCACTATTCACTAATAAAATCTTATTAAGATATACAAAAAAATCGGAAAAATATTAGAAACGTGTATGGTACAGCAATGTTCTATTTTATAATTCATTTTGATTATCATACAACAATAATTGATGTATTGTATAATTTATGTGGTGACTCTTAATGATGTTTTCAAAAAAGTATTATGCTATATACTCGTGAATCATGATATATTTGACGTACAATTCAGAACAATGAAACTGTACGCTAAGAAATTAATATTTAAAAGAAGGATTAACATAACAATATCATGCTCTATAAACGTACGTGGCGCCAAACATAATCTTGTATAGATTTTACTAAATTAATTTGATCGGTAAAACATGGAAGGCAAAAAGGAACAAGATTTAACATCCATTTTACAAGGCAAAAAAGAGGTTGTGAGCCTCGAGCTAGCCTTCGTGGAATCCATGGCTCTTAAGTGTGTCATAGAGCTTCGCATCCCAGACATCATACACGCCCATGGCTCTCCCATGTCCCTATCTCAGATCGCCACTAAGATCGGATCTACGTCTCTCAATCTCGCCTACCTAGCGCGTCTCATGAGGTTGCTCGTACACAAGAACATCTTCGCTGCCACCACAACCCCTTCGTATGATCAATCACGGGACACCCTTTATGCCCTAACCCACTCCTCAAGGTATTAGCTAGCCTTCTAATAAAGTTTATTTGTTGCAAACTATATATATGTTCTTTTAATTCTCTTTCATTAGGTATGTTACGTACGTACTCCTCAAAAATAGAAACTTATGCTTTTGGAGGTTACAAAAGCATTGTTTTACAACGCGCGCTTTAAATAATAATTTAAGCAACTACGTACCAACAAAAATAATTAAACTTCTCTAAAAACCTTATTGTGTCGAACAAAGACTTAATTTGTCATACTAATTTATACACAAAATTTTTGTGGTTAAATTACTAGGTTGCTCTTGCATGGTTGTGACATGACAATGGTTCCCATAGTTATGATGAACACCCATCCGCGGTTGATGGAGCCGTGGCACCAACTAAGCGCCTCCATCAAGGACGGCGAAAGTGCGACCAAGAGGGCTTATGGATCTTCCCTGTGGGACCTCCTTTCCACAGACCCGGATTTGAACCATGTATTCAATAGCGGCCTTGAGAGCACCACCAAGTTTACCGCTGAGGCAATCGTGACGTCATACAAGCACGGGTTCCGAGGCATTGAAACCTTGGTCGACGTGGGCGGAGGTACGGGCTACTTGCTGTCCGAGGTTGTCAAGGCTAATTGGCCTCGTGTTAGAGGAATCAACTTTGACTTGCAACATGTTGTTGAGAGTGCGCCCTCATACCCCGGGATAACACATGTTGGAGGTGACGTGTTCGAGTCTATTCCCACCGCTGATGCAATCATTATCAAGGTGAGTTTTCTAATTGGTAGTACGTAGTACGTTGTAATTAGTTAGTTTCTTATTAATTGTGTGTTTTTAGCCAACATATATAGAAGATACGTATATTAACTTGATCGATGTACGTAGTCGGTGTTACACAATTGGAACGACGAAGACTGTAAGAAGATCCTAAGAAACTGCAGGAGAGCACTTTCGAAGACGGTGGGGAAGCTTATACTAGTGGAGATGGTTGACCAAGAAGATGATGAAGGATTGTTTGACGAAGCAGCCATGAAATTGGATCTTTTGATGATGGTTCACTTTGTAGGCGGAAAAGAGAGAACTCAACTTGAATGGACCAACTTGTTGGAAGATGCTGGCTTTTCTCGACTCAGTTTCATCAAGATTCCCGCACTTCAATCCATTATTGAAGCCTACGCAACTTAATTAAGTATATCATATATTATATATATGAAGCATACTGCACGTAATAAGTATAAGTAATGTTTGTGATTTGAATTTGGTTTTGTGTGATATCTTTATCCTCCAAATTGATATATTGAAAAGGATATTGACCATGTAATAGTTTCAATAATCGTCAAGTTGACCTTTTCAACATTGCTACGTACATCACACGCCTACGGCCTACTTCTCAACAATAATTAGTACCACAATCAATTATTCAATTGTGTTGGGTTGAATTAGAGCTTCGCGCTGATCTTGGATCATTGGTCCTCACTGACATTTGGGTTACGCTGTGTCGGCCGATCAGGCACAGGATTGTTTTTTGATGGATGATGGCGTACGTTTATAACTCTCCGTGTTGGCAGCTTGAATTGCTACAATTCAATAATTGGTGATGGCGTTTATCGCTGGTTTCAATCCCATCTGGATATTGGATATATTTTATCGAAGCCAAATCAAACAAATCTTAGAACCTAATTAATTAATTAATTTCTGCAAGAAGTTACTTGCGTACATTGGATCCAGACTACTACTAAGATGGAACGGGGAGCTCATATCCTCAAGGTAATGCTCATCAAATTCAACACACTACGTACATCAATTATGTACGTTACGGTCTAGTACGTTATTGGTGTGTCCTTTTTGGACACCATATATTATATATATGTTGTTGACATAAAAACAAGATAAATAGACTACTTTTCCTATATGTTGGTACCTGCACGATTCTTAGTTTATTGTCCATGGACTTTTACATGATAATCACGTGCAAACCTAAATTATTGAATTTTTTTTATATATATTTATCAGAAATATTCAAAATTAATTATATAATTTTATTTAGGATTTGTTATACATAATTCTAAAAAATACTTAAAAAAATACTACTTTATCCAAATTTGCATTTAAGTCTTAAAAAAATGCACAATCTCCTCTATTTCTATCCTAATTTGTGTTAGAATTTTCAGAATTTATGGTTTATAAGTTTGCAAATTTTAAAATTATTTTTTATACATTTTTTTTTTGAAATTACGCATAAAAGTAGTGACGGAATTTGTAGAAAAAACGTAATTTTTGGATCAATTTGAAATTCGTAGACTTTTATTCTCTAATATTTTAGTTTCGGTTATAATTAAGCATGTCTGAACAAACTACCCTAATTGTGCAACACTTACCAAAGTAATATTTCATAATTTGATAGTCAAGGCTAATGAACGAAACCCTAATTAAGCTTGCTTCGTCGTCCTCGGAGTTCAACAACCTGTTCAATAGTGGCATAGAGAGCTCGACACGGTCTCTTGTGCATGTTAGAATCTAAACGCAGTAACAAGAAAAAAACGAAACAAAAAAGACGAGAATTATTTATCCAGTTCGTCACAGAATATGACTACGTATAGCGGTCTAGGGCACTACCAAGCCACAGTTTTTTTTCTTACTACAATGATCAATATAAATTTAAGTTAATGAACGAAACCCTAACTAGACTCATTACACTATTGTACGAACGGGCCCAAAAGACCCTTGTACGGACGGACCCAAAAATTTTCTGGGTTTCGGTGTACAATCCATCGGCAGGGTCGGAACTACTTGAGGCCCAAAGGCTGAAAAAAAAAACTTTTTTTTTCAAAAATAAAATAAAAATTTTAAGTTTTTTATCCTTATTTAATCTGAAAATATAATTTCAGTCCGCCCTAATAAATTTAAGTCATGAAAATAAAATTATCTTAAATTTTGCCCCATCATCTCATCTGAAAATACAATTTCAGCTAATCCTAATAGATTTAAGTCAAAAAAATAAAATTACTAAGTTTTTTTTTCCTTGAAAAAATTACCTTAAGCTTCATAAAAAAGTTAAAATTGATTTTTGCGAAATAAGTTTTAAGTCACGTTGGATTTAAGCCACACAATATTTTTATCGCGCAGGATTTTAGCCCCCTCTGGGATAAAATTTTAGCTCCGCCCATGTCCATCAGGCGCTATAACGCAGGTGATCCTGTCGGTGTACAAGGACAGGTTCCAAGGCGTCGAGACCCTGGTGGACGTCGGTGGAGGCAGCGGCTACCTGGTGGCCGAGATAGTCAAGGCTAATTGGCCTCGAATACAAGCCACCAACTTTGATTTGCAGCATGTTATAGAGACTGCGCCCATGTTTATTAGTGCTGATGCAATCATTATGAAGGTCATTCAACATTAATTTGTTATGTGTTATTTTGTTGGCATCAATCAACCTGATATATGAAAATGACTTGTTAATATAATTTGGTGCAGTACGTGCTGCATAATTGGGGTGATGAAGACTGCAAGAAGATCTTAAGGAATTGCAGGCGATCGATGTCGAAAACAAAGGGCGAAGCTGATATTAGTGGAAGTGACAGTTGAACCAGAAGGACAAGAGTTGTTGAATGGAGCAATATTAGAACTTGCTCTAACCATGGCTGTTTCTTCTGCGGGCGGGAAGGAAAGAACTCAACTTGAATGGACCAACTTGTTGGAAGATAGTGGTTTTTGTCATTGCAAACTCATCAACACCCCGGTTGCAATCTCCATTATTGAAGCTTATCCATCTTGATCAATACATATATCGATCGATCGTACGATTGCACAATAAAACTGATCATGTATCTCATTGGGAGGGCATCTGAAATTTATCATCCAACAACTGGAGAAAGGCATTGAACAAGATTAGATCATGTATCTCATTGGGCTTTGACCCGGTCAGCCCAATTGGATTTAACCGAAGACGTACGGGCCGGGCTTCAAGAAGTTGGATGAAGAGGGAGGGTTTTGGAACATTGGCTCTTTAAGAGTTTTTAATTAATAAAATAGACCCCTATTAGTTTTTATGTATTTTTCCTATCCCTACTAGCTTATTTTATTTATTTATTTTCTCTCTCTTCTTTGTTTTTTCTCTCTCTAAAATATTGTTTTTTGGGGTTTAGGGTTTAAGGGGTAGGGAGTAGGGTTTAGGGAGAGGGAGAGGGGTCCATTTTTACTAAGGGTCCATAAGTTTAAAAAAAGGTTTGTCAAATGGTTATTTACTTAGAAATGACCTATATATATTCCCTCGTAAAAAATAAACATTATCTCTATAATGTTAATTAAACATGCATATTTACATGTTAAGCGGTCTATAGTCCTTAGTCCCTTAGTCCCCAAACACTTCCAGGATGTCAACCGATAGTACCCTATGTCGTCGTATTTTCCAAAGAGAAGTTAAGGTTGCTTTGCAGAGAATGCAGAACAAACGGTCTGGAATTTAATTAAACATATTTTAGTTAATGTTAATTAAACATGCATATTTACATGTTAAACATATTTTAGTTACATGTTAAACGGTCTGGAATTTACCATTCCAAGCCCTTAGTCCCCAAACACTTCCAGGATTCCAACCGATAGTACCCTATGTCGCCGTATTTCCCAAGGAGAAGTTAAGGTTGCTTTGCAGAACAAACGGTCTGGAATTTAATTAAACATATTTTAGTTAATGTTAATTAAACATGTATATTTACATGTTAAACATATTTTAGTTACATGTTAAACGGTCTGGAATTTACCATTCCAAGCCCTTAGTCCCCAAACACTTCCAGGATTCCAACCGATAGTACCCTATGTCACCGTATTTCCCAAGGAGAAGTTAAGGTTGCTTTGCAGAGGATGCAGAACAAACGGTCTGTAGGTCCAGATGAGATTCCGGTGGAGATCTGGAAGTGTTTGGGGACTAAGGGCTTGGAATGGCTCTCCGC
This sequence comes from Rheum nobile, assembly GCA_027886185.1. Lineage (NCBI taxonomy): Eukaryota > Viridiplantae > Streptophyta > Magnoliopsida > Caryophyllales > Polygonaceae > Rheum > Rheum nobile. Next base: position 283,981 of record WOAB01000329.1, on the reverse strand, counting down.
ATTATTCAATGTGATACTTAAGACTTCAAAGATGCCGACTGAGTGGCGACGTAGTAGATTGGTGTCAGTCTACAAGAACAAGGGAGATGTGCAACTTTGTGGCAACTACAGGGGATCAAACTCCTTAGCCACACTATGAAGATTTGGGAAAAGGTTATCGACAGGAGGTTGAGAGAGTTAGTCAGCATCTCGGAGAACCAATTTGGCTTTATGTCCGATAGGTCGACGACGGAAGCTATCCATCTGATGAGACGCCTTATAGAGCTTTACAGAGAGAGGAACAATAATTTGCACATGATTTTTATTGATTTGGAAAAGGCCTATGATAGAGTGCCTAGAGACCTTCTATGAGATTGCTTGGAGGCTAAAGGGATTTCAGGAACGTTTATTAGGATTTTGAAGGATATGTACGAGGACACAGAGACCAGTGTCTGCACACCAGGGGGTGATTCTGCTTACTTCCAGGTGAAAGTGGGGTTGCACCAAGGGTCGGCGTTAAGCCCTTTTCTGTTCACGATTATGATGGATGTTTTGACGAGCGACTTGCAGAGGGAGGTCCCTTGGTGTATGCTTTTCGTTGATGATATTGTTTTGGTTGATGAATCCAGAGGAAGGGTTAACACAAGATTGGAGGAGTGGAGGAATGCTTTGGAGACAAAGGGATTCAAGCTTAGTCGAGCAAAGACAGAGTATGTAGAGTTCAGTTTTGGTCCAGTGGCAGAGGAAGAGTCTGATGTGATGTTGGGGGAGCATATTGTACAGAAGAGAGAGAGTTTCAGGTACCTCGGCTCGGTCATGCAGAGTAACGGAGGTATTGACGCGGATTTACAACATAGAATTCAATCGGGTTGGCTTAGATGGAGAAGGGCATCTGGAGTGCTGTGACAAGAAAGTCCCTCTCAAGCTAAAAGGAAAATTATTTTCGACAGTGATCCGACCAGCCCTTTTGTATGGTGCAGAATGTTGGTCGATAACTAAGGTGTAGGAGCAGAGGTTGATGGTAGCAAAGATGAGGATGTTACGCTAGATGTGTGGCTACACGAGGCTAGATAGAATCCGAAACGAAGTTATCCGGGGAAAAGTTGGAGTGGCTACTATTCAGGATAAATTGCGAGAATCTAGACTACGTTGGTTTGGGCACGTGTAGAGGAGGCCTACTAATGCGCCTGTGCGCAAATGTGAGGAGTTAGCGGCAGTACAGTTTCGTTGGGGCAGAGGGAGACCTAAGAAGAATTGGATGGAGGTCATTAGAAAAGACCTCGCCTTTTTGTCTCTCATAGCGTCTATGGCTCAGGATAGGTTTTTTTGGAGGGATATGATTCGCATTACAGAGGGTTAGTCGGACAGGGGATCCATGTGGCGCTCTGAATCTCTTCTACATATTTTTCTCTTTTTCTCTATTTCTCTTTTTCGATTCCCTTTATACTCATTTTTCCATTCTCGCTCTTTTTAGTGGGTCGTTCGAGGATACATCCACCCGACTAGTCTCGGGGTTCGGATGGAACCATCTTGACTCCCCTAGACATTCGTCGCAGACGGGTCAATCCACTGGGTTGTTGTTGTTGTTGATTTACATGTTAAATATGCACGTTAACACAGACTAAAGAAGATGCACATTTATATATATTTTATGTGAGCATTTAATATACATATATTTTTTAACATGTCCTTATATATTAAATGCAATTTGGGTGAGTATATATGGATTTTAGGTATAATTTTATAGGACTATTGCAATGTAAAAAAATTGGGATTTTAATTTATTTATAAAAATAAATAAAGTTATATGTTTATATTTAGTCTGAACCTTTGAAGTTAACCATAAAAATACACATTTTTATTATTATAAACGTCTCTATACAAACATTCAACGAAAAATCGTACTTGATACCTCTAAATCAATGTTAATGAGAGCTCAGTGCCAGACCACATAATCAATTGGGCAACATCAAGGTGCTCTTATCCTGGAACCGAGCGTCCATGGGGAAATACTCTTGGGGGGCTTACATATTCCCAAGTGCTCATTCATCACTTGGCTTGCTCTTCATGGTAGGCTCCCCACCAAAGACCGTATTAGTAGATGGACTGATATTGATGATGAGTCTTGTGTTTTCTTCAATGCAGAGGCTGAATCTAATGCTCATTTGTGGACTAGCTGTGCCTTTGTCAAGAATATCCTCAGGCAAATCCTTAACTGGGTCGCATTGTCGGCCTTTCCCTGCTGTATCGAGGACTGCTTTTCCCTCCTTCCTCATCTGCAGCAACAAACTAAAACTCAATTTTTGACTCGTAGCATGGCCATCTCTTGCTTTGTTTATACCATCTGGCTTACTCGCAACAAAAAGATATTTCAAGACCTCAATCCATCAAGTGGAGAATGCACTAGTCAGATTATTCGTCTGGCTACATCTAAACTGATGCTCAAGAAAGCAAAGTTTGAAGATGTCACCCTTCAGTGGCTCCGCACTCTTAAAATTATGTGATTGCTTCTTGTTTTTGTCCGCGCTAGTCTTGATGACTTGTTGTCATGTTTGTTTCTTTGGCCCAGCTTTTGTGTATGGGATTGGCCTTCGTGCCTTGTAAAGTACTGATCCTCTCTTTAATATAATTTACCTTTCTTCCAAAAAAAAAACATCAATTGGAATCACGCTTCCGGTGACGAAAGCGTGACGAAAGCGTGTAGGTGTAATTAGATGCTAGAAACATCAATTGTTGAACTTGTGCTGCGGCACTGATGATGAGTTTTCCGGTGACGAAAGCGTGTAGGTGTTGAGAAAAGCGCGGCGTCTCCTCGCCCTCACGCTTCTCGAGATGAAATTCTTGGCAGCAACGACGTTGTACATATGAATCCCTCTCCTCGAAGCTGATCTCTGGCTCAACTCAGGGCTGTGGCTTGTTAGTACCAAAGCCTCCATATTCGCACTTTAAAAAAAGGGCTCAAGGTTTGAACTGAATCTAATTAAGATGAAGATGGCTTGTTTTTTATAAACAAGGTCAAGCTTCTGTGAAAAGTCCTAGTCTTCGGTCGTCCATTCAACTTGGCCGGCCCAACGGTTGACTCGTGCTAATCCATTAAAAAAGACTGTTGGAAGGTTTTTTAGAGTTGTGGAGTGTATGTTGAATGGATGATGATGCTAGATTGCCAGTAGCATAAATTTTTAATTGGAGATTAGGCTTGGAATTTGACCTCAAAAAAAGAAGAATATTGGACTTGGAATTTTATGTTACATGTAGCTTTGAATAGCTTGCTTTACGGGTTGCTGGGGTGATGGGTTATCTTAGACCGGGTCGGTCGTCCATGATCAGGTATGAGTCAACCAATGAAATGTCTGGCCCAATTTCCATGAAGGGCGGGACTTTGGGCCTTGGGTAATGGACAAAGCGTTTCCATTTGGGCTTGTATGGATGGCCCAATTTCCATGAAGGGCGGGATTATTATGAGTCACAGAATAAATGCAACGTTGCAAGATCTTCCCCTCCAACTGTATTTAATAACCTCTTTCACTGCCATCACACATAAAATCTTACAACCCCTTTCAAGAATTCAAATGCCCTGAGAAAAGTGAAATCAATAAGCTAGCATTTATGAAGCAGAAGAAATCATGTTTTCGTCAGAAGAGTCACGTAAAAGCAGGCCCATATCCTCCCCATTTTTTTTTCCAACTGAAAGCACACTTCTTAAATTTCCCGCTGAAACCACAATTCCTAAAAACCCCCAATATATATATATAGCCCACGTACACACACAAGTAGCTACTTTTGAACGTGATATATATATAGCCAATATTAGCCCCCTCCTCACTCCTGTGATTTGCTTCAATACCCACCTTTCTTCTTCAATCACCAAGTATATATATATATATATTTTGGGGAGATCGAGAAGAAATTCATCTGATCATTTTAATCGACTTTCGAAGAACATGAGGAATCTTGTAGCTCTAGCACTTGTCATCTTCCTTGCTCTTCCAACCATTACGTTCTCAAGGCGCATGGGCAGGCCCCACTCTCGTATGTTACTAACCTTAATTAAATATGTTGTCGTACATATATATATACTTAGTTATTAATTAATTAATATTATGTTTGTGTTCATGAAGACGGAGGGCATCACCACCATACAGCACAGACAAAGCCGAGTACAACAGGAGACAACATCATAGGAGCCACGTCACTGAGCCCGGAATCCTATAATAGGTGGGGAAGAAGGGCGGTTGGGACGAAGCGACGTGGACCAAGGGGACCCGACCCGCTCCAAGTTGCAGGGTCAAGCTTGCCGGACTGCTCTCACGCGTGTGGGTCATGCTCGCCGTGCAGGCTAGTGATGGTCAGCTTCGTGTGCTCCACGCTCGAAGAAGCCGAGACATGTCCCATGGCTTACAAATGCATGTGTAGAAACAAGTCTTATCCTGTACCTTAAAGGATATATATATGTTGCATGTGACTAATTAATCTCCATTTTCTTGTTAATTAATTAAGTGCATGTGGTTAGGCTAGCTAGCTAGTAGGTTGAGATGTTTCTGACTATATATAGTCCATTCTGTGGATGATTTATTGTGCATGAAATTAATTAACTACCTTCGATCAGTTCAGACTTCAGATGTATCTTAATTGGGTCTTGTAGGATATATACACATGCTTTCTTCGATCGATGTAATTAAAGTTTTTTTTTTCCTAATGTTTTGGTTTTGGTTAATTAATTATATCTCAATTTGGGTACTGACAACTGACCTCCTCTTCTCCAATGGTACGTCGAGCAGCTACCTATAACCTATCCTTCCATAAAATTCTTTTGCTTCGACACATACAATATTTTTTAAACATTATGGGTGCTATATATAACCATGTAACTCTCCGTGAATTATTTAATTAAACGATTTGTCTAATATGATAAGAGTGTAAATTTGGAAAGTTTTTCAAAAATATTATCTAGAAGCGGTGAACCTCTAAAAAAAAAATAAACTAATGACTAAAATGAATTATTACTTAAATATGAGATTTTTGTTTTGTGTCATGAACACATGTTAAAAAAAATCTTAATTAAATAAGAGGTAAGTTAATCATAAATTATTCTGTTTTGATTCCCTAATTAATAGGGAGTTATCTTTATTTTTAAGGTGTTATTTATCTTCTTTATGGACACACAACTTAAAGGCTCTTTTTCATTTCTAAATTAAGCAAGTATGTCCTTCTACGTTGAGTTAGGTAAATGATCATTTGACAATTTTTTTTTAAAATTAATGGACCCTTAGCAAAAATGAACAACTCTCCCTCTTCCTAAATCATACTCCATATCCCATAAATCCTACCTCTTAAACCCTAAAAACTAGTAGAAACGTCTTTTATTAATTGAAAACTCTTAAAAAATCAATGAACCTAAAACCCTCGTCCTTCTACTGGTCTTGTGAGTTTGGCCCACCCACTTATTCGGATGGGACTTGGGCAGTGATAGGGATCCGGATAGCCCGTATTAAGTTTTAAATAAATTATATAGTAATCAGATTGACAGACTAAAACGCTACTATATAGTTTCGATCATATGCTATATAGTGAAGAAGAAAACGTAAACATAAATATGTTTTACTTTAAATAAATATTCAGGTTTCGCGGATTATGATTATCTGTCTGGATGTTCAATCGGATCCGGACACTTTTCGTAATTTAAATTTCCAACACGGACTAGATTTGATCCAGATAAAAATATTTGACTTTTAATCAAGCTCGGCCCGAATCCAGATCTAGTACAATAATTGATGTATTGTTTAATTTATGTAGTGGTTATGACAAAAAATCACGTCTTATTTCATATTTCATTGTCTTAGTACAATAATTGATGTATTATTTAATTTATGTAGTGGTTATGACCAAAAAATATATGTAGCTAGTGGTAATTATCATGATCATTATAAAAAAAAAATACTATATGCTCGTGAATCATGATACTAATATCATATCTGCATTACATAAATATAAATAAATATCCAACAATTCTTCTTAATATTTAAAAAAAAAAAAAAAAAAAAACTCGCCATGGATGATGAGATGGATTCGTTGATGACCAACGGAATCGGAGAGCTAGTTGAGCTTCCACTTGTTATGCAATGCCTTTTTGCCTGCTGGAAGCTCAACTAGCTCTCCGGTTCCGTTGGTCATCAACGAATCCATCTCATCATCCATGGCGAGCTTCCACTCGCTCACATGTTCTCCACGAGATGCCTCTGTATAACACTCTGGCTCACCACCATCTGTCAGCAACAAATAGTAGTTTGACGGCGAATAGCTATCAGGAGATCCACGCTCTCTGGTGGACCTTCGCAGCGGAATCATTGGGGTACTCGGCTCCTCCTCAGTCACGGCCTCCTGGTCTCCACGAGCCACCTTGCTCCCACCCGAGTTTGAGATATCTAACTCTACAATCTCAGGTTCAGAACCAGCTATTTCTGATGCACCCAGACTATCCTTGTACATCATCTGCTCATTGAACACAACATCTCGACTGCGAATAACCTTCCTTCTCTGCTCATCCCAGAACCGGTATCCGAAATCATCACCGTCATATCCAATAAACGTGCACTTGACAGACTTTGCATCCAGCTTGCTTCTCTCAACGGGAGCAATATGAACATATGAGACACACCCAAATATCCGAAGGAAAGACAAATTTACCTTTTTGCCACTCCAAGCTTCCTCTGGTATCCCATTCTCCAAGGGAGTTGATGGCCCTCGGTTGATCAAGAATGCAGCAGTGTTGACTGCATCCGCCCAGAACATCTTTGGAAGCCCACACTTCAGCCTCATGCTCCTAGCACGCTCATTCAGGGTCCTGTTCATACGCTCAGCGACGCCGTTCTCCTGAGGGGTTCCTTTCAAGGTTTTCTCTATGCGAATCTCATTCTCCGCACAAAACTCCTTGAACTCGCGAAGCTCATACTCCCCACCATTATCAGATCTCAAGCATTTCACCTTAAGACCTGCCTCAGTCTCTACTAGGGCCTTCCACTTTCTGAATGAATCAAATACATCAGATTTTTGCTTCAGAAAGTAGACACATACCTTTCTTGTAGCATCGTCAATGAAGGTCATGTAGTATGACGCTCCACCCAGATATGTCACAGGTGCTGGCCCCCACAAGTCGATGTGGATCAACTCCAACTTCTGCTTCTTCAGGGTTCTGCCTCCCCTCGCAAAGCTCACCCTTTTCTGCTTCCCGAGTATACAGTCTTCACACAACCCGATCTCAACGGACTTAAGACCTGGCAGCAAACCCTTCGAGCATAGCACCTGCATCCCTTTTTGACTCATGTGGCCCAGACGACAGTGCCACAAATCTGCGTCACAGTTTACTCCTGCAACGACAATGCTATCACGGACGTTGCTCGTCATGTACAGCGTCCCCTCCTTCTTTCCACGAGCTACCACCATAGCTCCATTGGTTATCTTCCAGTTGTTACAGCCGAAGGTTACTTCATAGCCTTCGTCATCCAACTGACCAATAGAAAGCAAGTTTCTCTTCAAATCAGGAATGTGCCTCACTCCATGCAACTGCAGCACAGATCCGTTCGGCGCCTTGATTCTGACATCACCCTTCCCTACGATTTTCAAAGCCTCATCATCAGCAAGATAGACCTTTCCAAAATCCCCAGAGGTGTAACGATCCAAAATATCAGCACTGCTGCAAGAATGAAACGAAGCTCCAGAGTCTAAAACCCAAGACTCCAATGGACTGCTCGCGCTCAGAATAGATGCATCTGCAGTGGTTCTTGTCGTTGAATCGCTCAGAGTCAACGCGTCAGCAATATCTTCACTGGTTGAATTCGCTGATGATGACTTTGACGGTGCATTACATTCACTCTTGTAATGACCGTTTTTATCACAATTTCAACACTTGATTTTGCTCTTGTCTTTGGGCTTATCCTTCCCTCTAGACTTTGATCTGTCACGATTCGACTTCTTAGAGTTTGACCTGCCCCTGCTATCCGTATTCAAGGCTGATCCAGAAGCAGTACCTGACGCCTTCCTGCGAATTTCTTCGCTGATAATCAGATCCCTCACTTCATCAAACTTGATCTTCGCCTTCCCCGCCGAAGCACTAACAGCAGTAACTGTCCCGCTCTAACTTTCTGGTAAAGAAGACAATATGATTAGGGCTTGTACCTCATCGTCGAAATCAATCTCAACTGAACTCAGTTGTGCGATCATCATGTTGAACTCGTTCAAGTGATTGGTCACTGCTGTACTCTCCGTCATTCGCAGATTGAATAACCGCCGCATCAGGTGAACCTTGTTCACCGCAGAGGGTTTCTCATACATCGCGAAAAGAATTTTCAGCATGCCCTTCGTCGTTTCTGCCTTGACCGTGTGATGTGCCACGTTCCTGGACAGCGATAGGCGGACCACGCTCATCGCTTTCCTGTCCAGCAACTTCCACTCTTCTTCCTTCATGTCTTCCGGCTTCTCACCCAACGTAGCCAGGATACTTTTCTCTCTTTTGAATGTGATAACAACAACGACAACGACTTGAAGATTACAATTGACCAACTAGGGTTTAAATAGCAAACACGAATTAAACCTAATGGGCCCAAAAAACACAACAAGCGAGAAACGGCCCAGCGCCCACCGCGGGGCGGCGGCTCCCACCGCGGGGCGGTGACTTCCACCGCGGGGCGGCGACTCCCACCGCGGGGCGCCAATCCCACCGCGACCCGGCGGTAACTCTCAGTTGTCCATCCATTGTAAAACCGACGCCCACCGCGGGGCGTCCAGTCTCACCGCGACCCGACGGCTCCTCTCAGTTGTCTTCTCTGCCTTTACGCGTACATCATTACGCTTCAGGCTCCATAACCCAACAATAACATGTCTTTTCTACCTCATTTGTAAAATCGGGAAAATATTAGAAACTTGTATGGTACGTATACAGCTAGTAATCATGTTCTATTTTATAATTCATTTTGATTATCATACAACAATAATTGATGTATTGTATAATTTATGTGGTGATTATCATGATATTTTCAAACAAGCTAGTATTATGCTATATACTCGTGAATCATGATATTGTACGTTAGGGCTTAATGCATGATTTGAAAATTCCGCACAATATAATGAAACTGTACGCTAAGAAATTAATATTTAAAAGAAGGATTAGCATACCAATATCATGCTCTATATATAAACGTACGTGGCGTCAAACATACAATATCATCAACCCTACAATCTTCTACAGATTTTACATATTAACTAAATTAATTTGATCGGCAAAACCATGGAAGGCAAAGAGGAAGAAGATGTAGCAGGCGTTGTACAAGGCAAAAATGAGGTTGTGAACCTCATGTTAGCCTTCATAGAATCCATGGCTCTTAAGTGCGTCGTAGAGCTTCGCATCCCAGACATCATACACGCACATGATTCTCCCATGTCCCTATCCCAAATCGCCACTAAGATCGGCTCTCCATCTCTCAATCCCGCCTACCTGTCACGTGTCATGAGGTTGCTCGTACACAAGAACGTCTTCGCCGCCACCACAACTCCTTCCGATGGTCAATCACCGGAAACCCTTTACGCCCTGACCCACTCCTCAAGGTATATTCACAACCCTAGTCAATCTTCTAAGAGCTCGTTTGGTATGATAACATGAATCAGGTTGGAATGGGATTAGCCGATTGAATATGAAAAATGGGATTGAGTGATTTCTAAGACTTTATGTTTGATATAATTTTACAGAGGTAAAAATATGTTTGAGTCATACCTTGACTTTTAGATGTATATGGAATGTAGTGTAATGGGCTGGTATGAACCTTGTTGCAATATCGACCGATGAATTTGTTGTTGTTGTTTAATTACTAGGTTGCTTTTGCATGGTTGTGACATGACAATGGTTCCCATACTTGTGATGAACACCCAACCTCGGTTGGTGGAGCCGTGGCACCAACTAAGCGGCTCGATCAAGGACGGGGAGAATGCGATCAAGAGGGCTTATGGATCTTCCCTGTGGGACCTCCTTTCCACAGACCCGGATTTGAACCATGTATTCAATAGCGGCCTTGAGAGCACCACCAAGTTTACCGCTGAGGCAATCGTGACGTCATACAAGCACGGGTTCCGAGGCATTGAAACCTTGGTCGACGTGGGCGGAGGTACGGGCTACTTGCTGTCCGAGGTTGTCAAGGCTAATTGGCCTCGTGTTAGAGGAATCAACTTTGACTTGCAACATGTTGTTGAGAGTGCGCCCTCATACCCCGGGATAACACATGTTGGAGGTGACGTGTTCGAGTCTATTCCCACCGCTGATGCAATCATTATCAAGGTGAGTTTTCTAATTGGTAGTACGTAGTACGTTGTAATTAGTTAGTTTCTTAGTAATTGTGTGTTTTTAGCCAACATATATAGAAGATACGTATATTAACTTGATCGATGTACGTAGTCGGTGTTACACAATTGGAACGACGAAGACTGTAAGAAGATCCTAAGAAACTGCAGGAGAGCACTTTCGAAGACGGTGGGGAAGCTTATACTAGTGGAGATGGTTGACCAAGAAGATGATGAAGGATTGTTTGACGAAGCAGCCATGAAATTGGATCTTTTGATGATGGTTCACTTTGTAGGCGGAAAAGAGAGAACTCAACTTGAATGGACCAACTTGTTGGAAGATGCTGGCTTTTCTCGACTCAGTTTCATCAAGATTCCCGCACTTCAATCCATTATTGAAGCCTACGCAACTTAATTAAGTATATCATATATTATATATATGAAGCATACTGCACGTAATAAGTATAAGTAATGTTTGTGATTTGAATTTGGTTTTGTGTGATATCTTTATCCTCCAAATTGATATATTGAAAAGGATATTGACCATGTAATAGTTTCAATAATCGTCAAGTTGACCTTTTCAACATTGCTACGTACATCACACGCCTACGGCCTACTTCTCAACAATAATTAGTACCACAATCAATTATTCAATTTTGTAGTCATTAATTTAACTTTTTTTGTTAAGTGTTTATCCATTTTTTTTTAGAAAATATTTTAAAAATAATTATTTATATTTTTACTTGTTAGCATGTGTCAATGAACACACACTAGAAAATCCAATATTTCAATATATTAATGTAGGTTTTTTCTCCTAACAACCCCATTTTTAGCAGTAAATTCTTTAGCCCTTATTTTATTTTTTTTGCTAAGGGTTTATCAATTCTCTTTTAGAAAATATTTTGAAGATAATTTTCTATTTTAACTTATTAGCATTTGCCCATGGACAAACACTAGAAAAACTGATTAATATATAATGTTTTTGAAGGCCGAATGATGTGGTAGATGATGGTTGGATAGGTGATTAACATATGTGAATTGAACGCGGTGGTGATATGTAGGATTTAGGTCTATTTTAATGGGATCATAAACAAATCACCTTTTCCGTAAAAAGTATGAAGTGACCTCGACTGTCGGCTTAGCTTTATCTTGTGTCTATAATGCAATGCGCTTACAAAGTACTTTTAATGAATTAGGGGTATTTTTGTCAATTTGTATTCTGAAACCCTTCTTCCCCAAAACACACTCCTGTTCTTTTTTCTACACGCTACAACTTGATTTTTGTTTGTTTCATCCATGGGTATTGATCTTTTCCAAATTCATCTGGTTTGGAGACAATCAACTCATCCTTATTTGGTTGTTCTTGTGGTTTCTTCTACAATTGAAATCAAGTTATTTCCCTTTCTTTTGTTTTGTGGAAATCGTTCAAGTTGCTAGTTGTAATTGATGATTCTTCCATAGTCAAAAGGAAATTCTTGGTCCTTCCATTTGTTCTACTCAATTTGCCCTCATCTTCATCCTTGCTTTCATTCTGTTCAATTTGTCCTCATCTCCTTACTCTTTGCTTTCGTTCTATTCAATTCTTTTCTTTCGAGTGATTATTCTTGAGACCACAAAGTGTTCGATGAAATGCATATAGTGAGTTGAACATGAATGAATGTCCTATAGGATGGATAAATCAGTTTGTTTTCACATTTTCTTTTGACACTTGACAAGCAAAACATGAGAAAGTCATGATAACGAGAAAAAAACGATAGGAAACACAATGACTTAATATGAACATTGACACGATTATATATGAACCTTATATGACTATATATGAATCTTGAAACATAAAATTTGAACCCCTAGTTTATTTTTATAGTGCACGAAGTATGGAAATAAATATAAAGTTTTTAGAAAAATAAATATGAATCTTAGATGACTATATATGAACATTGACGTGTTAGACATAAACTCTTACATTTCTATTGCTCCAAAGTATGATAAAAAAATATGAACTTTAAGGGAATATATATGAACCTGAACATGATATACATGAACCCGACTTGAACAAAGACTTTTCAAAAACACAATATGTAGCCTATGAGGGATTCGAACCCACATCTATGTGTACCAACACATTGCTCTACCATTATTCTTGAGACAATGAAGGATTCGAACCCACATCTATGTGTACAAACACATTGCTCTAGCCTATGAGGGATTCGAACCCACATCGAGTGATTTTTCTTGAGACCACAAGGTGTTCGATGAAATGCCTGAACGAGATATAGTGAGTTGAACATGAATGAATGTCCTATAGGATGGATAAATCAGTTTGTTTCCACATTTCTTTTGACACTTGACAAGCAGAACATGAGAAAGTCATGATAACGAGAAAAAAACGAAAGGAAACACAATGACTTAATATGAACATTGACACGATTATATATGAACCTTATATGACTATATATAAACCTTGAAACATAAAATATGAATCCCTAATTTATTCTTATAGTGCACGAAGTATGGAAAGAAATATAAAGTTTTTAGAAAAAATAAATATGAATCTTAGATGACTATATATGAACATTGACGTGTTAGATATAAACTTTTACGTTTCTATTGCTCCAAAGTCTGATAAAAAAATGAACTTTAAGGGAATATATATGAACGTGAATATGATATACGTGAACCCGACTTAAACTGAGACTTTTCAAAAGCACAATATGTAGCCTATGAGAGATTCGAACTCACATCTATGTGTACCAACACATTGCTCTACTATTTGAGCTAATAGGCTTTGAAAAAATCAATTATTTGGGTATGTAACATATGAACATTTTTATGGTAATAGGCTTTGAAAAAGTCTTTGAAAATATGGTAATGAACATTTTTATGGTAATAGTCAATTATTTGAGCTAATAGGCTTTGAAAAAGTCTTTTATGGGACACAAAACATCAACATTTTTCAAAAGACTAAGTATGAACCTTATAAGACTAAATATGAACATTGATATATAACACATTAACCCTAAGTTATTTCTATGATGCACAAAGTATGAAAATAAACGTGAACATTTTCAAATGACTAAATATAAACTTTAGCAGATTATATATGAACATTCATACTTAAGACATGAACTCAATCATTCGAACAATCATTCGAACAATTTATTTTACCTTCAAATAAACCCTATAATATTTTGAATCTAGGAAATTCCAAAGTTTGTACAGCAAACCAAACTCAATGTACCTATATGAACCATAAAAACACGGCATCAAATGCTTTTTTTCACCCACAATAGTTCATTACAAGTTTTTGATTTTTCAATTTGATAATGAACCCCAAAAGTATCTTTATTCACACAAATTTCAAGTTGTTTCAAGCAAATCGAGAAATTCAAACCATTAAAAGTAAAAACGAAGTAGTATAAGATGAATTTTTACCTTTGTTGTGTGTCGTTGTATGTCGAGCGGTCATTAGTCTTCATATTCAAGCTTTAGGTAGACCTTTAATGGAGATCTAGAAATGCATAGGATGTAAAAATGGGAGTTTGTGTTTTGGAAGAAAAAGGAAGAGAGAGAGTATGTGAGGGCCGAGGGGTGCAAAAACATAGGTATGTTTTTTAAAATTAAAAGAAATGATATTTTTGAGAGAATTGTTGAGTTTTGTTAGTATTTACAAATTAAAATACCATTAAATTTGTACATTAGACACGCGCGGGTTTGTTTTTTATTTTTTATGGGTTCTAATCTTATCTCCGACAATCGAACGGATATGGTAGCTTCGTATTTTGTACCTTAAGACAAAATTGTACCCGAAACTCCCTCGTTTGTTTGTTGTTCAAATTCTAAGTTGTTGGTAGAAAATAAAAATATAATTTTTTATTTAATTTTTTTTGAGAAGTTTTGATAAGAATTTAGAATTAAAATAATTAATTTAAAAATTAAAAAAAAATTAACCATAAAATAATACATAAGATTTGTGATACTATAAGCGTTCTAATGACTTAAGTTTAATATGTATATACAAATATTGATGTTTAGATACCATATGGGAAATGAATGGATAATTTTAAATTGTTTTAAATTATGGATTTTTCTAATGTGCGTTCATTGATACACAATAAGAATTTCATATTTAATAATAAATTTTTTTAGTCAGTAATTTAATTAAAAGAAAAATTCTATGGATTCACTCCTTCTACTTTATGAGATAGTTTGAAAATAATTTTTAAATTTAAACTCTTAATATGTGTCCATAAATATACATTAGAAAAATCATTTAATTATTTATTCTACAAACGTACCGAACGTATTTATTTTATGGACCCAGCTGAGGCTGAGGGTGTTACATGTTCACGTGTAGAAAAGTTTGAAAGAAAAAATGAGGCAAGTACAGTGGAGAACGTGGAGGAGTAAATTTGATGTCTTGCTTGATTGATGAAAGAAATATAATGCCTTAAATATGCCTGTATAGCTCAAGAAATAGAGTCTCACTAACTACACCCATTAAAAAATGATACGGCTAAATAAATTTTCTAAATATACAGTATATATTATAGTTATATACTATTGTTATATCGTGTAGAAAAATTTAAAAGAAAAAATGAGGCAAGTACAGTGGACAACGTGGAGGAGTAAATTTGATGTCTTCCTTGATTGATGAAAGAAATATAATGCTTTAAATAGGCCTGTATAGCCCAAGAAATAGAGTCTCACTAACTACACCCATTAAAAAATGTTGCGGCTAAATACATTTTTTAAATATACAGTGTATATTATAGCTATATACTATTGTTATATCGTGTAGAAAAGTTTAAAAGAAAAAATGAGGCAAGTATAGTGGATAACGTGGAGGAGTAAATTTGATGTCTTGCTTGATTGATGAAAGAAATATAATGCTTTAAATAGGCCAGTATAGCCCAAGAAATAGAGTCTCACTAACTACACCCATTAAAAAACGCCGCGGCTAAATACATTTTCTAAATATACAGTGTATACTATAGCTATATACTATTGTTATATCGTATAATTATATACTATAACTATAAACTATTGTTATATCGTATAATTATATACTATACTTATATCATATTACTATATACTATGGTTATATCGTATAGTTATATATTATAATTATATATTATGGTTCTATCGTATAGTTATATACTATAGCTATATACTATTGTAATATCGTATAGTTATATCGTATAGTTATATCGTATTGTTATATACTATTATTATATCATATAGTTATATACTATTGCTATATCGTTCATTTATATACTATAGCTATATACTATGGTTATATCGTATAGTTATATACTATTGTTATATCGTATAGTTATATACTATGGTTATATCGCATAGTTATATCGTTCATTTATATACTAAGGTTATATCGTATAGTTATATACTATAATTATATATTATGGTTCTATCGTATAGTTATATACTATAGCTATATACTATTGTTATATCATATAGTTATATACTATGGTTATATCGTATAGTTATATACTATTGTTATATCGTATAGTTATATATTATGGTTATATCCCATAGTTATATACTATTGTTATATTGTTTAGTTATATACTACCTATATCGTTCATTTATATACTATAGCTATATACTAAGGTTATATCGTATAGTTATATATTATAGTTCTATCGTATAGTTGTATACTATAGTTATATACAATTGTTATATCATATAGTTATATACTATGGTTATATCGTATAGTTATATACTATTGTTATTATCGTATAGTTATACACTATTGCTATATCGTTCATTTATATACTATAGTTATATACCATGGTTATATCATATAATTATATATTATGGTTAGGATTTAAGGTTTAAATGCCCTGCTGTGGCGTTTAAACCATAACGTATAATTTTTTTTTAAAATAAAATTTTAAACGCCATTACATTGCGTTTTATTTTTTTGAACCGATTTTTTTTTAAATATTATAAAAAATTGAACGCTACGTCGTGGCGTTTTTTTTTTTTTTTTTAAACATCACGTCGTGGCATTTAAAAGCGGTAAAAAAAAAAAAACTAACGCAAACAAGTTCCCGTTTAGAAAAAGCACTAATTCATGATCATCTAAAATGAAGCAAACCCGTAAAGCTAACACTAACAACTCCTAGGGTGTGACAGGTTCCAAAAGTTGCATGTGTTACACATGTATATATATTAAATTATCTTCACATTTTATTGTAACAACGTAGGTGTTTAATTTATGGCCATATATATATATAGTATGTACGTTAAGCTCGACACCATGGAATTAGGTACGCCATAATTCAACTTTTATTTATGGCCATATATAGAGAAATGATCATATGAGAAGAGTTTTAGAATGTAATATGATGATTAATCTTAGTCATTAGATTATAGAAATGAAAAAATATGATTAAAACGTATAGAGTGACAAACTTGTAAATATAATAATTATTTTTAATTTTATATTCATTTTTTAATTATTATTTTTGAAATAATTTTTTCCAAAAATATTTTTTTTTTGATCTTTTTCTTCCGAATTTTTTTTTCCCAAAAAATATTTTTTATTTTTTCATGAATATTTTTCTGAAAAAATTAATACTATGCACTTTAACATTTTAATCATGCACTTTAACATACTACTCATGCACTTTAATATATTTACATATATAATTAATTTTAGATTACTAAACATGCACTTTAATATACTTACACATGCATGCACTTAACTTGGAATATTGACCATCCACTTTAACATAATTACATATGCACTTTAATTAATATACTAATATATGTACTTTTAATATAATAAACATATATTAGTAAAAATGTGCACTTTTAATATATATGTTAAACATGCATATTTACATATTACTGTACTTTATCATATTAAAGATGCACCCTATGTCTCTATGTGAGCATTAAAAATGTGCTTATATATGCACTTTAAATTCATTATTGATGCACTTTTGGTACTTATTTATGCACTTGATATACAATTTAATTAAATAATTTTTATTTTTTTTAAATACGGAGAAAAATTGGGGAAAAAAATTTTGAAAAAAAAATCCGGGAAAAAATTAATTTTTGAAAAAATAATTAATTTTCAAAAAAATTGAAAAAAATTAATTTTTGAAAAAATTTAATTTCGAAAAAATCTTTTTTAATAAAAAATATATAATAAAAATAATTATAATTTTATCACTTCAATCTTATTCATTCATCTCTTAAATCTTATGACTCCTGTTATTCATCACTTTATACCCTAAGATCATTATACACTTGAATCCTAATATATATATATATATATAGTAGGGTTAATTTCATGTAGTGGTTATGACCAAAAATCACGTCTTATTTCATATTTCATTGTCTTAGTACAATAATTGATGTATTGTTTAATTTACGGAATTTTCGCGATATCCTTGAGTTTTTGTAATTTTCGCGAGATATCCGAAGGTTTGAATTATTTTGCGTGGTACCCCTGAGGTTTAATTTTTTTTGCCAAATACCCTTTACGTTATAAACTGTTAAATTTTTTCCTCCACCGTTAACTTAGGAAAAAAAAAAAGCAAAAATAAAATAAAATTGGTTCCCCGATTCTCAAATTTGCCAAATTCTCCTGTTTCAGCTTCTGGATCTGGCCGGGGTGGTGCTTCAGCTTGTGCGTGAGGTGGTCGGTGAACTCCGGCGAAGAGGGCGGGGAGGACCTCGGAGAAGACTGCGAGGATGTTGGCGTCAAAGAAGACAGCCTTCTGATCCGTCACCGACCTCGACCTCTCGCTCCTCTCCCCTGGGGCCACCCGATCGCCGCCGCCACCTCCTCCGTCGTCCTCCCACCTCACAATCTACTCTCGCTCCTCGTCTTCCTCCCTCTTCTACCTCCTCCTCTCCTCGCAGGAGCACTTGCGTCACTCTCCTACCTCAAGCTCGTCCGATGGAACCAGCGGCTGCCGGGCCCCGCCGGTTCCGATCTCCCTCCCCTTGTTCGAAAGATTCCACCACCACGGCCGTAGCCTCGTCTCCCTTTCGGCCTTCAATTGTTGGACGAAAGATCTCCCGCCGCACTCAAAGCCTTCCCAGGAGTCGGCTGGAGCCTCGGTCGGCCTCCGTCCTCCTCCTCGCCCAACACATCCTCCTCTCCTTCCCCGCCGTCTCCCACCTCACAATCTACTCCTGCTCCTCGTCTTCCTCCCTCCTCTACCTCCTCCTCTCCTCGCCGGAGGACTGTCGTCTATCTCTGTAGGATCGTACTTGTTAGTTATCGAGGGAACTGAGAGTCCAGTTCCTAAGCAGCAGAATAAGTAAAACAATAGCAGATTCAAGGCAAGTTCCTTAGAGTGGGAACATTTGATAACCAACTAGTTATCCAGGATAAAACTCACTACCTCTCTTGCAAGAGTATTTCAAAGTCTACTTCTTGTATTAATACTTCGGTTACAATCAACTAGAATAGAACACACAGATTTAAGTCTTAGACACACTAAAGACTCTCTACCTAGTTCAACCTAACCAAGTAACAACAAGCAAACAACTTACTTAGTTCTTCTTCAAAGAACTCGGCACAAATTCTTCACAGCACTCGGAAATCTTCAACTTCGTGAATGTGTTAAGAATGAGAGAGTTTTAATTGCTTTATTTATATGATTTAATTACTAGAGGAAGCAAATCTCCAATAAACGAATCACACAAATAAAATAATCAAAAGTAATCGTTAAAGATAGCATTTGTTACCAAATATAATCTTTATCGATTTTACATATTTTGTTTCCATAAAGATAATATTTTAAACTCCTAAAATATATGGAAACGGGATAAGATCACATAGTTCTCTCTCATAACTAAAGATCTACCCTAGCAGCTCGCCGCCGCCCTTCACAGATTTATCCAAGTGTTTCTGGCGTCTGCGAGCTTCAGTTCCTTCCGCCAATTCCCAAGTCTGGCGTTAGTGGTTCTGTCTTGTGCTTTCCAATTCCTTAGTTCCCTGTTTGTCACACTAATGGAAATATTAATAGCAAAGGTGTTTGTCATTATCAAAACTAGAAAAACTGAGAAAGAGAACTAGGTAGGGAACTGGAGTTCCCAAAAGTTCACTTCCTAACACTCTCACACCTCAAGCTCGTCCGATGGCACCAGCGGCCGCCGGGCCCCGCCGGTTCCGATCTCCCTTCCCTTGTTCGAAAGATTCCACCACCACGGTCGTAACCTCGTCTGCCTTGACCTTTCCGCCTTCAATTGTTGGACGGAAGATCTCCCCGCCGCGCTCGAAGCCTTCTCGGGAGTCGGCCGGAGCCTCGGTCGGCTCAATCTGATGAATTTGTCGTTCACCGAGGATTTCAAATCAAACCTTTGGGTACCACGCCGAGGGCTTCAATTTTTTTTTGCTTTTTATTTTTTCCAAGTTAACGGTGGAGGCAAAAATTTAACAGTTTATAACGTAAAGAGTATTTGACAAAAAAAAATAAAACCTCAGGGATATCACGCGAAATAGTTCAAACCTTCGGGTATCTCGCAAAAATTGCAAAAACTCAGGAGTACCACGCGAAAATTCCGTTTAATTTATGTAGTGGTTATGACCAAAAATCACGTCTTATTTCATATTTCATTGTCTTAGTACAATAATTGATGTATTATTTAATTTATGTAGTGGTTATGACCAAAAAGTATATGTAGCTAGTGGTAATTATCATGATCATTATAAAAGAAAATTTTACTATATGCTCGTGAATCATGATACTAGTATCATTTCCTCATTACATAAATAAAAATAAACATCCAATAATTCTTCTTAATATTTATAAAAAAAAATCTCGTGCGGACAGTCGTGAGCGAAAGTAAGAATACATATATAGTTTATATGATGAACAGAATTTAAATATTCAGTACCCAGTTGGGCTTCAAACGAGCAATTTATTCCATATAACATGTTTTTTCTACCTCATTTGTACGTCGCTATTCACTAATAAAATCTGATTCCTTGGCTGTCGAGCTTCGCATACCCGACATCATCCGCTCGCATGGCTCCCACATCGATTCTCCATCTGATTGTTAGTCCGCAAGAAAATCTTCATTGCCACCCCTTCTACTGATGGATCGAATGGAGAAACTTTTTATGGCCTAACCCCCTCCTCAAGGTATGTACGTACGTAATTACGTTATTCTATAGATCAATTTCATGTAACGGTTAACAAGTAATGGGTGAGGATAAGGCGCGAGAACGGCCCTTTAGGTGCGGACCGTGAAAATGATACTTTCATATGGACATATAAGTAGAAAAACGTACACACAATATATGCAGTGGCGGAATCAGAAACTTTTGAAAGAGGGGCGGGCACACTTATAAATAGCGGTGAAGCGCCAGAGTAAAGGCGAGAAGGCTTATGGACCGTGAAAATGATACTTTCATTGGCTCCCATATATGTTAATCATGGAGAGTACTCATCCATGCATTCGAGAAGGCTCATGGATGTACCCTGAGCTCAACAACCTGTTCAGTAGTGCCATGACATGCACGGCAAAGGTTGCCGTGGAGGCAATCTTATCGGTGTACAAGAACGGCGCGCTTCCGAGGTGTCGAGACCTTGGTGGACGTGGGCGGAGGCAATAGTCAAGGCTAACTGGCCTCGGATTAAAGGCATCAACTTCGATTTGCCACATGTTGTCGAGAGTGCACCCGTGTATCCTGGAGTAACCCATGTCGGAGGTGACATGTTCCAATCTGTTCCTCAAGCTGCGCAATCGTCATGAAGGTAGTTAATTTTACTTAGCAAATTGATTTAAATTAATGATACGTGTTTAATTTAGCTAGCTATATGCACGTTGAAGTGGGTGCTGCATGATTGGAGCGACGAATTAAGTGTATGAAGATCCTTAAAAATTGCAAGAAAGCAATGTCGACGACGACGACTGCAGGGAAGCTTGTTCTGGTCGAAATGTTCGACGACACAACAATGAGATTTGATCTACTCATGATGGCTCACTGCTCAGGTGGAAAAGAAAGAAGTCAACTTGAATGGACAAACTTGTTGAAAGACGCGGGTTTTTCACCCACTAGATTCATCGACATTCCTGCTCTACCTTCCATCATTGAAGCTCTACCCTCCATCATTGAAGTATACGCATCTTAATTAAATCAGTGAATCTTACTCAATTGTGTCTGTATTAATTACAATATTATTATTGTTGACCTGTACGTGTTATGTTTGCAATGCATGATTTCAAATTAATAATGTTGAACCACTGTGTACGCGCGTTAGGCATATCGATTGATTATGAAGGAATTGTGTTATTTAATCAAGTTGCAATTACTGATTATGAAGTGAGATTATTTATGGAGATATTTAATTCGGTGATTTTAGATAGTCATAGTGTTTTGCTAGAAGTCAACTATGATTTATAGACTATATGCTATAAAGTATGTCATAAAGTCTATTACTATTATTACCGGGTCCTATGAGGTCACACCCTTAGAGTTTGGACTGGATCAGTTTAATGGGAGACATATTATATAAGGTATATGATATAACTTGGGAGAAAATATTTGTTAATAATAAAGAGTTATTATTAATAACAAAATATATACTTATTTAGGAAATAAGATATCTACACATGGTATTATAAAAGGAGGACTTTTAAGAAAAGCCCATAACCCTAATTCACACTAAGAAGCACGGCTGCCTCCTTCTCCCTGGAGCTCGGGTGGACCAAATAGAGGAGTCACACGTGAGGCTCTATTCTCTCCATTCCAGCAGATTGAAACACGCATCAAAAGGTATTTGATTCTTCCTATCTATGATCTATTTGGTTTATGCATGAGATCATTGATTAGATATTAGGAAATCATTTTCTGAAATTCCGCTTTACGCATCTAAAATCCCTACAGTGGTATCAGTTGCCTCTTGCATAAATTGATTAGATCAAGTTTAAAGTTTTAAATTTTGATGCATGTTCATGATTGTCTTGATTCAAATAAAGTGGAAAATTGATATATAGGTTAATTTGCATGATTAAAATTTTGTTTTTAATTGATTGGATTAGTAAGGTTGAAGAACTTTATGAACATATATGCATGTAAAATTGATCTACACATACTTGATTCATATGATTTAATTATGCAAGAGATATGATTTTTTGGCATGTTTAAATCATTAGATAAAGATTTTGATTTTCATAAGATGGATCAATTACCCAAAATTCTGTTTTTTGTTAAATTATGATTTTTTTTAAATTTTAAAATTTATGGAATTGTTCCACACGAGAGAAAAAAAATCGGGCTGTGAACAGTAATCGCGGTCGCGATTACTGTTGCCGCGATCGCGGGTCACGTCGTGGGTTCGAATGCGCATCCCGACTTAGCGCAGCGGTTCGACCGCGGTTGGACCCAGTCGCGCAATGGCGCGCGCGGGTCCAGCACAGGCGCGGCCTGGGGCACGCACGACAGGACCACGGGGACCATGCACGGCTCGCACGGTGTAGACCGCGGCTCGCTGCCTGGTCCCGCGCAAATGGGCACGGTTCTGCATAGTGCAGAACCGTGTTTCGCCAGTGGCTCGGGTCAGGTGCACGCGCGGTTTTGCAGATCCAGCTCGGGCTGGGCTCGGGTGGGTCCGTAGAAAGGGGTTGTGCGGTTCAGTGGGAGCGGGTCGGTCCGGGTTTGACTCAGGCGCGACTCGGTCCGGATGGGTAGATTTGGCATTTTAGGATAATTTCCTAAACTATAAGATAAGATCTTCTTTACCTAATTGGATAATATTTGATATTATCTAAATTATATAATTTTCTAAAAGTTGTTAGGATAGATTCCCACTAGATAAAGATAAGGATATTTGATATCTTATCTTGTTTATGCATATCTTATCCAATAATGCATTTTAATAATTAATTATGATTAATTCTATATATTACTTTTAATTTGAATTAAGAATTTGATATTAAATTATTTATGTCATGAGATGATTTATTTAATTTGATATGTTTTTAGTTAAATTAGTTAATGTTATTAATTAGATTAATATTATTGATAATATTTGATATTATTATTGCATGCATGTTTTATGATATTATGATATTATTGCTTGCATGAGGTGACTAGTATGGCCCACACTAGGATAGATAAATACGATATGCGTATCATTATGTTTTTCTTGTACACGATTTGCGTATCGTCATGTATTTTTGTAATTTAATTTTTTTTGCAAAAAAGTTTCTTCCAATTATATGTAAGACAAGAAGAAGAAGATCCTAAGAAGACCAAAGGATAGAGATCCATGGAGGGTACTAAGGATGGAGATCCAAGAGTAACAAGAGCCATGAAGATTAGATCTTTAATTTTGGTGTTTATGGGTCATACTAGAATCACATTTAATTATTGTATTACTTGAATGCTTTATTATTTCCCACTTTGCATGCTTGTTTGTTTGTTTATGTTATTTTGTTCACTAGTAAATAAACAACCATTGCATGCTTAAGTCCCTTAACAGAATATTGAGATAATGTCTTTCCATATCATAACCATGAGGCCCTTGGAATTCGTTGGATAGTTTTCGCTAAGGATGGGCATCCGGTCCGGACCGGACATTTACGGTCCGGTCCGGACCGGCGGACCGTAAACTTTTTAAAGTATGGACCGCGGACCGGACCGGTCCTTTACGGTCCGGTCCACGGTCCAGACCGGTAAGACCGGATTTTAAATTTTTTGGCTTTTAAAGGATTTGATTACGGTCCGGATTGTAAATATTATGGACCGGACCGGAAAAATTACCCCTAAAAATATTTTTAACCTTTTTTTTTATTATTTTTACGGTCCAACCGGTCCGGACCGTAAAAATTACGGTCCGGACCGGACCGTAAGACCGGAAACGTAAAATCCTTGGACCGTGGACCGGATCGTAAATTTCCGGTCCGGTCTTACGGTCCGGTCTAGTTTTGCCCATCCTTAGTTTTCGCCCTAGCGAGGTGTCCTTCCTTGACCTTGGGATAGTGTGGGTATGTCTAATAGGAGCATGCTGCCTTGATATGGTTACACTCAATTAGAGACCAAAATGCTCAGTTTTGGATCTTGAGGCATAAGGATGAGTCTTACATAAGATGTGGTCATCAACCAAGAATTATAAGGTGTTATAATTAGTAACGGGTTTACTTACCTTGATTACATGACACTTGGGGAAGTGCCTTAGTACGCTCGAGTTTCATCTAAGATAGGATCTTGGAATCATTTTACTCACAAGGGACAATTTAATTGAGTAGAATGTGCAATAACTTACTGTTTATAGCTTGTCTAAATTTTTAGTTCTTGCATGTCAAGCATAATTTATCTGCATGTTTTATTCCGTTTTTGTAGTTACTATATCTTCTGAACACCTCAAATTCACTCTCCGCTCAATTGTTGAGAAAAACAAGTTGAACGACACAAATTTCCTTGATTGAGAAAGGAATATGAGAATTATTCTCAGGTCTGAGGGACAAGAGGATGTCCTTGAAACCCCCATCCCAGAGTTGACTGCCACCCCATCTGATGAGGAAAAGGCACGTCACAAGACAATATGCGAACGGGCAATGAACGTCACTTGCCTTATGTTGGCTGCTATGGAACCTCCTCTTCAACATAGGTTCGAAGTTCAGGATGCCTATACCATTATGAGAAATCTTAGAGATCTCTTTAAGGAGCAAGCCAGAATTGAGCGGTACTTGACCCTCAAGTCCATATTGCAGTGTAGGCTCGAGAAAGGAAAACCAGTTGGGCCACATATATGTTTATAACATGATAGGCTTGTTTGACAAGATGGCCCAACTTGGTAACCCCTACACTATTGAGACGGCTACAGATATGATCTTATTATCCCTGCATGATGGATTTGCCCATTTTAGGCAGATGTATCACATGGGAGCCATGAACAAGACTCTCAACGAGCTATACGTGGTGCTCAAGACTGCTGAGCAGAACGTCATGGTTTACCCTTTGAAGGAAGTTCTAATGGTCAAAGGGAAAGAGTTTAAGAAAGGGCCCCAGAAGAAGCAACAACACCAAGGGAAGAGCAAGCAAGTTGCCCAACCCAAGGTGAAAGTGGTTGCTGAGCACGACTGCTTCTACTGCAAGGCTAAGGGGCACTGGAAGAGAAACTGCCCCAAGTACCTGGAAGATAAGAAGAGGGGAACAGTCTCCACTTCAGGTATTTACGTTACTGAAATCTTATCAACCAAGTCTCATTCTTGGGTATTAGATACCGGATATGGTTCTCGCATTATTTTGAATGTACAGGGACTAACAAATAGGAGACAGTTGTAGAAGGATGAGATAGATCTGCACGTTGGAAATGGAGCAAGGGTTGCTGCACTTGCCATTGAAGATCATAGTCTACCTCTACCTTCTGACTTAGTTTTAGAACTTTATAATTGTTATTTTGTTCCTTCTATTACTAAGTATTTGATTTCAATTTCAGTTTTGAACCTTGAGGGTTATGATTTTGTCATTAAGAATTGTTTTTTCATTTATAAGAATGACATTTTCTATGCTCGAGCCCATATGAGTAGTAGTGGACTATACATACTGGATATCAAATCTGAAATTTATAACGTTGATACATAGAGGCAAAAGTCGAATGATATAAGTGAAGCCAATCTATGGCATTGTCGCTTGGGTCACATTAACATCAAACGCATGAAGGAACTCCAAACAGTTGGTAGCCTAAAGACATTTGATTTAGAATCATTTGAAACATGTGAGAAGATAAAGGCACTCCGATCAGATCGAGGGGGCGAATACCTGAGCCAAGAATTCGACCATCACTTGAGAAGTTGTGGCATTGTTAGACATGGTCCGCTCAATGATGAGTTTTGCTGATCTTCCTACATCCTTTTGGGGATATGCCTTCACCAATGATGCGTTCACACTAAAAAGGACTATGTCACGATCAGTTGATAAGAAACTACATGAGATATGATATGGAAAAGTTTCTAGCTTGTCATTTCTGAAAGTCTGGGGATGCGAGGCTTATGTAAAGCGTTTACTATTTGATAAGCTAGCACCCAAATGAGACAAATGTTTTTTTATAGGTTATCCCAAGGAAACAAGGGGATATTAATTCTACAATCCCGCTGAGAACAAAGTATTTGTTGCTCGGGATAGTGTCTTTTTGGAAAATGATTTATTTTCTAAGAAGCCAAGTGGGAGAAATGTTCAGCTTGATGAGATTCAAGCTGAGCAACAAACCCAACAACACGAGGACATAGATGATGTCACTGAGGAACTTGACTTTGGAGGCGTACCTTCTCAAAGGGAAATCGCCCAGATTCAAGATGCAATTCCTCAAGTTGATGAAGCACCTGAGGTCCCGCATACAGATGTGGTCAACTCAACAGCTGAAGTCTCTCCTATTGTTGGACCACTTTGGAGATCAGACAGGCTAAGGCAGCAACCTAGATGTTATGAGGATTACGTCTTGACTGCTAGCATTGGCGTTCTACTTTTAGAGAACAGCGAGCCTGTGACCTATAAGCAAATGATGGCGGACCCCGACTCCGAGAAATGGCTGGTAGCCATGAAATCCAAAATGGAATCCATGTCTGAGAATCAAGTCTGGGACTTGATAGATTTGCCTGATGGGGTAAAACCTATTGGATGCAAATGGGTCTTTGAGATCAAGACAGACAAGGATGGAAACGTTTCTGTCTATAAGGCAAGACTAGTTGCCAAAGGATTTAGACAGGTTCATAGTACTGACTATGATGAAACGTTCGCATCGGTCGTTATGATCAGGTCCATTAGGATACTCCTAGCGATTTCCACTTATTATGATTATGAGATTTGGCAAATCCTAGGAGAATATGCAAGCTTAAGAAGTCCATCTATGGACTTAAGCAAGCATCCAGGAGTTGAAATCTTCGTTTTGATGAAGTGGTTAAAAAGTTTGATTTCGTCAGATGCGAAGAAGAGCCCTGTGTCTATAAAAAGTTTAGTGGGAGCAAAGTGGTCTTCCTAGTTCTATATGTGGATGACATATTACTCATTGGGAATGACATTCCTATGCTGGAGACAGTTAAGGAGTGACTTAAGAAGTATTTCTCAATGAAGGACTTGGGAGAGGCTGAGTACATACTAGGCATTAAGATCTATAGAGATAGATCTAAGAGACATTGGTCTAAGTCAGGGAACTTATGTAGATAAGGTCCTTGATAGATTCAATATGATGAACTCTAAGAAAGGGTTCTAGCCTATGCAGCATGGCTTATATCTCAGCAAGAGCCAGTGTTCTAAGACACCTGGTGAGACTGAAAGGATGAGCAGGATTCCCTATGCCTCAGCCATAGGATCCATCATGTATACAATGACTTGTACTCGCTCAGATGTTGCATATGCTTTGAGTATGTGTAGCAGGTACCAATCAAACCCGGGTGATGCACATTGGTGTGCAGCCAAGAACATCCTGAAGTACTTACGAAGGACTAGGGATGATCTCTTGATATTTGGAGGTGATGACGAGTTGGTCGTCAAGGGCTATACTGATGCAAGTTTTCAGACAGACATAGATGATTTTGAATCTCAATCTGGATATGTCTTCATTATGAATGGAGGAGCCATCAGCTGGAAGAGTTCCAAATCTAGACATGTTCTACGGAATTACCACATGATCAGACACTATGTTGATAGTGGAGATGTGAGGATGTGCAAGGTACACACATACGACAACACTGCAGATCTTTTGACCAAGACCATGTCTAGGCCTAAGTATGACAGTCACACTAGGGCCAAGGGACTCAAACACACTAGAGAGTTCTTTTGAGACATTGTTTGTTTTATGATAAACCTTGTTTATTATTATTACATACATTTATGCTTGACTTATATATATGAATTTCATATTATTATTTAATCATTGCTTGGGATTAGATAAAGTATCCAAACAATTTAATAGTTATCAAATGGGCTCATCAAAACTGTTTTAGTGAATGAAATCTCATTAAGTGAACTGAAATTATAAAATTGTTAGAAGTCCATGGTCTAAGTTGTTAACTTGGATACAAATGACTTAATCAAAAGACCATATTGTGAGATTGATTGATAACACAGGGTTTCATGTGTTATAGGGACATGGAGATGTCTAATCGATTACATAGATGTGTATGTCGATACATATCGGACAGACCGATCTTAGGACTCCTAAGGGCTTTACTGCGGAGTTCTAGGATTAATCATGATTAGTGAGTTCCTTAGACATGAGTATGATATAGTTATCATTTGACTACTGGTATGTCTTTGACGCTGTCAAATGCTGACCGTAACAGGCAGTTATAAAGACAGTGATTGGAATTGCCAAAAGTTGAGTGGGAGTTGTAGTCTTATAAGATTGAATATGTCCTCTTATTCCGTGTATACCACGATACATTTGGAAAGGATTGGTATCTCGGCCACTTGAAGAGTGAGAATTGTGAAAACGCATGACCATGCTCGGATGGATTATTAGTAATCATCTGGATCGACAGTTTGATCTCAAGAGTTCAAGAAACGTATTTGGCGGTAAAGATGAGTTTCATCATATAGTCAGATAAGACACCTTGTGACAAATGAATTTTAACATTGCACACTTGTTTTAAGGACAAGTGAAAGATTTAAGGAATTGTGTCTTTTAATCAAAGGTGTAATTACTGATTATGAAGTGGGACCATTTATGGAGATATTTAATCCGGTGATTTTAGGTAGTCATAGTGTTTTGCTAGAAGCCAACTATGATTTATAGACTATATGTTATAAAGTATGTCATAAAGTCTATTGCTATTATTATCGGGTCCTATGAGGTCACACCCTTAGAGTTTGGAGTTGATCAGTTTAATGGGAGACATATTATATAAGATATATAATATAAAGTTATATATGATATAACTTGGGAGAAAATGTTTGTTAATAATAAAGAGTTATTATTAATAACAAACCTTCCTCGGATCTATTACCTCTCACTCTCCTCCTCTGATATAAAGTTATATATGATATAAAGTTATATATGATATAAAGTTATATATGATATAACTTGGGAGACATATCCTCCCTGGAACTATTACCTTTCCCTCTCCTCCTCTGTTAAGAGTATCGCCACCCTCCTTGGATCTAAAACTCCTCTCTTTTTTTCTCTCTCTTCTTCTATTCTGGAACCTTCACTCGCCGCCACTGATCGTCCTCTTGTGCTTTGGTTTTTGTTGCTCCGACGACAAAATCCACTTTTGGTCCTCTTGTGTATTGGTTTTGTTGCTCCTCTTGTCTGGATCTATTATCTCTTCCTCTGTGCTCTCGTGAAACCCTAAAACTCCTCTCCTGCTCTCCCGTTTTGTTTGTTAGATCGTCGGCGATCCTAACTCCTCTGGGATCTCTTGATTCAACATGAGTACAACTTCTGATTCCTTCTGTGTAGTTATTGTGTATCAGGGTTATTTTTGGCAATGTGTGTAACAATTATGAGATAATCCATGTGCCTCTAATACTGTATTTTGATTGGCTAGTTAATTAGTATATTCTTGTTTCCATTGGTTCAAAATTTGGATCTGTAAGTTGCATCCCCTCTTCAGCAGCTTCATTAAATGCAAATCTGTACTTTTTTTTTGCATTAAAACAAGTGAAAAATGTCCTTGTGGACAAAACAAAACGAGACAGAGGGAATATAAGGTTACAGTACGCTTTGACTTACTCAATTTGGCCAATCAATGAAATTACTAAAAACCTTAATCAAATGTATAAACCCAAACATCGATCTTTTTTTCATACACAAAAACGAATCAAGCAAGGTCAATTAATGAAGAGAACCTATCAAGTGATTCACCAACTTATCAAGATTCAAGCAGGAAGATCCATTAGGGCTGATAGTAGCCTCCTCAGCCAACCTCTTCCACTCTCTTGCCTTCCTCCGCATCTCCTCCCCTTCCACCGCCGTCCTCACCGCCCTCTCCACCTCCTCCCTCCTCACTTCCCCGCCATCGCCGATCTCCACCCCGACCCCCCACTTCTCACAACAAAACCAACAATTCGTCATCTGGTCGGCGAAGAAAGGCCAGCACACCACCGCCACCCCGTGCCCTATCGCCTCGATCGTCGAGTTCCACCCGCAGTGCGTCAGAAAGCCTCCAACGGCCGGATGCGCCAACACCCTCTCCTGGTCACACCAGCTCGCTAGCATTCCTCTCCCTTGGGCCCCACCCACAACCTGACGTGCCACCGATGCCGAACCGGGTTCACCTGACCCCACTAGGTCCGGTCTCATCACCCATAAGAAACTCTGCTTGCTGTTGACCAAACCCCATGCAAACTCGGTAACCTAAGAAAATAGAATATAATAATATATATTAATAGATGTGGAACCATTGAGAATATAAGAATACCCACATAATGTGCATGAAATTTTTCTTGAAGTATATTAATGAAATTTTGCATGTATATACATAAGTTTTAACTTACATATATTCATACACATAGTAAAAAATATATATACATACAAACAAAAATATATGATTTTAATTTATCTGTATATACATGAGTTTTCAATTAACATAATCATCATATAGTTTAAATTTATGCACATCATATGCATAAATTTTTACATGTATATGTATGAATTTTCACCTAACAAAATCATGCACGTACAGTTACGAATTCATATTATCATGACAACTTTTTTCTATATTAATTACGTAAGTAGGTATATTATTTAGACATGACGTGACATTAAATCACCTGGTGAGGAGTGAGAGTTGCAACGCTGCCGAAGTTGACGTAGATGACCGAGTTAGGAGGCTTCGAGTCGAGCCAAGAGAGGCAGGACGGGTCCTCCGGCAAGAGGCTGGACTGGATCGATGAGTGGTCTTCCATGTCGGTTTTGGGGAGGAGGAGGAGGGAGAGGGGCCCAATGGGGAAAACGGGGGCGTTGGTGATCTTGGCGGCGGCTAGGGTTTGGAGGGTGGGCCCTTCCAGGGCCTCGAAGGTGTTGAAGATGATTGGGCAGCGGGAATCGGAGATGGTTCGTACGCGGCGGATGATGAAGTTGAGCAAGAAGTCGGTGGCGTCGGTGGTTCGAATGAAGCTTGGGAGATGCTTCAAGGTGATGCCTTCCATGTATGGTATTCCTTCCACCACTTTGTCTAGATATCCGTTCCTCAAGCACGACGAATCTAGTATCAAATTATTAATTCATAATTAATTATACAGTTTTTCTAATGTTTACCGTAGTCACGTTTAAGAGTTTAAATTTATAAATTATTTCTAAACTATCTCTTAAAATAAAATGAGTGAACCCTTATAAAAAAATTAAATTAATAATTTAAAAAAATTATTACTAAATATAAAATTCTTATAATGTGCCCATAAACACTCGTTACAAAATTCTTTATTAAATTTTACTACATATTCGCAAATGACATAAAAAAATACCACTTTTTGTTAAAATTAATTTGTCCAGGGTTGCTTAAAATAGTGACAAAGAAACCACTATATATTCTATCAGAAAGAAAAGAAGCCGCTATATATAAACACAGTTCCAGTCAAATAATTACTCAAATAAAGTATATAAATTGTATAACATGCAGAATGATAAAGATATATACAAATAATTATCAAGTTTAAACTTCGACACGGGAGAAATCCATTATTAATAAAATATATTTATAATTATATTAATTATTATTTTATTTTAACCAATTAATAAAAAAAAAAATTTAATATGTTTTTAATATTAAATTTAATAATTTATCAATAAATTTTTATTTAAAATTATTAATACCAAACATTCCTAACAAAACCTAAAGTCTAAAATACATTTTTGTTTTAATTGGGTATATATTACTATCTCCATTTTGAAAATGTTGTTATTTTATTATTTTATGTGTTTAGGTAATAATTTATTGATGAATTACGAGGTTTGACATAAAAAATTAAGTTATTAAATACTTGTAAATTTTAAGAAAAAATTATGAGAATATAACATAATTATTATATTTCTTAATAAGTGTATTAAACTCTAAAATTGCAATTTTTTTTATACGGAGTTAATATATAATTATATAATATATATAACTTTCAAACTTTGGACCCTGTACACATGCCGCTGATTCATCGATGAGTAGATCACGATCCAGATTCATCGTGACCGATCTTACTTTGTTTTTTCTTGACCAAATTATTATTATTATTATGAGAATTATTATTTTATCTCTATATTTTTTACTCACACACAAAATACAATTAAAGATAATATTAATTAATTAGAAGGACAGGGCACTCACCTGGGAGTGGGATAACACCCATTTGAACGAGGGATTCATA
This sequence comes from Rheum nobile, assembly GCA_027886185.1. NCBI lineage: Eukaryota > Viridiplantae > Streptophyta > Magnoliopsida > Caryophyllales > Polygonaceae > Rheum > Rheum nobile. The sequence continues at coordinate 251,385 of WOAB01000329.1, read as the reverse complement.
CTGTGCATACCCCAACAACGCGCACGCGCTCGCCGTCCAAAACCGCGCCGCCGGCACCCCAAACTCCTCCGCAACATCCGCGGCGAACGCCATCGCTGCGTCCGCCACCACACAGGTCACAGGGCCGGGCCCATCTCCGGCGCCGTCGGAATTAAGCTTCGAGAGCAGATCTCTGAAGGCATTGGGGCACGTCTCGTTGAGGGAGGTGCATAGGGCGCGGATGTCCTGGGTGGCGTCAGGGTTATCCGCCGGAGGCAGTCCGTCGGGGATGGCGTGGAAGCGGAAGGTGGGGAGGCCGGAGACGGCGTCCGGGCCGTGGGCCCGCTGGAGGCGGCGGTGGTTGTGGTCGGTGTTGACGAAGGAGATGTGGAAGTTGTGGGAGGAGTGGAGGAGCTTAGCCAGCTTGAGCAGAGGGGCGATGTGGCCTTGTGCTGGATAAGGGATGCAAACCGCGTGCGGACGGCGTCGTTTCATCTTGCTTACCTCCATCTCGATCTCTCAAATCTCAGCTTACTCTGAAGTCTCAATGTGTAAACTCTTATTAGAAAAAAATAAACTAATAATTAAAAAAGTATTGTTAAAAGTAAGATTTTTAACTAAAAAAACTAAAATCTAAAACCATTTTTCGGTTCTACGTTCTGCCACATTGTCGTCTACGTACGTGACACCTCGTGTCACATTGCTGTCTATCTTTTACTCTCTTTTTTTTATTATTATTATTTAAAATATCTTAAATATAAATCTAATTTATTTTATAATATATAAATTATTTTCATTTGATTCTGATTTTTTTATAAGAATCTTAAATGTTTTCTAATATAATTTTAACTATTTTTATTAAATTAATCAGATTTAATTGCAATTTTTTAATTTATTGATTATAAAATATAAGACCCGAGACATATTATCTATGTATGAAATCATATAAAAGTTGGGTTACTTTTTCTTAATCATATTTATGTTATAACTCAATTTACACGGTCAATAATTAAATATAATTATTTTATTTTTTAAAATGTAAAATCAGTATTTTATTAATAAATAATATTAAATCCGAGACTCAAATACACTCATTTTTAATTCTACTCGGTTGTACCAAGAATTCAAAAGTTTTTTCTTTTTCAAATAATTTAGAACTTTTTAAAATAAATTATAAATTTATCTTATATAGTACTCCGTATACGATAATAGTTTACAAAAAAATGAAGTGATCTACGGATATTAATTTGAAGACGTTGGGTTACTCTATCGTATGATAATTTGTAAGAATATAGGTTGATATTTTCCAAATAATTATTTTATTTTACAAAATATATATACACATTTTCGTTGATACTTATTGTATTTTGGACAGACAGGTACAGTACCAGACAAACTCAGTGGCATCTATAATTAATTTGAGGCACCTTTTACTTTTTCTTTCAGGAGAAAAAGTAGTATCATTATGAGTTCACGTTCATGACCAAAAAAGTAGTATCGGCCTTTCGATCGGGTTTATGTTGTTATGTTGGGTATTTCGAATTTTTTTTATAAAAAAAAACTAAAAACTAAAAAAATAATAAATAATTATGAGTTCACGTTGGTTAATTTGGTGGAAGTCATGAGTAAACAAATGTCTGGCAAATAGTGTTATGAAGTACAATCAAATAACTTATGGCATGCAAGGGGCTAGATAGAGGGGCTTCGCTTCTCTCTAAAAAAAACCCCAAAAATCAAATAGAAAATCCCCACCCAACAAAAGGATAAACCCAATCACGACCAACAACGGGAACAACAAACAATAATCAGGTATACTTCCTATTCTACTATCAATGGATAATCTCCCACAAGAAACAAATGTGAAAATCCTTTGAACGTACCATGGAGATCTGCATTGGAGGACCAAAGCAAAAAAACACTGTACAATCTCAATTTTTTTGCTATAGTAGCAAAAACGCATCAAATGTAATGTATTTCTTAAAAGTAGTAATTGTATATGAGGGAAAAAAAAAATATGCAGTTACAAGAACAACATTCTATTAAACAATAATCCCCAAATTTCTTCTTGCAAACCCCCAAATTTGAAATCTACCACCCACCACTATTGAAACAACCGACGTTGTTCATCCCTCTTCAATCACCTGCGAAATAAATCCACCACCATCACCAGCCACACAATGGTGCCCCCACCACTCGAGTTATATCACGAAGGAAATTAAATACCCTACCTGAAAGGATATTAAATAGAAAAATGGGGAAGAATCACCTCTGACCACCACACCGAAAATCATCCACCACCAGAACTCCATTGAGAAATGGGAAAGAATCACCTCTGACCATATATGATGGTTGCATAATACCCTACCGGAATTCATCTTCCACCTTGGACACCAGAACCACACCGCTCGAGAACCCCGTCCCTTGGACTCCAGAACCCCACCACTCGAGGTCATAGATCTGCCGAATTGACCCATCGCTTGAACCAATAATATCACTAAAAACAAACATTGACAACGTTCTTTGACCTCCATGGCCGCTGTCGTCACCCCATCGGCCGTTCTACCTTCGACTCAACCCGGCCTCACCGTCGTTTGCCTCGTCTGTCACCGACGGCTCAACCCTCAAATTTCTTTTCAAGAGAGGAAAGATGGGTTTTAATTTTAAAAAAAAATCAATAACAACAGTAACTCTCTCTGTACGCTATGCACATGTACCCAGACGGTCAGACCCATCACTAATCGTTTGCTGTCGTTTATGCCCAAACAAAAAATAAAAATAAAAGTATTTTTTTATCACACGAGTCATCCATTGCTAACCTGTTGCAAAGCCCATTCAAAAATGGTTATAATTGTAATTTAAATTGTCTTCTTTGATTAAAATCAACTCCTCCTTAATTTATCAACATAATTAAATAAAGAAGGTTAGAACCCCATTTAACAAAAATATTACCAAAGAAGTAAACCTAACCAACCCACTACTTTATTATAAACATTATCAATGTAACCACCTCAAGCATAACTGAAGGATGATAGAACCCTTTTAACAAGATATTACCAAAAATGCAAGACTAATTGATGATTCTCTCACATCATTTTCTTATCTTGCTTAAATCTTTTGATCCGCGTTTGATAAAGTTTGGATGATAAAATACTCGTTGCAATTTTGGAGTTGCTCGAAGGTGTTAGCGGTGTGTCCAGGTGTGATCATGGTGGTAGATGTGGCTCAATAAAGACCCCTCTTGTACGAGGGCAACGTCATGGTTGAGGCTCCTGAAGACTCCTCCTAAAGGAGAGGACAACGTCATGGTAGTCCGTTCAGCTCTTCCGAAAAATTTATCCCGCTCGACTTGTCTCCCAATGGCGCGTTTCTTCTGTTTGTGTCTACGCTCCTCTCACTTTTGGTCGTTTTAGCTTTTTCTTTGCTTGATGTATTTTTCTTGCTTGTCTTTATGTCTTCCTGTCTAACTTGTCCGACGTCGATTTATCGACCTCTCAATCTACCCGATATTGTTATATCGGGTACTTCGAATTCTTTCCTTATCAAAAAAATAACTTATGGCATGCATGAAATCATTCATTACGTCAGTGGGGACGTTGGTAAAACGGGTTCAAGTTGTCTCGCGTAACAACACGTTAAACACGTCTATATCATATAAATTCTGCGGCCACAATATCTACATACAGCAAATGCCAATTTGTTACCATGTGTGGTGGATCCTCAGCCATATATACTATTAATTATTTATTTTTATTCATAAGAATCACTAGATCATTAAAATGGGAGGGAGAATTCGATATATACTTATTTATTAGAGCAAAGCTATATTCCAAAATGCAAACCAAGACGATTACGTCTCTCATGTCAAGGGAGAAAGGATCGACTTTCATATTATTTCCGCTTAGATTTTTTTTGACGCCATATTGTTAACAATAATAGGATATTTAACCAAAAACAACAATAATAGGATATTTATTTATATTAGGAAAAAAATCTACTATATAATAACTAAAGCAGAATCGCGTCTGCACAGGCACACGCTCCGAGATTGATCCCGCTTTTGTCGCTGTCACATGTCACATCGGAATTAATTTACCCACGTGTCACCCGTCCAGTGAATGTTGTTATTTTTGGGAAAACTCTATGATTCTGACCTAATTTTACCAAATTATGTTTGTACGTTTATTATTGGCTATGCTTATTCTTTCCAAAAAAAATTTGCTTTTAAAATACCCTATAACATTCCGGAAAAAATATGAAAAAACCTGCACAAAACTTTAACAAAAAACCAAACCACAAATATGACAACACAATGCACAAAACCTGCACATATATTACAAAACCACAAATATGACAACACAATGCACAAAACCTGCACATATATTACAAAACCACAAACATACGCATTAACCTAAATATGAAGCATAAAAAAATTACATAAGCATTACAGAAAATATTGCACAAAACTTATAAAACCTGCATATACATTACAAAATTGCATAAAAACTGAAACAAAAAAGTGTCATTTCTCAGTTTCCCCATGTAAGAAATTCTGCAAATCATAACAACTCCATAAATAGCAAAACTGATTACAAGATCTGAACAAAAAAGTCAAAAAATAATATAGAATCATTTTTCAGCAGTGCAGAATAGTTTATATACAAAAATAAAAAGATTACTACGAAGATCTGATATTGAAAAATATGTGCATTCCAAAAATAAAAATATTAACATGAATTTTCTACCGAAACTTGTAATAGAAGACTCTACATCTCTTCCACATATTCGTCTATAAATCTAGAGCTTCTCAGTTATTTTCAGTAGATAAACTCCAGCAGAATACAAACATTTAAGAGGTAATGCTTATATCATTTCAAACAGAACTTCAGTTTTGTTTTGTAGGGATTGAGATTTAACATTTCAAACAACAATGAATGTATGATTTATTTTCTTTGTTTCAGTTTTATTCAGGAAATCCAGAACTCAGTTACAAGGTAATAATTCAGATCCTATATGCAAAATGGTTATCTATTTTCCATCCTTTCATTCACTCTACTCTATGCAACATTGAATATCTATTTTCATGTTCATCTAAATGTTAGTATAGTATCCATACCTTTAGGTTTTCATTTATAGATCGTGAACTCCATGAGTTGTTTGAGCCTTCAGTCCGATTTCCCACACACATTCCTACAACAACAATAAAGACGTGTTTTTGAACATAATTCATAGAACTGAAAATGTATTGATATTACATAATTTTAGGAATTTCAAATTCAGCAGATTATAGAAATGTATTGATATTACATAATTCATAGAACTGAAATGTAGATTGCACTGTTTTCCGTGTTTTAGACTGAGGCATGATTACAAGTTTGTGCAGAATATGCTCAGAGAGGGTATTAGTTTATTTTATTTTGTAGATGAAAGTACTAGCCTCTCTGAGCATATTCTGCACAACTAGCCACTATATTTACAGTAATATATTTACAGTATTAGTTTAACAATCTTTGTTTCTTTCTGAGACAAAAAGAAACACATTAATATATTTACAGTATATAAGCTAGCATGTAGCAGAAGAAGGCTGATACAGTGACACCTACATTGTTTTGAGAGATTGCCAGTTGCTGGGACTTGTCCGTTTAGGCATTCATATTTCCCAAGCAAATATATTTCATCTAGAACAAAAGGGAAGAGAATTGCACAGTTAAGAATATGGTGAAAGTTATGTCATGTTCTCAAAAAGGATAGCTCATAACAACTGATGTCTTTCATACATATATTCCAATATTGATAATTTGCATTAGTATATGATTATAGAATTTCAAATTCAATATCATACTTGCACAAAGAGAAATAGACAGATAATGAAATAAATGAATAGATGATATAAGATTAAACCCATTATAGTATATTAGTTTAGGTGTTTGTTTTTTTGTCACAAATCCAATACCTTTAGGTCGTTGTTATTTCACCCGTGCGTGAAATAGCAACGACCATGTAACTAAAGTATCTTTTAAAAATTATATTTCTTGAATACAAACAATATGCAATATGCAAACATAATAATCAATATGCATACAAACTGATTTCAAGTCAAACATCAAATATTATTTAATTTAACATAATTATACTTCTAATACAAACGAATTTCAAGTCCAGCATCAAATATTATTTAATTTAACATAATTATACTTCTAATACAAGTCTATACATTTTTAAATTCTCTTTTAAAAATTATACTAAAAAGATATGAATACAAATTTCTTGCACACAAACAACATGCACTATGCAAACATATTATCATGTATGCATAAAAATGGATTATGTGTCAAGCATCTAATATTATTAATTTAACATAAATATACTTTAAATACAAATCTATACATTTTTATATTATATTTTAAAAATTGTACTCAAGAGATATGAGCATTACATAGATTGAGTATTTAATATTTATTATCTAACTAAATTATCTTAAGCGGAGACACATATAATCCATACAAAAATAATTTTATTACTATTAATATTTAGATAGGATACATATTTTTATTGAACAGAAGGCCGAGAGAGAGAGAGAGAGAGAGAGAGAGAGAGAGAGAGAGAGAGAGAGAGAGAGAGAGAGAGAGAGAGAGAGAGAGAGAGAGAGAGAGAGAGAGAGAGAGATTAAACCTTCTTCAATGTGCAATCCTCACCAAACTCCAGATCTCGACACCCTCCGGACGACTTATTTCTACTCTACCTACACCACCAGCCGCAATAGATGCCTCTCTTGGAATAACAGATGTGCCATTTAACAATCTTTGTTTCTTTCTGAGACAAAAAGAAACACATTAATATATTTACAGTATATAAGCTAGCATGTAGCAGAAGAAGGCTGATACAGTGATACGTACATTGTTTTGAGAGATTGACAGTTGCTGGGACTTGTCCGTTTAGGCATTCATATTTCCCAAGCAACTATATTTCATCTAGAACAAAAGGGAAAAGAATTACACAGTTAAGAATATGGTGAAAGTTATGTCATGTTCTCAAAAAGGATAGTTCATAACATAATTTTTTTTGGTAAAAGAACTAATGAAAACAACTGCTTCATGTATTCCAAAGAAAGAAACCCAAAATGCAGAAATAGGAGAGGAAGAAAGTATTTGACATACTTCTAGATTTTCATCTATCCTGTATTTGGAACCTTCTCGCCCAAGACCAGATTGTTTGAACCCACTAAAGGAAGCCACCTGTACGTCAACAAATTATTTATTACTCAAAATGACTATTGACCTATACTTTGAGACAAACAAGATAGAGAAACAAACCTCATTAGAGACCAATCCCTCATTAATTCCAACTATTCCATATTCAAGAGCTTCGGCAACTCGCCAAGAACGCTGAATATTAGTTGTAAAAAGATACGCAGCTAACCCTGTATTTACAGATTCAAAGTCTTTTGGTAAGTACTTATTAGTTATTACTTCATTGCATGCACAATTTGCGTTGACTGACATATAGCTGAGAGAGAGAGAGAGAGAGATATACTGCTTACATTTATTGACTTTAGAGCTTGCTAGAACATCCTTCACTTCCATATCTCTTCACCAACCTCCAGATCTGCTCATATGAGATAAATTATTTCATTATTTTTTAGACAGTAATGAACCAGGACATAAATCAAACAAAGAATCTGCAGAGAAAGAGATAAAGAGAGAGAAAGGGACAGACAGACAAAGACACAGATCGTGCTTACATTTATCACTTTGGATCTGGGCAGAACATCCTCCTTCCATATCTCTTCGCAACCTCCAGACATCCTCATCATGGGAAAAAAATGAAACGAAAAGGATCTTTAGAGAGAGAGAGAGAGAGAGAGAGAGAGAGAGAGAGAGAGAGAGAGAGAGAGAGATCATGTTTACAACAAAGATAAAGTATTTGCGGTGATTTAGTGAAAGGTTTTGTGGTGATTTACAGTAAAGAGAAAGGGTTTTGTGCATTCGAAGAATCTGGAAATGTTGATTCATTTGAACGGAGCAGATAAGGAGAGAGAGAGAGAGAGAGAGAGAGAGAGAGAGAGAGAGAGAGAGAGAGAGAGAGAGAGAGAGAGAGAGAGAGAGAGAGAGAGAGAGAGAGAGAGAGAGAGAGAGAGAGAGAGAGAGAGAGAGAGAGAGAGAGAGAGAGAGATCCTGTTTACAACAAAGATAAAGTATTTGCGGTGATTTAGTGAAAGGTTTTGTGGTGATTTACAGTAAAGAGAAAGGGTTTTGTGCATTCGAAGAATCTGGAAATGTTGATTCATTTGAACGGAGCAGATAAGGAGAGAGAGAGAGAGAGAGAGAGAGAGAGAGAGAGAGAGAGAGAGAGAGAGAGAGAGAGAGAGAGAGAGAGAGAGAGAGAGAGAGAGAGAGAGAGAGAGAGAGAGAGAGAGAGAGAGAGAGAGAGAGAGAGAGAGAGAGAGAGAGAGAGAACGCGTTCTCGGCAAAAGGAAAAAATGAAAAGAGACAGGATTAGGTGATATGAATATGGCCAGTGAAGTGCCCATCTTTCAAGTGGAGCCAAAGCCACCATGGCCGAGCCCGTCGGCAAACCCTAATTCTCCGCCGGCCCACATGGCGAGTTCTCCCGGCAAACCACCATCTCCCTCGGACACCAAGGCTTCCACAGCTCCCATGGAGTCATCCCAGATCAATGGAGTCCCAAGCGCCGAGCCAGTTCCACCTTTGCTGAGCCCCAGAGCTAGCCCTAGAATTGCGGCCGCACGTGAGGAGGAGTATAGGCACGCCCACACCTGGCTCAATCACTCGAACCCGAGCTCACCTACTGCATCTCCAGCTCAAGGGAGGTCCAGTGGCTCAAGGAGTGCCGAGCCCCGCCCGGTCCTAGGCCTTGAATCCCTCTCCGGGTTTCTCGGCGCCGGCGGCCACACCCGGGTTAAAAGCCCACGTGAAGCCCAATTGGAGGATGAATGTTATTTCCGGTTTAATATTGTGATTTTAGACATTTTTAGACTTTAAATTTAATTACCTAAATTGCCTATTAAGTTTGTTTTAGTTAGTGGGCATGTAATTGCTTTAGTGTGTATTTTTAGTGTTTTTCTTTAATTTCTTTAGTAACCGTAATGTTTAGGGTTATTAGGAAAACATTTGGCATTGTGTTTGGCACGTTGAATTGAATCAAAGATCAGAAGTATTTCAGTTTTAGAGCTTTTCTTTTTGTTCTTCAATTTGTGAGTCAAATCGAATTGAAACCCCTTGAGAGAATTGAGTGAGTTGTATCTCGAATTTCTCTAGGTCTTTCTCTTGTGACTAGTGTGTCAAATCTAGCCATAAGGATATTGCTTATCCATCACTTCCATCCTCCATATAATCGTCTCCATCGCCCCCCCCCCCCCAATCGAAAATCCCTAAAATTGCCGAAAAGTGCCTTGTTCTTCATCCTTGGAGATCGGCCATTTTCTTCCACAACAAGAGCAAATCCTTGCACAGAGGCTTCATAGATCCGGAGGGCTATCATTTGGTATCAGAGCTACGTAAGTATTTGCTCTAAATTTGGCCTTAAATCTATAGAAAAATCGGAAGTTTACTTGCTCTCCCTTTTCGTACCTTGCATTGTTGCATCTCTAGAGTTCGTAGGATTTCTTGTGTCTTTCTTCCTTGTTTGTGTGTGTCCATGTCTTGAGTCTGCATTGAAGGGAGGAAGGGTGAGATTTTGCAATTTATTTAGAGTCTAAACAGTCGTGCATCATTAGGGGGAGTTGTTAGTATTTTCTTTCTAGATTTTAGGGTTTGTTGTTGCATTTGTTACATGCGTTTGAAATTTAAATTTCGGCTGTCAATTTGCATCAACCAGCCGTGCCCTAATTAGTGAATTTAGTCTAAGTAATTTTGAGTCTTTTATATTTGTATTTGGCATTTAATCAACCTAGGGTTATTCTTGTGCAAACCGAAGCAACCGATCTTCATTCTTGCGTAGGAAAAGTCTTGAATTTCCTAAGTGTTGATTCCGACCATCAATTCTGTATTTTCAGTTTATTAAGTTGTTCTAGTGTTCAAAAAAAAAAGGTGACGAAAATCAAAAGAAAAACAAAAAACCGGAAGAGTCAAGCCATTAAAACAACAAAGAAAAAGACTTGGCTTGGAAAAGTGGTTGTTCAAAGCTTGATATCTTGTGTTGAATTTTCCTTTCGTTTGATATATTGTGAAGCTCCTCATTGTTGTTATTCGGCCAGAATTGTCACTCAACTTGTGTAAAGGAATTTCAGAGGCTAAGTACTTGCATTTGTGTTGTGAAAGTTGTGGACTTAGCACAAGGATTAACTTAAAGTTGTGGTGCAATTTTATCTTGTCTTTGGAGTCAATTTGAGCATCTAGACAGCCCTACCTTAACCAAGTTTTGAGCTAGTAAAGTTACGAATTTTCTTTGGTTTAAAACTGAATTGTGTAGCTTGCTTACTAGCTAGGGTATCACTTGTTGTCTTCTTTCTTGTGGGCTGTTGTGCTTGGGTTTTCTTTGTGTAGGACACTATGTCGAGATCCAAGGACAAGGACATGGCTTCGGAGATCACCTTGAAAACACTACTATTGGCAATACAATCCGCCAAGAAGGAAGCCGAAGATCAAGGTCGCCAAGCTGAGGAGCGAACTCGACAACTCTTGAAAACCATTTGAGATGAGAAGGCTGCCTTCATGAAGGTCATGGAGGAGAAGTGGGATCTTGCTCACGACCCATCACCGAGCCAACTTCAAGATGTGTCCCAAGGGAGTGGCGTCCAAATTCTTCCTTTGGCCGAATCATCTCTTCCATTGGTGGGTGTAGCCTTACGGGAAAGGGTCCATCAACATCCACCGAATGTAATCACTTCACGGGAAGAATTTGGTTTGACTCCTAAACTCTCTTCTCCTTATCTTGCACCTATTTCTACTAGGATATCCGTTGAGAATGGGGAGGGTTTAGAGAAATTGCATGTTGTGGCTAGGGAGAAAAAGACAATCAACAAACAAGTAGAGTATGCACATAGGAATTTGGCAATTAGAGACAAGGGAGGAACTCCCAATCATATGCTCTTATCCAAGCCTCTTATTCTTCAATTCATTGCATGTTCTCAACCTTTCATTGCATTTTATGAGACTAACCCTATTAATGAAAAGGTTGTGGTATGGCATAGAGTCTCTAGTGGGTTTATTGTAGGTAAAAAGGACAAACACATCAAAGGCTCAAAGCTGGAGTCCGGGATGGTCCCATTTGAGCCTGGAGAGGAAGGCGCCCCACATAAGGATAGTTATTGCTTGGAAGGAGATAAAGACCTTGACGAACTGGATTCGAGGTAGAATCCCTTTCAAGGGAGGGAGGATGATATGAATATGGCCAGTGAAGTGCCCATCTTTCAAGTGGAGCCAAAGCCAAAGCCACCATGGCCGAGCCCGCCGGCAAACCCTAATTCTCCGTCGGCCCACATGGCGAGTTCTCCCGGCAAACCACCATCTCCCTCGGACACCAAGGCTTCCACAGCTCCCATGGAGTCATCCCAGATCAATGGAGTCCCAAGCGCCGAGCCAGTGCCACCTTTGCCGAGCCCCAGAGCTAGCCCTAGAATTGCGGCCGCACGTGAGGAGGAGTATAGGCACGAGCCCACACCTGGCTCAATCACTCGAGTCCGAACTCACCTACTGCATCTCCAGCTCAAGGGAGGTCCAGTGACTCAAGGAGTGCCAAGCCAAACCGAGCCCCGCCCGATCCTAGGCCTTGAATCCCTCTCCGGGTTTCTCGGCGCCGGCGGCCACACCCGGGTTAAAAGCCCACGTGAAGCCCAATTGGAGGATGAATGTTATTGCCGGTTTAATATTGTGATTTTAGACATTTTTAGACTTTAAATTTAATTACCTAAATTGCCTATTAAGTTTGTTTTAGTTAGTGGGCACGTAATTGCTTTAGTGGGTATTTTTAGTGTTTTTCTTTAATTTCTTTAGTAACCGTAATGTTTAGGGTTATTAGGAAAATATTTGGCATTGTGTTTGGCACGTTGAATTGAATCAAAGATCAGAAGTATTTCAGTTTTAGAGCTTTTCTTTTTGTTCTTCAATTTGTGAGTCAAATCGAATTGAAACCCCTTGAGAGAATTGAGTGAGTTGTATCTCAAATTTCTCTAGGTCTTTCTCTTGTGACTAGTGTGTCAAATCTAGCCATAAGGAGATTGCTTATCCATCACTTCCATCCTCCATATAATCGTCTCCATCGCCCCCCCCCCCCCCCCCCCCCCCCCCCCGAAAATCCCTAAAATTGCCGAAAAGTGCCTTGTTCTTCATCCTTGGAGATCGGCCATTTTCTTCCACAACAAGAGCAAATCCTTGCACAGAGGCTTCATAGATCCGGAGGGCTATCATTAGGGTAGACGCATCTAGAAATGTATAACCTAAATAAATAAAGCACGCTTGAGGTTACATTTGGGCCTCTATTTAACATTACGTTTTTTCATAATTGGCCCATAAGCCCATTACAAAAATTATTTGTTCAGCAATATTTACGAACTATAGAAGTAATATTTGGGCCCATATTGTCGGTTGTATTACATATTTAATGGGCAAAAAAGCCCATATTTGTTTATTTTACCGCCCAGTATATTTTATTCAGAAGACAACTTAAATTATTAATGTTATTACGTTATAACATATTAAAATTAGTAAATTAAAAAAAATACCCTTTTCATATAATATCAATCTATCATTTAGTTTTATATATTGAACAAAGAACATGAAGAACAATCTTCATCAAGAAGAACAGTCATCTGGATAGTTTTCATACTCAAACCCAAAAAAAGAGAATAAAAGTATTATAGTGTATTATGAAAGTACTTATGGGTTGATCTAGCTGAAATTATATTATTTTCCAAAGTATGAAAGCGGTGAACAAGAAGAAAACGATTCTAAAGTATAGGTTAATATAGATGTTTTATTCAATCGAAAGTTTTTAGGGTTTTACAGTTAAGGGATCTCCAGAGAGAGAGAGAGAGAGAGAGAGAGAGAGAGAGAGAGAGAGAGAGAGAGAGAGAGAGGGATAGCTTACATTTCTCGAATCTAGAGTTCGCCAGAAACTTCTTCTTCCAGATCTCCTCATCAATCGCGTCGGTGGGTTTGAATGTTAACTTGGGGACAACCCTCCAATTGCACTTCCGATCTCCTCATCAAGTCGGTGGTTTCCTTTGCATGATAAATAGAAAAGTTATATTAGAAGCTATTTTTTAGGATCATAGAGAGAAAAGCCGTAAGGAAAGAAAGAGATCAGAAATATTCACGAAAAAAATCATACCTGTTTTTCTCAGTCTCTATATCTCCTTCTGGAAGCAAGCTTGATCCTAAAAAATGAGCCCCGGTTTTGTAAATCGATCTGCATGTTCAAATGATATTAATTGGATCTAACATATTTGAAAGTGATAAGACAAAGGATTTGGCGGAATGGAGAGAAATAGAAAGAGGAAGAGAGACGTGAAGCCTGGATTTCAAAATAGAAAATCGCCATGGATGGCGATAGATTGAAAAGGAAAGAAATGTAGTGAAGTGTGAAGATAGAGACAAAGAGATCTGGAAACAACAAGATGGAGGCAACAACAAATGAGGTAGGGTTAGGTCAAACGAGAGGTTTACGACAACAATTGGGCTAATGGGCTTGCACTGGATCTGTTGGCAACAGTTATAATGGGTCGTGACTGGGAAGATTTGGGTTGGGGTTATTTTGTCCACTAGCAATTAAACAGAATCAAAAACTTCCACATTTTAAAGCCTATACAAATATTAATTCGGCCCATAAGTCAATTCATTAGTTACAAATATTTATTATATTTTTATAATATTAAAATAATTAATTAATATGTACATTTATTAATGTAATGTTGAATATTTATTATACAAATATGTTTTTTAAGTGCAAATATATACATATGAATTAAGAATTTGTATTCGGTTGTTATAGAATACTTTTTTCTTGAAAAAAACAATTACAATTCGTGTAGCTTTCAATCAATTTATTTCATATCCGGTTGAACTTGAACCGAGTCAAACGACAAGAAAGCATATAATTCAGTTCAATTGTGATTTGTGGCGATGGAAAAAAAATCATTTTTTTACTCCATATATAGCACTTACAAATTACAACAGTTTTACTTGAGATTCACAATCCAAATTGCAACTACGTATATCTCTAAATGATGCATAAGTTGAAAAGTCAAGCATTACAGAATACAAAAAATAATAATAGAAATTTTTTGCTCAGAACAGAGAAAGAAAATCCAGATCCGGATCTAATACATGGGAAATTTGGAGGTGAAAACAAATCCAGATCTAATACACTCAGAACAGAGAAAGAGAAGCATCTGCAAGCCGTTGACGAAGCTTTTTCTCCTCTCCAAAGACGCCTCGTCGAAGATCATCGCCGAAGCCTCTATCTTCTGCTCCACCTCCATTTTTCCAAAGTGTAAATAGAAGAGCAAGATAGAAGGTTTTTACATTACAAAAATGGCCATGGATCTGGAAACTTTTGAAAGAGGAAAGTAGTATGGTGAAGGATGAAAAAAATAGAGCGAAATCGGAAACGGCAAGAAGATGGAAGAGGCAACTGATTAGGGTTAGGGTATCTCGGCTACTTTTTTGTATTTTTAGTTTATTTTTTTAATAGAAAAAAATAGAAAACGGATTGTGCAGATTGGACTTTATCAGTTTGATATGATAATGTTGTAATTGGGCCATTTAGCCCATTAACAACTAGATTGCAGCTAGCTCATACGAAAATAATTTGGCCCATAAGTCCAATTTGCATTTAGAAGTATTTATTATTTTTAATACTTTAAAATAAATATGTAGTATGTATATTTTTTGTATTATTTACATGTGTTTATATATAATTATAAAATTAAAATAAATGTTTAGTTTGTATATTTATTTAATTTAATTGAAATATATATCAAAGATTTTCAAGTGATTGTGTTATTTACTAATTAACCCAAAATAATATAATGTTGTGATTGGGTGCTATACTGTTATTAGATAGAAATGACAATGAACAAATTCAATTTAATACAGATAATATTTTGTTACATAAACTGAGCTTTTTGAATTGGTTGTCTATTTCACTTCCGGATGTATTATACTTGGGCCTAAAAGCCCATTAAACCAATTCAAAGTATTTATAACTTATACAAATATAATTTGGCCCCCATAAGTCCATTTAGTAGTGAAATTTTTTATTATATTTTTATAATACTACGATAAATAAATAAATTGTAAATTTATTACTTTTATTTTGAATAGTTATATTAAGTATTTACATATGTTTATTTATTTTTATAGTATGTAGATTTATTTATTTTATTTTGAATATACCTTAGATTTTCAGGGTGATTGTGTTATGGACGAATTAACCTGACATAATAGAACGTTGAGATTGGCTGCTATTAGAGATAAACGACAACAGTCAAATTCAAATCGATCAGGTTAAAAATATTCCATTTAATGTTTTGACAATTTTTGCCAATAAATTGAAATATGAACTCTAATATAAGTACTAATTATGCAGGATCTATTATTGGAGTTAGTAACAATTCTTCCGTGAGTGATCGTATCCCCTTTTCCGACATTTCAAATGGTTAGTAATTGTAATGCTATAAAGTCTTTGTGTACTTCGATTTGTCCATCTATATTGTAATCAGTGTTTGATGTTCGATAATATAATATACCTTTATTTTCATGATGCTGAAAAATAATTAATGTTTTAAATCAGTTAACTACTTATTAATAAAGTTATTGAGAATTCTGCCTCTCTTTATATAATGTAAAAAAATTATCTTGAATATTTTTAATCGATTAGTCATTTTTTATATAAGAATTTATGTACTTTTATAACAGTCATTAACTATATATTTCTATATCAATGAAACATATAATTAAAATATACTATTTTTATAAATATAAGAAAAAATTAACAAATCTCGTGTAAGGCACGAGTAGTATACTAGTTATACATATTTACAATATATACGATTATAGGTAAGGAGCCATTAGCATTTGTGATTGCATTGCATTTGCAAATTGCAACTTCTTGCGATATTGGGCCTAGAATGAGGAATTCTTGGGAAACTAAGCCCAGCGTCATTTTATTGATGTGTTGGCCCAATACTGATAAGATTAAAAGAGATTTGGAGCCCATGAATAGGCCCACTTCAGCTTAATGTTTTGTCTGTGTGAAAGTAAAAGTATTGTCACACGTAGCCACGTAGGCTGTAGCTTTTTTTTTTAACACTTGGACTAGTGGTGCCTGAATTATGAACCGACGGTTTATAGTTCCCATCTCTTAAACCGGACTCTGAACTTTCTAGCACATTGGATTGCAGGTTCCGGTCCGGGATGGTTCAAGGAACCGGCAATTTCCCTCCAGTTTTGATCTCCCGATTTGGGTTGGGCTGATTCGGAAGTTCAACCGAAAAATAAAATAATATCGAGAGAAAATATACTCTCATCTTTACGTGAAATTATCTAAAAAGATTTTTATATTACACTTTCAATGGAAATAATTCTTCTTAATAAAATTTATATTTTAACTTATTCTTTAACTTTTATTATCTTTTTACACGAATATTTAGTTTGTCTGGTTTAGGATTAGACCAATTTTGACCTGATTCGGACTGGTTGAGTGTCGGTTTAGACAAAAACTACTTTTGGGTCTTTGACTCTTTGACACACAAAATATAAGCAATTTTTTTTTATGCGTGGGTGTAACAAAGGAGTTAGCTTTTTGGTGGGTCTCTCATTAAATTATCCATAGATGATTAAATTACGCATTAATCTGACTGCTTAAGTAGTATGGGTTATGTACTTTGACAAAACCATATACCTAACTTATACCATCGCCTCATTGATACTAAAGAATATTATTTTGATGATCGTTCAACAACTTTCATAACATTTTTTATTGTTTTTGTCACGTTTCCGCATATTTTTTTTACAGATTCGCATGTGACTACGTGAGTGATTGTTTACTGTCTTTAATTTGTTTGGACGTATAAGGAACCAACTATAATGTATAGTTGGTGGTTGCACCTGCACTAATTTTCTAATTCCTATCACATATGTAATCTAAGTCAGATATGGATATGGTTAGTAGTTGCACTTAGGATTTTGGTTGAAACAATAGAAAGTGGGATGTGGGTTGTTGATAAGATGACAGCATATATGCATTTATTTTGTTTTGTAATCTTGATATATATTTTATGAACATTATTGATAAGATCGATTTTATTATGGAATAAAGACCCCTTGCCAAGACTTTCTGAAATTCCAGTACATAGTGGGATATACTACTGAGTATATCATGATACACTTACATAGTGGGATGTTTGGCTTCAAATAGTCAAAAGAAAGCTTTTTCCCTTTATTGTATGGTGTAATTAATCAAGAACATGGCGAGTATTGGTCAAAAACAGTGTTGCAATTTCCTTTAAATATTCACCCTAACTATAAATTGCTTGTGTTATACGTAGGGTTCAGGTTTGAGGATATTATTTTAAACGGTTTATCTAATGTGTATCCAATTGTCTATGGGAATATATTAAGAAGTTAAATTTGGAGGAAAAAAATCAAAATATTTCATAAAATAGAAAGAGTGAACTCTTAAAAAAAAGATAAATTAATAACTAAATTTTTTTATTACTAAATATGAAATTTTTATTATATGCTCATTGATACACATTAGAAATCCTATTTTAAAATAGTCATGGTTTTTACACGTCTAAATTTGAGTTACAATCATGGTTTTTACACGTCAAAATTTGAGTTACAACTGCAAATAAGAGATGAGATTGATCGAGAGAAAAGAGTGGAATGTCGACACCATATATCCATTAATTCAACATAATTTAATTTTTCTTTGATTTGTTGGTGGTTCACTTAATCACTTCGATAGTGCAACAAGTCGACACCCCATCCAAATTTGTACTTTTTCTTCTAAAATTCAATGTGGGCGGCGCCCATTTTACTATAATGTGTGATACGGAGTATCATATAGGAATGTATATAATACGTTTTTTTTAACAACTCTTCTCGATTAGCATGTTGCAACTTGAATTTGATATTGACTTTTCTTTATGTATTGAATAGGCTGTCCGGGGTGTGTTATTTAATCTTAGTACATACTCTCCTTTCGATCTAAATTAAGTATCGTTTTAGCATTTGAATGTTATTTTATAATTTTTTGAGAATTAATTAAAAGTGAGTTATGAGAATTGATGTTGGAATTTATTTTTGTTGACTTTTGTATTCTAAACTTTTCATTCATTGCCTCAAAAGTATAGTGATTATTTATTAGGTAAAAATATTTACATAAAGTGTAAGATTCTGAATGTATTTAATATTTTTCATAAATATTGTGTCAAAGTCTAAGACGACACTTATTTTAGATCGGAAGAAGCATGTATCAATCCACAAATCTTACAATTACATGTCTCATGTCAAGTGAGCATCAAAATCTCCACCAAGAGGCAAGAACCACATTTAGATTCTCTGCTTTAAAGTTTAAATATACTGAATCATATAATGACAATAACACAAAGAGTATCATCAAATTCAACATGATGATGTAGAAATTCAGCAGCACCATAGACCATTCAATCTCAAAACCAAATTCCACCATTCAAAAAGTCATCAGCTGAAAAGAGCATCTCTTTATATGGAGATCCATTGATTCATATCATAAGCTGAAATCAAGCATGAATATACATCTCCACAATTGTTTACAGTTGCACATGTGACTTTGAAACAAAGATGAAAAAGAGATTGCACAAAGAGCTCATTCAGAAAGCTGCATTTCCCCTACCCTACACCATCTACACACTCATTCCCAACTCTAAACAAGACCCATTACTACTAAGTATAAGACTAGGAGGAAGAGCACCAAGAACACCAGAATCCAGCTGCTGCCCACCTACTTATAAGTCATTTAAACACCTCATAAACAAAGAACCTAACAATCTAGTCTTAGTCAGTTCTCAATCCCTCCCCGGATTGGGTTGATGCCGGTACAAGGAGAGCTAATCTTCATCCATCTACATACGCCGGGGTTAAGCTTTTTTATATGGTTCGAAGTGCAGGGAAACTCTAAAGACAGGATCTTTATTTTCCTTCTTGAAGACTCTTTCATGGTTTCACCCACGCCGAACCCCAGTGAAGTAGTTGAAGTCATGGTGCTGGACCCTCAACTGCTTTAGCCAAGAATCCGCCACTCCAAGAAAAGACGCTATCCTCTCCTGATCCCGTCCACCCCTGCCTGACACCCACAAGTTACCTTGCATCTTGTAAGTGGCCAAACCGAAAGCAGGAAGCGGGATTCCATCCCCTTCTTTTCTCTTCCTCCACAAATCAACACCGCCTTCTATCTCATCTTCAATGTCCATATCTAACGAGAGAAAACCAAACAACGTGTCATACACGAAAACAGTGATCTTGTTTGCTGCAGTTAAATGAGGAGGAATTGGTTATACCTTGAAATGATGATGAGAGGGTGTGGTAGGTAAGGAAGCATGTGTTAAGGTCTTTAATGTTTGGTCCCATGGGGATGTGATATATGGGATACCTGAAGTTAACGTCGTTACCATTAAACAAAGTTCACCAAGAAGAGAAAACTATGTATAGATCAATAATAACATAGATAACAATAGTACCATGACACTGCCATCCAGCTTGCAGGTGACAAATCAACACTCTTCAGTGACATTAATCTAGGGTATCTCTGAGATAAATCACGGATCTAAAAGCAAAGATAGTCAGAAAAGGCGTAATCAGTTAATAAGTTCCAGTAACGATTCTACTAGTCATGAAATCAGTAAAACTTATTCTAGTAGTTAGTAGATCAAGCCAAGGAAGGCCACGATTCTAGTAGCTAGTAAAACAGATGTAAATCCATGAGCATAATCATTGACAGATAAGAAACAGACAAGTTTATCAGTATCTGTGTGTATAGGAAGGAATCAGAATAATTTCGGTGGCTTTTAGTAACTAAGGAGTCCAAAATTCTCCATGAAAAAAACTTTCTTAGATGCTATCCTGATTTAGATTCCAGATAAATCCATATATGCGTTCTACTCCACTCCTGCTGTCAGATGTATTATGCTAACAGAATCTGGTTCATCACTAACATGTGTTCCAGGAGGTAATAAACAAACATAATTCTGCTTTGATTCCTCCACTTGCAGCTAAAGAATATACAAACAGAGACATGATTCTTTCCCAGAAAAAGGGACAAAAGCAATATGCATTTCTACTGTGGATAAGTAAAGATCAGAAAATTCATGTTGATGTCCTTCAAACCAAGCTAATCCCATACAAACAATAGACTAATTCAAGAATTGAGCAATCAACTATATGAAGAAGGGTGATTAGTACCTTCTCCATGAGAGGAGTTCTGCCATAAGGAGTTGTTAACTCAAAATACTGACAATAAAGGTAGCCAAGTTTATCATTGAGTTGCCTGAGATTCTCTTGCTCAGACCCATCTTCAGAAGAACATCCATCCCATTTTGATGATAATTTGTCGCTCTCAAACTCATCACTGAATGATTCACTATACGAATCCTTGGCCTCGCCGTCTCTAGAATCAGTCTCTTCCCTGCCAAAAACCAAACCAAACAACTTTCAACATCAAATTCAGTCCTTTCATAATCCCCATATTTGGGGCTCAATTTGGGTGTTCAAAACCTTAATTCTAACATTGATGAAACTTGAATGATACAAGATGAACAAAGGGAATTGATACCTGAAACTGTGAGGAGGATTGCTGGTGAAAATCTGGAGAGCAGAGAGATAAGGGACATAATACTGAACAAGGGTTTCACCAGTGCTGTTGACATGGATGGGAACACCAGCACCATAAGCACTCCATTCATCATAGCAGTCCCACAAATCGCCCAATCTGAAGTACTCTACATTCTCTCTGTCCCATGGATGCCATAGCCTGTTCAGATTCCTGATCTGAGACTGCAAAGAAATTCCAAAATGAGAACAGAAGATGGAGTCCATTGATCGAATCATACGCAGAAATTTCGTGTAAGAAACAGGGGAAAGAATGAAATTAGCAAATAGACAGAGCATTGCACATCAATGGTGGAAGAAACAACCGCGCTTGATATGAAATCCATCAAAATTGAAGAATTAAACGGGCGCAATAAAAGGAAAAGAACCAACCTTGGGAAGAAATTGAGATGGGGCAACAGGTGTTGTGTAATGGAGAAAGCGATCGAGGTTGGAATGCATTGACCTGTTTTCGACCACCATGATTTGTTCCATGTAACAGAAGAACAGGCGAAAGAAAGAGGGAGAGAGATATATGCAAAGAGAGGAGGAAGAGAGAGAAACAGAGAGGAGCCCTGGTTATCTCCCCTGCCTCTTCCGAAAAACAAATACAAAAATCCCTAAAAATAAAAAAGCAGATCAGAGAAAACCAGAAGCAGCCCAGAAAAGAGAAAATTGGAGATATTATCGGGGAAGAAGAAAATTATTAGTGGACTTTGAGATTGCTATTATTTAACGTTCAAACACCTATATATTTGTGAAACTTTGTCTACTCGCAACTTCCCTCTTTTGCCCTGTATTTAATTTTCTTCCAACTGGGAAAATAATATGCTAAAAAAAAAACTGGGAAAATAATGAAATTAAGACACCCAAGGGGGCCCGGGGGAGTTGAATTAAACTGCCTCGAATCCACGGTTTTTCCGGAGACCACGACAAACACAATGCGAATTAACTCAAACGCCCATTGATTTTTGCTGAATTGAAGATGAAATCCAGTCGAATTTAAGGTGCGAAAGGGAAAACACTGAAAAACAGAGACCAATTGTGTCAGAGCTTTCTCCCGGCGGGAAAATGCAAATAAAAAGAAAATTAAGAGAGATGATCGATCAAGCAACCCCCACGCAGAATCACAGAGGAAGGATGTTCGTAACGGGTGATGGCGAAGGTATGGGCATGGGGGATGGGAATTGTGATTCGAGACAGAAAAGGGGGAAATATGAGAAATAGGGGATTTTTATGTTTTTCTTAATTTTGCTGATGAGAGAAAGTGAAGAAATTAAGATATGCAAATTGCATTGAAGACGTCAGAGGATGGAGGAAAGCTTGTTAAGCGCAGAGAAAAGAGCAGAGTTAGTGGAAGAGGATGACAAGATGCAGGGGAGGTTACTAATTGGACCAGCACCATTTATGAATGCTTCCGTCTTCGTGTCTGGAGATATTAATTTTGGAATTCGATTAATCGATTAAATTAATAAGTATTGGGTTTATCAATCGTGTTTCTGATTTACACCGTCAAAATTATTGGATGCACCTCCTCTCTCTCTTATACGCCATCAAGTAATACATAAAATGTCATATATCCAATCATACACAGAACACACTAGGGAGAAATTTATTAATCAAATAAATCAGGATTTATTTGTTAGGACTTTTATAAAAATATTATTATAAAATTTATTTATTTATTTTATTATACATTTTCTGGTATCATAAAATTTTAAAAAAACAAAAAAGTACATTATAAATAAAAAATATTTACATAAACATATAATAAATACAACTTATCATTTATAAAAGAGATTTAAACCAATAATTCGAATTCATAATCACGGAATGTTATATTTATCGTAAGTCAAACAAAGCCTTAATAATTAACGTGAAAATCTATGGGTTTATCAATCGCCATCCAAGATTAAAAATGGAGAATCAACATGGATTTCCTTAAGTGTGGGGTCGCTTGAATATGGAGGACTCGACCAATTCCACTCTCCACTTCTCTTCTTCTTCCATGATTATTATACCCAATAAAATCACCGGTATATTTTGTTTAACATAAAAAATATATTTAAAATAACCTTGATTAGCAAAACCTAATCTTTAATTCGTTATGTAGAAATCACGGGTGATCAGTTAAAAAAATTACATCAAAAGTTTCAAGTGGAATGAAGACTAAAAATTCTCATTGACATATAAATTGACGTGAGTTTCACGTTAATAAAACTAATTGCATGATTTTTGTAATTAAGAAATTGTATGTAAATCTATACAGTACAGCATATTGAGCAGGTGAACTAGTTTTTAGCTTAATCCAAGCATTAACAAGGTTTTCCTAAATTTACATATTTTTGTTAACTTAAAAGTCTTTTGCGTACCAATGTACCATCATATTAAACAAGATTCAACTATGTCATTTAAACGAAATTTTCAAAACATCATGTCACTAATTGATCGAGCTTCAGTCAAAATCACACCTAAAAAAGATTTTTAACGTGTATATGTAAAAGAACATTTTTCACCTTCCTTTTTGCACAGTCAAGTAACAAAATATGTTTATCTTGTAATAACATAACTTTATTTTATTAGACAGAAATAATCGAACCTATTATTAAAAACTGTTTTATTAAAGGATTTCGTGTAGTTCTTTTTGTACGTATTATTTGTCAGTGTTTCATTGCAATTTTTCCCTAAGAATTAATTTATATATTCAATTATTATCATTCATAAATAACGCGTAAATTAAAAAATAAAAATTAATTTCAATCATATTTTCATGCTACTCCGTATAATAAAGAGAACATGCTTTATTTTGTGGGGGTCACTACATTAAATTATGGGATTCTTTTTCGCACCATTTTTTTTGCGGAGCAAAAATGAATTTTTTTTTTTAAAAAAAAATAATTCATTGGGCGCAACCTGGTTGCGCCTAAGGTCTGGGTGAGTTTTTTTTTATTTTGAAAAATGGCTTTTTAAAGATTATTGAACCGATTTTGGGGTCTGAACCGATTTTTTCTGGACGCAACTACGTTGTGCAAAAAAAAATTTAATTGGACGCAACGTGGTTGCGCCCAAAAAAAGAAAAAAAAACTGAGATGTGTTGTAGTTATATCCAATTTGGTTATTCTTATGGTTATATCCTATAGTTAAATACTATGATTATATCTTATAGTTATATCCAATTTTGTTATATCTATGATTATATCATATAGTTACATACTATGGTTATAACTATATGATATATCATAGTATATAACTATATGATATAATATAGGATATAACAATAGTATATAACTATGAAATATAACTATAAGATATAATCATAGTATATAATTATAGGATATAACCATAATATATAACTATAGAATATAACCATAGTATATAACTATATAATAAAACCATAAGATATCATCATAATATATAACTATAGAATATAACGATATGATATAACCAAATTGGATATAAGTCATATAACTATAAGATATAATCATTGTATATAACTATATGATATAACCATAGTATATCTATATGATATAATATAGGATATAATCATAGTATATAACTATAGAATATAACCGTAGTATATGACCACAAGACATAACCAAATTGGATATAACCATAGTTATATGTGATTTTCGAAGGATATAATCATATGATATAACGATATGATATAATTAACCAAATTGATATAACTATAAGATATAGTCATAGTATATAACTATATGATATAACCATAGTATATAACTATGTGATATAATATAGGATATAAATATAGTATATAACTATATGATATAACCATAGTATATAACTATATGATATAATATATGATATAAATATAGTATATAACTATGAAATATAACTATAAGATATAATCATAGTATATAATTATAGGTTATAACCATAGTATAAAACTATAGAATATAATATAGGATATAACCATAGTATATAACCATGGAATATAACCATAAGATATAATCATAGTATATAACTATATCATATAACGATATGATATAACCAAATTGGATATAAGTCATATAACTATAAGATATAATCATTGTATATAACTATATAATATAACCATAATATATAACGATATTATTTTATGGATTAAACTCTATTTTATGGACTAAACCCAAAAACCTAACCCTAAACCCTAAAAAACACTAAAAACCCCTTGGATGCAACCTGATTGCGCCCAAAAATCCTAAGCCTTAAACCACAAACCCTAAACCCCAAAGCCTAACTCTAAACCCTAAAGAAACACTAAAAAACCCTTGGACGCAATTAGGTTGCGCCCATAGTTCTGGACTCAATATAGTTGCTCCCAAAGGTGTGTGGGGATTGTTTTAAGGTTTTTTAGGGTTCGTACTCGAATGGACAAAAATCCTAAACCCCAAAATCTAATCCTAAACCCTACAAAAACACTAGAAATCCCTTGGACGCAACTTGGTTGCACCCAAAAACCCTAAACCCCAAAACTTAACCCTAAACCCTAAAAAAATACTAGAAACCCTTTGGGCGTAACTAGGTTGCGTCCATAGTTCTGGACGCAATCTAGTTGCACCCAAAGGGTGTGTGGGAATTGTATTAGGTTTTTTAGGATTTAGGGTTTGTACTCGAATGCACGAAAATCCCAAACCCTAAACCCCAAAACCTAACCATAAACCCTAAAAAATACTAGAAACCCCTTGGATGCAACCTGGTTACGCCCAAAAATCCTCAACCTTAAACCACAAATCCTAAACCCCAAAACCTAACCCTAAATCCTAAAAAAATACTAGAAACTCCTTGGGAGCAACTAGGTTGCACCCATAGTTCTGGACGCAATCTAGTTGCGCCCAAAGGGTGTGTGAGGATTATTTTAGGATTTAGGGTCTTTATCATAATATATACCATAATATATACTATGATAATTCGTATTTAATTAAATAAGTATTTAATGTTGAAATAGGTATTGCATTTAGAAATTGTTGGTATTTTAGAATTTTTTTGTATGTTGTATTTGATTCTAGATTTTTTTATAAAAATTATGTATTGAAATACTATAGTATATAAGTGTAACTATATGAAATATAATGAAATACTATAGTATTTAAGTATATTCACATGAAATATAAAGGAAAACTATAGTATATAAGTATATTCACATGAAATATAATGAGATACTGTAGTATACAAGTATAACTATATGAAATATA
This sequence comes from Rheum nobile, assembly GCA_027886185.1. Taxonomy (NCBI): domain Eukaryota; kingdom Viridiplantae; phylum Streptophyta; class Magnoliopsida; order Caryophyllales; family Polygonaceae; genus Rheum; species Rheum nobile. Next base: position 225,407 of record WOAB01000329.1, on the reverse strand, counting down.
TTGAAACCTCATGATACAAACAAATTTATTGTCATGTAACTCTGGTTACTTGAAAACGTCTATTACTATAGTCAAATGCACACAAATGTACAAATCTACTAGGTATTTGAATTTCCAAATCATATAAAATATCAAGATAGATACAATGGGATGAGTATGTAGTAAATTTATTTTAAATATAAAATAAATTTGTTGATATAAAATATCAAAGTTTTTTTTATAGTTGTGCCCAAAAAAAAAATTGATTTTTTTATGGGCGCAACTACTTGAACCAGATTTTTTTTAAAAAAAAAAAAAAATTGGCCATGAACCGGATTTTTTAACAACCCGGTTCATTTACTTGGACGCAGCCAGGTTGCGCCCAAAAAATTATTATTTTTTTTGGAAGAAAAATCTTTTTTTTTGACGCAACAAAAAACGAATGCGCCGCAAAAAAAAAGAGTGTGAACGTTCTACCCATAAATTATTGACTCCGCGTATACGTAGAAAAAAAACACGAGTAAATAATACGTTCGAGAAAAAAAGGCACGAGTAAGTAATACGGAGTAGTAAATTAGTAATACTGTGTATTGTATATAAGAAAAGATAAATTAGTTGACTTTTGGCTAATATAGAGTTTCATGAGTAAAATAATAATTTTGTAATTGAATTAAAAAGATGATTTTATAATAAGAAATAGAAAGGAAAGAGTTTTAACAACGTAAATAGACCTCCATTTTCATATAAATAATTAATTATTAATCTTGTACCATTTTAATAAGTAATAAATATAAAATAAAAATATAATAATTTTGGTAGATAATTTGGTAAAAAGAGAAGAAAAAAATAACTATGAAAGCCAAATTATAAAATCTTACTCCACAAGAATGCTATAGACTAAGAATTGATTTTTTTTTATAATTTTCAGTCTAATTTTTACCTTATAAAAAAAAATCCCTCCACAAAGTACAAAGTGGGAGTTATGAATTTGAGTCTTGCGTTTGACCGTATATTGTTTCTAACAAACAAAATGAACGGTGTTTTAATTGAAGTCATACCATTAAAATAATTATTAAGGGTTGTTTTGTAGGAATATTTTGAAAGATTTTCATGTTGTTTAAGAGACTAAAAATAAAAAGTATAATAATTTATGTTTAGTAAAAAAAATATCAGTTTAAAACTATATTTCGAAGGAATATCAGTTTCTAAACGGCTAACTACTTTACTGCTGATCTTATTTTGAAAGATTTTCAAATGTTTTTTTTTTTTTTGCCTGGAAATCTTTCAATACTCAGTCATGGAGTACCATTTAACTTTTACCTGGAAAACAGTTTATGCTTGTTTAGTGTATACAGTTCGATCACATTTTCGAAAAAGAAATCATTTTGGCCTCAACTTTTTTTTGCCTCAAATATAGATGGAATATTGCACGTATCTAATTTTTCCTTTCTTTCTTACAAAAATGTTGAAGAGAGAAATATCTGTATAAAAGAATGGTATATATATGTCAAGGTACTATAAAGTTTATATTCTAGATTGGGAAGTCTCAAAGATGTATGCTATATTCTCATAGCTGTTCAGGCAGCTATTTAAGGTTTATACCTAACTAACTTTTTCGATTTTATGTTGCTTACAATATCCCTTTTCATGAGAGGAGAATTTGTTGAGCAATTTTATGTCCTACGATAAGAATTTCGTTAAAAAATTATCAGCCATAACTTTAACCCTACTATCGATCGGCCAATGTCACTTTATATCCAAATTGGATTTTGTCGACTCGATTAGGGAGCTTGACCCTAGCTTCCAAATACTCAAGTGTAATTAGTAGTATAATTAACTACTCTATTTAATTAAAATTCACTTATTGGTGAGAGGTTTACAATTTTTCACTTGTACGTAGAGCATTTCTTTTAGGTTTTTGTCGGAACTGAATCGAATAATGCATGTATGATCGAGTTCCTAATTGCATGAATGGTGTGGTGTGCACAATATATTCCAACAACGTCAACGTGATCAATTAGATTAATAAAAAAATATTTAACATTAAGTATTGGGTACCTACTACCTAGCTATAGATTTGCTTGTCTAAAGAACCCTGCTTTATTGATATGGAACTTCTACCATGTTGTAATAGGTGCTCCCGACTTCACATAGCAACAAGGCCCATATTGACCATTCAGAACCCAAATAAATGTCATACAAATTAATTGCTGAAATTCCTGAATAGTATACACGAGTTTAGGTTTACCCAAACACACATAAAATAGAGAGTATAAATTCCGTACGAATACGATAATTAAGGTGTTACATAATTTATATGTTCCCGGACCCAGTTCTTGTATTTTTTTAATTTTTATTTTATTAAGAAAGGATAACGAGTTTACGACCCAGTTCACGTATTTGACCTCGTCTGTTCAAACACTTGAGCATTTTTTTTTTCCACCGTCTTGAGATAGAAAATCTAAGAACCTGTCAAATATTAGGTAAGGTATACATACAGAATATCTTTTAATTAATAGGAATTGCTGCACCACCTTCGGTGTAGTGTTTAACCTCTATCTTCCAAATCGAAAAAATCAAATGTGATTTTAACCCGTTGATGTTGACCCTTTTTTTTTTCTACTGGTTTTCAAAATCCATCTACGAATTCTGACCTTAAAACAAAACCATCCAACTATAAATTTGCACCCTTTAAACCCAGCTACAATTTTCCTTTTATATTAATTGAGTCCCAGCTTCAATATCTACAGCTGTAAGTTGTGGATTTTTCTCGCAAGTTCGTTGACAATCCAAAAATGTTCAAATGTCATACTTAACGTGGCTCACAATTAACGTATTTACATATCTAACCCATATATCATGCATGCTCGTTGAAATAAAAAACAACTCTCCAAAATAGGCCTAAACTTCAACAGCCCAATTTCGACATGGCCCATATAATTGTGTATGGGCCGGCCCAAAACATCTATTAGAGTGATTTGTAAAGTTAACCTATTAACATACCCACCTTACAAAAATGGTCATTTGTACAAATTGGACTATAAATATACTTTGTACTAATTCAATGTATAGGATTCCATTAATTCCATGGGAACTATTTCCAATATGCTTAACATTCAAATTCACAAATGATGCCCCGGTACATAATAATTCTCATACTCCTCATCCGCAATACAAAATAGTAACAAAAAAAGAAAATAGATGTATAGAGAAGAGAATTACGAAGGATAAACAGTAACATGATACGTTACATTACATAGTTAATTAATCTATCTCCCTCTGAGTAGAGCCTTCTCGGCGGTTTCCATCTCCTCCAAGATCCTGGCCCTCCTCTTGGCCGGGATCGGAGCGGTGGGCCCGAAGCTAACATAATGCCCGGAGACGGCGTTGAGCGCCGAGTAAATATCCCTGAAAGACGCCCTCCCAAGCAGCGCCTTCTCCCTCCGGTACTTCGCCACCCATGAGTTGGAGGCGTCCCGGAGCTCCGTCACCGCCTCCGCCACGTTCGGGTCGTTCTTGTCCATGGTGATGGTGCTCCTTATCTTGCTGATCACCTCCTCCGTCTCCTTCACGTACTCCTCGTCCGAAGCCGCCCACGAAGGGCTCGGCCGCAGGACGAGGACGGTGATTGCGGCGCCGATGAGGTCTCGGCGGCGGAGGGGGAGGGAGGCGGCGGCGGCGGTTGGGGGTGTGAGCTTGGGCTTGATGGAGGAGAGAAGGAGGGTTTTGGGCTTGGGAGTTGGGGTTATGAGGGTTGGAGAAGCCATGGCTTTGGATTTGTGATGGGAAATCACAAAAGAGGAGTGGAAGTAGTATGTTGGAAGAAACGAATTAGCTGAGATTATGACACGTGGCCTTATCAATATCTTATCTGAAAAATGTGTTTTTATGGAGGAGAGTAGCCTTTTCTCCTTTTTTCTTGGATGTGAATTATCTTACTTGTCACCCCTGCTGCCATGTCATCAGGATTTTATGGGCTTAGTTGATTATTAATCTATCCATACATTTGGGCTTAAATGGTAAGAAGGCCCAACCAGAGGCCCAATCAGCCCAATGAAAGTGATATCTTGAAGTTCAAGATAAGAACAAACTTGATGGGGAAATGTTTTTTTTTTGGTCACTAAACAGAGCAAAGCCCTTGCGAGATTTATTAAGCAATAGGAATAAAGGCCTCATCAGAGGCTACAAGATCAAGAGCAAGCAAATCCAAAATACAAGCAGGAGGTTCAGTAAACAGGATAAAATCACTAGACAGGGAAAGTGAGAGATTAGCTAAGACATTAGCGACAGAATTAGCACTACGACGAACATGTCGAATCCGACATTGCCAAGAGGCAGCGTTGATCAACAAACGACATTGCTGGAGAAGGTGGAAATCTGGATGTGTGACTGGGCCAACAGAAGACAGAAGAGCTCTAGCCTGCACACAGTCAGTTTCGAGTAGCAGGCGGGGGATACCAGAATCAACAGCAGCCAGTAAGCCATGGTAGATGACCCAAAGCTCAGCCGTGAGAGCACCACAACTGCCACTGCGAATAGAGAATGCCTGGAGAAAGGCACCATCAGACAATGGATGGATAACTGTGTTTATCACCATATTAGCAATGAGACGGATGCACATGTGTTGTGGAAAAAATTGGAAGATATGTATGAGAGGAAGTCAGTCCAGAGTAAAGCTTTTGTGATTAGAAAGCTGGTGAATCTCAAGTACAGAGACGGAAAGCCTATTGCAGAGCATCTGAGTGAATTTCAGGAATTGGTGAATCAGTTAAACACCATGAAGTTGGTCATTGATGATGAGTTACAAGCTCTATTGCTCTTGAGTTCTTTGCCTCACAGTTGGGAGACTCTGGTGGTATCGATCAACAATTCTGCTCCGAGTGGTGTTATGTCTTTATCTTAGGGGTGTTCATCCGGTCCAGACCGGATTTTTTGAAAATGGTGGACCGGAGACCGGACCAGACCGAATAGGTCCGGTCCAGTCCCGGTCCGGTCTAAGACCGGATTGGACCGAACTTTATTTTTTATAATTTTGTTTTTAAATTCTTATTTAAAATCTATAAAAAATATCTAAAAAATATTTATAAAACATATATACTCCTAACTTATTAAATTAAAAAAAATCTATAAAAAAATACATATAAATCTCCAAAAAAAACATATAAATTAAAAAAAAAAAAATCCGGTCCACCGGTCCGGATTAAGGAAAAACCTTGGACCGGAGACCGGACCGGAATTTCACCGGTCCGGTCTTTTCCGGTCCGAGCCGATTTTGAACACCCCTACTTTATCTGCAGTGAAGGATAGTCTCTACAATGAGGAGACTAGGAGGAAGGATATGGGCACGGATACGTCACATGCTTTGGTGGCAGATTCAAGGAGTAGATCGAGAGGTAGATCGCAGAACAGAGGGAGCTATGCTTGTTACTTCTGTGGCAAAGAAGGGCATATCAAGAGGAACTGTAAGTCAGCCCAGAGTAAAGCTTTTGTGATTAGAAAGCTGGTGAATCTCAAGTACAGAGACGGAAAGCCTATTGCAGAGCATCTGAGTGAATTTCAGGAATTGGTGAATCAGTTGAACACCATGAAGTTGGTCATTGATGATGAGTTACAAGCTCTATTGCTCTTGAGTTCTTTGCCTGACAGTTGGGAGACTCTGGTGGTATCGATCAACAATTCTGCTCCGAGTGGTGTTGTGTCTTTATCTTAGGAGTGTTCATCCGGTCCAGACCAATTTTTTTGAAAATGGTGGACCGGAGACCGGACCAGACTGAATAGGTCCGGTCCAGTTCCGGTCCGGTCTAAGACCGGATTGTACCGGACTTTATTTTATATAATTTTTTTTTTAAATTCTTATTTAAAATCTAAAAAAAATATCTATAAAACATATATACTCCTAACTTATTAATTTTAAAAAAAATCTATAAAAAAAATACATATAAATCTCAAAAAAAAAACATATAAATTAAAAAAAATCAAAAAAAAATCCGATCCACCGGTCCGGACCGGATTAAGGGAAAACCTTGGACCGGAGACCGGACCAGAATTTCACCGGTCCGGTCTTTTCTGGTCCGGGCCGATTTTGAACACCCCTACTTTATCTGCAGTGAAGGATAGTCTCTACAATGAGGAGACTAGGAGGAAGGATATGGGCACGGATATGTCACAGGCTTTGGTGGCAGATTCAAGGAGTAGATCGCAGACCAGAGGGAGCTATGCTTGTTACTTATGTGGCAAAGAAGGGCATATCAAGAGGAACTGTAAGCATTGGAAGGAGAAAAATCAGAGGAAAAATGATGAAAACACCACTGCAACTGTGCATGGTGATGAGGATGCATTGGTTGTTCTCTCTTGCGTTCAGGCTCAGAGTTGTGAGCCAGATACTTGTGTAGAGTGGGTTGTTGACTCTAGTTCGTCTTACCACTGTACATCAAGTAAGGAAACATTCACTACGTACAGAGCATGAGTCTTTGGCACGGTGAAGATGGGGAACGCCAGTCATGCAGAGGTGGTTGGTATGGGTGATGTTTGTGTGAAGACAGACATTAGTTGCACGTTGACATTGAAGAATGTGTGTCACATACCGGATCTGCGGATGAATCTGATTTCTCTAAATGTTTTGGATCAGGAGGGCTACAAGAACTTTTTTGGTGATAAGAAGTGAAAACTCGTCAAAGGTTCCATGGTGATTGCAAGGGGTAGCTTGAAAGACACCTTGTATCAGACTCAGATGTGGGATATCAAGGAAGGCTTGAGTGGAGCTCGAGATGATACTTCACTTGATTGGATGCGTAGGCAGTCGGCATGCTTGGGTGAGATGAGGCTGCAGGTTCAGGCAAAAAAGTCTCTTAATTCTGTTGTCGTTGTGACCTTGAGCACTTGTGATGGTAGTTTGTCTGTGAAGCAGACAAGATTCAACGGATCTTCTGAGACGTCAGAAGAGGATGGCACAAGTGTGGAGTTTACTTCAGAGGATGGTGTTGATGAGATTCAGCGGATCTTCCTGAGCAAGGTGAGCCAACACATATTGAAGAAACTGTCAGGAGGTCAGAGAGAGAGGAATATGAGTCCACCAGATATCCTACCTCAGTGTACGAGAGAGTTACGGAGGAGGGGGAGCTAGAGGGTGGTAGTGATGATGATATCTGGCGAGCATCAGTTCCACGCCACGATGGCGGGACGGGACTCGGATGCAGGTGAGTTCAGGATGACGACGTCTTTCCCTTGGGCTGGAGGGGGAGATTGTTGGGCCAATGGGCCCAAAGGTCTAGCCCAAGTTTGCTAGGGCAACTAGCAAAGAAATGTGAGTGTGGTGCATCAGCAGCCACCACCGAGAATTGAAGAAGCAAGGGTGCTTCTTGGAGTGGGCAGCCAGTCAAAGAAAGAAAGAGAAAAAAAAGAGAACTTGGAGAAGAGAGAAAGAGAAAGGTGAAGAAAGTAGCTAGTTTTGCACTTCCTTAGCCTTGAAGATTGTCTCTCGGTTCCAAATTGCTCGTTACAAACAAGGGTTTGATAAGTTCATCTCTCTTTGGAATTACTAGTCTCATGAGCAAGGCGTTTAGTTAGTTGGAGATGAATCCTTTCTAGATCAGGTTGTATTTAGAGGGGTGTTTATGATCTCCATGTTTGTTTCCTGTGTGTGAGACTTGTATTGCTAAACGCTTGTACTGATTTGTTGATTAGTGGATTGATTGACTTGGTTGGCCGATCGTGGGTTTTTTCCCCTCTCGTGATTGAGGGTTTTCCCACGTTAAATTCATGTGTTGGTTATTGTGATTATTCTGTTTCTTGAGTTTGTTTATGATCTGGTTATCATGAGATTCTGTGTTTGTCGCTGTTTCTGGGTGTCATTTGATTGTCAGCAGAATTGTCGTTACTCCCCCCAACAAGTGGTATCAGAGCCGATGGTTCGGCATGGGCTGGTTGCACCAGGTAGAGACATACATCACGGTGCTCTCCAACGGGTTAGCCTTTGACCCATTGCGTGGTGATCTCAGTTCCAAGAGTGAGCACGCAGTGTAGACGTGCAAGTCAAAGGATGACTCTTGGTGGTTTAGGTGCGTGGTGGCCCGGTTTATGATGGATTCACAAGTGAGGGGGAGATTGTTGGGGTCACATGTGAATCTCACATTGGAATTATGGAGGTTCCAAGCCTAGCATATAAGTACATGGGTTACTCCTCTTATTACCAATTGGTTTTAGGATGGAACCCCATTGGACTTATGTGTTGGGCTTGGTGGTTGTGACCCAATAGGCGTTCTCCCCCCAACAGAGCCTTGGGTTGCCTTTGGAAATAGCATCGGTGTTGAGGGTGACCCAACCTTGAGGTGGTCGACACCAGGAGGTAGGCGTTGGGTCGTTATTAAGAGAAGCAAAAACAGAGGGAGAAGGAACAAAAGGCAGGAAGGCACCTTTAGAGGACCAGTAGGCTTCCACCAAAGAGGAGACCGTGGAGGAGAGCCGAGAGCAATTGTCGGTGCCCGCAAACACCAACCCATTGCGACATTTCCAGGAGTGCCAGATCATGTATCCGAAGGTGGAGCTCCATAAATCACCACGTCTGATATTAGCATAGATCCAAGCTCTTATATCAGACGTAGAAAAGAAGTGAATAGGTGGTTGGTTGCCACACAATGCAAGCCATACATCGTGAATAGTATGACAATCCCGGAGAGCGTGAAGACAAGATTCTACCTCAGAGCATCGGGGGCATGTCGGGGAGGAGGACATATGACGACGAGTTCTGACCTGATTACAAAGGATGGCATCATTAGCCACCAGATAAGTGAAATGGCGAACCCGTTGTTGAGCCGGGAGGGACCAGATACAAGGCCAAATAGGGTCCTTATGGACGTCCACATTGCTATGAATGAGCTGGAGAGCAGAGCTGGAAGAGAACAGACCTGAAAAGGAACACCGCCAAAACACCTTATCATCCGCCTCGTCAGAATCAACAACACGGACAGAGCAGAGACGTTGGCGAATTTTAGGGGTGATAAAATTTGTCAACATGGGCCAGTTCCACCCATTCCCATCCCAAAGTTTAGAAACTGTCGCACCCTGCAGTTCCTCGGGAATAGGTGTTGTAACCCACTCGGAAAGAGGCTTATCAAGAAGCCAAGGATGGTCCCAGAACAAGGTTGACCTGCTGTTACCAACCGAAATTTTCACGCCTTTAGCCAAAACTTCAGCCCCATGAACCACACTCTTCCAACAGTGAGAGGCCCCCGACCTTCTTCGAAACTGTGATACCCCGTATTTTTTTGTAAGCTATTTCTGGAGTTCCGGGATTTTTCCCGAGTACCCGTTATGTACGGCGGATTTAATTCAGAAAGTTGGAGACATTCTTTAATGTGCTTTGTATCTGTAATATTTTTCTCAGTGAAATAATATACAGACGACGTGCTTTGGATTTTAATACTCGTTCGCGTACGATAACTTTATCCCGGGTTAAAGTTGTTGTCGTTCAAAACCAGAATGGGCGCGAAGCCACAGGGGCGGCGATCGCCGCATTTATGGCGGCGCCCGCCATCGCTAGGCTCGAGGACTGACGTGGTTGTCTTCCTAGCTGGGCGCCAGGCCTAGTGGCGGCGACCGCCGTGCAGTACGGCGCCCGCCGTAATTCGTCCACCATAGGCAATTTGTGAGGCGGCGACCCTTGCTCTCTACGGCTCCCGCCGTCGTTGTCCGGAGGTCTTTGCCCGATGGTCGCCGGCGAGCCTCTGACGTGCCGAAGTAGGCCTGCTCCGCCTCGTCGTAAGGCCATCATTGTGTTTCCTGGCATTTGGCTATAAAAGGAGGTGTTTGGGAGGGGTTTTGAGCTCAATCCACAGCCCAAGTTCTCCCAAATTCTTGCCTCATCGGAGTTGTGCCTCGCCGGATTTCTGAAGCTTTCGTCGGAGGTCGTTTGGTGGTGTTTCCAGAGTGCCTTTGTGAAGCTTTTGATAGCCTTGGAGGTTAGAAATCAAAGCAAGTCGAAGGAGGCCGAGTCGCTCGTGTTTTGGGTGAGTTTTCTCGCCGCTTCTATCGTCTGAGTTCTTCACGGAGCCCGCCGTGATGAATCGCGGCGACCGTCGCCAAGAACGGCGACCGTCGCCAAGAACGGCGACCGTCGCCAAGAACGGCGACCGCCGCCAGTGTCCAGAATGCATTTTTGGGCTTTTGGCTTTGGTTGTCGTCGTTGTGGCGTCGTTCCTTTCGTCGTTTTTAGATTCGTACTGTGGTTATATCGGATCTAACTTAGGGTTCCTTTTATGGGTCGATTCGAAGGTCGTTGTGCTGTCGGAGCTATACCTGTGTCGAGCCCGGAATCTCGTCGTTGTCGTTAGGCTTGTTTCTATTCTGCGGATTAAGGCAAGTGGCGGTTCGCTCTTGCTCATCGTTTCCATATTTACATTGATTATCAGTTATTTCAATTGATTAATTAATTTGGAACGATTATTACTGTGTTCTTCTGGAAGTGATTTAGAAATTGTTTTGAAAATCATATAATAGGTTGTATATCTGTTAGAACATCACTATTATCTGTGATCGCCTTTCGGGCCTTTATGTGGATTTATTCTGTAACTGTAATTGTGTTGTATCTGTGTGGTTAGCACTGTTAGTTAGGAATGTACTCGGACTTCGTTCGGTCGTTTCTTTATAATCTGGTATCGGGGTGGCTCGTCTCCACCTGGTACTATTCTAAGATCATGATCGGTCTCTTTCACAAGTGTGTAGAGGCAGGACACTTAGCTGGTGTCACAAACCTCCCGGTGTGCGTCACTCTCGACGAAACGTATACTAAGATGTGTCGTCCCAATGGTGGGGTACACATGTAAAAGTCTAATAACGTGATGTGTGTTTGAAATATAAATCAGATAAGTGTTACTCGACGCACATAATAAATAAAACTTCGGCGAGTAGTGCAGCTAAGTTATAGTGCAGCTAGGAAAACTCGTCTCGACTTTGATCATAATACGTTATCTTTCCAATCTGGATTCGCTGTATGCGGTGAGGTTGGTCGTGAACCGAAGCATCTCAGTCAACTTTTAAATCATTGTTGTATGATTCTTTAAACTTTCCAGATTTGTCATAATTCCTTAAGACTCACTTCCGTTGGAGTCTTCCTTTGAGTTGATTTCTGTAATGATTCAGTCTTCCAGAGTCTTCTCTTGTGCATACCTCTTGTTATTATTCTGTAGAAGTATGAAGGTTGATTATCGTTATCGGTTATCATTCAAGAACGATAAGTCTAACCTAATACAACTACATCGAACCTTCTGTTTTGTACCCTTGCTAGTCTATTCAAGTAGACTAACCCACGAACTTTGTTCTCCGCATGTGGGCTGGTGTCATCCGTTCGATTCGATACATCAGATAGAAAGTAGCTCAGAAGAATAGAAGGACTATGGAGTCGACGGTGGTTTTCGAATGTTTGGGTTATTTCGTTAATCAGGTTGAGATCTTTTGGGCAATGACTTTGGTTGTAATGTGTTTTGTAAGACTTCCGTTGTACCCTACTTTATAAGACTTCCGTTGTATTTGGTTTAAACTATGTGTTAGCCTATTCGGGATTGGGTTGTAATCCCGTAACTCATGTTTCTTTGACAATGTTATGTTTTGGAATTGAATGCTTTGATCATTATGTGTCATTTGTATTTCATAAATTGTATTTAAATGGTAAAGCCTTGGGTGATCTCGGTAAGGAATACTGGGGTCACTGGCAGTAATACATTTCCAAAAGGGTTAAGTTTTGGGGGTGTTACAGAAACATATCAATGTCAAGGCGCCCCTGACAGTACTTACCCCTAAGCACACGTCCCCACAAAGCCTGCGGATCCTGTAACATTCGCCAACTCAATTTAGCCAGAACGGCAGCGTTCAATTGCCGCATGGAACGAAGGCCAAGGCCACCAAATTTACGTGGGCTGGAAATTTTCTCCCATGACAAGAGATGAGGCTTGCGAGACTCACTAGTAGAACCCCAGACGAACCCGCGGACCTGCTTATCAATGTCATCACAAATAGTCCGGGGGACTAAAGTTGACTGCATAACGTACAACGGTAGGCTGGATAAGACAAAGTTAGCAAGAGTAACACGACCAGCCATCGAAAGTGTCTTGGACTGCCAACCCCAAAGCCTCAAAGATACTTTATCAAGAAGAAATTTATAATGCTCAGTGGTCATGCGACCACACGCGATCGGGACGTATTGAGCAATTGTCATATACAGATTGACATTGCAGAAGAAGAGAAAAGAAGAGATGATCGAGAGAGGAGAGAAAAATGAGAGAGAGAATTCTGAACTTTCATTAATGATCAAGATCATATTACATGAGTCAATACAATGCTATTTATAGGGAATTATAGAACCAATGTAACAGAACCTAACAACTCGGTTTGAGTGACATCAGTTGAGGTCACAGCTTAACCAACTCACTTAACAGATTCCATCACTCCCCTTCAAGCTTGAGTTTGAATTGATTCACAACTCCCAGCTTGAGAAGTAATTTCTTCATTTGATCTAGGCTCAACACCTTAGTAAACAAATCTACAGGTTGTTCTCTGGTGTTGATATACTTTGGCTCTAACTCCTTGTTCATGACTTTATCCCTCACAAGGTGACAATTAGCCTCAATGTGCTTCGTCCTCTCATGGAATACAAGGTTCTTTGCTATATGAATTGCAGCCTGATTATCACAGAACAGTTCCATTGCTTCTCCTTGACTTATCCCTAAATCTTTCAACAATCTAATCAACCATGTAACTTCACAGCTTGTAGTAGACATTGCTCTATATTCAGATTCAGCCATAGACATAGCAACAAAGGATTGCTTCTTTGTTCTCCAAGATATCAAAGACTTTCCCAATAATATACTGAATCCAGTAGTTGATCTTCTTGTCATAGGGCAAGACTGCCAATCTGCATCACAATATGCATGAAGCTTCAAATCACATTCACTGCTTAGGAGAAGTCCCTGACCTGGTGATGACTTCAAATATCTAAGTAGATGTTTAGCTGCCTTCCAATGTTATGTGGTCGGACTTTGCATGAACTGACTCAATACTTGAACTGAATAGGTAATGTCAAGTCTTGTCACAGTTAAGTATATCAGCTTGCCAATAAGTCTTTTGTACTGATGAGGATTAGACATTAGCTCCCCTTCTTTAGTAAGCTTCTCATGACTATACAGAGGTGTCAAGATAGGTTTTGCATTAGCCATTCCTGCTTCCTCCAACATCTCCAGGGTGTAATTCCTCTGATTCAAGTAGATGCCTTCTTTAGTTCTATCTACTTCGATTCCCAGAAAATACCTCATCTCCCCTAGATCTTTCAGTTGAAAATGAGTCTTCAAATGCTCCTTCAGTCTCTCTATCTCTTTGCTATCATTGCCAGTTATAATCATGTCATCCACATATACAAGCAATGCAGTAAATGAGCTTCCTCTTTTCCTGGTAAACAAAGAGTAATCTGCCTTAGATTGAATAAATCTTGCCTTCATTACTGCTTTTGAGAATTTCTTAAACCATTGTCTTGGTGCTTGTTTGAGCCCATACAAAGACTTGTTCAGCTTATAGACTAAAGGAGAGCAGTTGGCATCATCATATATCTCCCCTTGAGGCCAAGTGCTAGAAGACTCCCCTTACTGAGACGACTGCAACCTCTTCAGAAAAGAATAGGCAGGTGGTAATGTCATGAATACTTCTTCCTCCAAGTCACCATGAAGAAAAGCATTTGTGACATCCATATGAGCAAGAGTCCAATTCTGAGCAACAGCTACAGCAAGCAGAGTCCTAACAGTAATCATTCAAGCCACTGGAGCAAATGTTTCTGTATAATCAACTCCCTCAATCTGAGTAAAACCACAAGCCACTAGCCTGGCTTTATGCCTATCTAAAGATCCAACAGCCTTAAACTTGAGTTTATAGAGCCACTTGCAAGTCACAAGGGACTTACCTTCAAGCAGAGGGACAACAGTCCAAGTGTTATTCCTCTCCAATGCTCCTAACTCCATCAACATAGCCTCACTCCAAGCAGGGTGCTTAATGGCCTCAACAACTGACCTGGGTTCAGAATACTGGGCCACAGTGCTCACAAATGCTTGATAAGGTAAGGAGCAAGAGGAGTAAGAAAGACAAGAGAAAATGTTAGTGTGAGGAGACTTAACCTGACTTGAAGATGGAGCATATGATTCATCCAAATATGCCATGTGTACATAGTCCTTCAACTAGGAAGGAGACATGTGATCACGAGAGGATTGTCTCAAGGGAGGCAAAGGGGAAGACACAGGTGGATACTCCAAAGAAGAGGGTTGAGGGTCAGGAGAAGTATCATCAAATTGAGGTGATACAGGAGTTGGTTCATAGTCTGCTAGAGATTGAGAGTCAGACAAGGGGTTAGTAGAATCACTAGCAAGAGAATGATATAAGGTATTATGATGAAAGGAAACAAAGTCATAAGGAAAATTCTGATCCACAAAATCATGAAAAGCTTGAGAACCAGAATGAGTAGTGGTTTGGTCAGTGAACAATCTGTAGGGAAAGATATGTTCAAAAAAGATGACATCATTACTGATCATACACTTAGCAGTTTTGAGGTTATAGAGTTTGAACCCCTTCTTGCCATATGGATAACCAATAAAGACACAAGGGTATGATCGAGGCTGAAACTTTTTGAGAGAAGGGTTGGAGGCAGAGGAAACAAAGCACAAACTGCCAAAAACTCTCAACATGTCATATTTAGGAGACTTGTTGTAGAGTATATCATAAGGGGTAAGGTTATGTAAAAGAAGGTTAGGGAGACGATTAATAAGAAAGGTAGCAGTGAGAATACACTCTCCCCAGAAAGAGATAGGCAAGGCAGATTGAATAAGAAGAGACCTTGCAACCTCAAGAATGTATCTGCGTCGCCTCTCAACTCTCCCATTTTGTTGAGGAGTGTACACACAAGAGCTTTGATGAATGATACCCTGTGACTGAAGAAAATTTGTCACAGTATAATTGAAGAATTCAGTGCCTTGATCACTTCTTAAAGTTTTGACTCTAACACTGAATTGATTTTGAACAAGGATAATGAAATTCTGAAGGTGAGAAGGAACTTCAGATTTGTGTTTCATGAGAAAAGCCCAAACACTTCGACTCTTGTCATCAACAATGGTTAGAAAGTATCTATAGCCATCATGTATAGGAGTATCATATGGACCCCAGATATCACAATGTAAGAGTTCAAAGATATGGTCAGAACAAGAGTGGCTCACAGGGTAAGAAGATTTGGTTTGTTTAGCTAAAGGACAAACTGCACAGTCATGATCAAAAACAGTTTGCAGAGAATCTTTTATTAAAGATATGTGTTTCATCTTTACAAGAGGGGCATGGCCCAATCGTAGATGCCATAAGGCATTAGAATTAGGAAGTACATCTTTGGCTTTAGACAGAAAAATTGGTAAAGAGGCAGTGGCTTGACATGAGAGCTTGAGATCACAAGAAACCCGTTCCTTGTTATCTGGATCCATGTAGTACAAACCATCCCTGAATTTACCATATGTCATCATCTTCATCTTGGCTTGGTCCTGTATCACATAGTAGTCAAAGGTTAGGTATATGTTTAATTTTTCTTCTCTAACAAGTCTGGATAGGGACAAGAGATTGAACTGAAAAGTTGGGACATAAAGGACATGTGTTAGAGTAAGATTTGGCAACACAACAGTACCAATATGAGTGATAGGTTTAACACTACCATCAGGAAGATGAATAACAGTGTTTGGTTTAGTTGGGACAGGATTGGTCAGAATAGAAAAGTTAGAGGTCATGTGATTTGTGGCCCCACTATCCATGATCCATAATCGAGATTGACGAGATACATTTAGGCAAGAAATACCTACAAGATGAGACTCATGTTGAGGATTACCAGACTGCTTCAAGAATGTCATGAAGTTACCAAGGAGGTACTGGTGTTCAGTTGACAACTGGCTTGTAGAGGCAACACCAAGAAATTCCTTAGCAGCATTAACAATGGCCACATTTGCTTGAGGTTGAGACTGAGATTGTCTTGGTTTGGACACTTGTGGCTTTGTCTTGCTCTTGTGATGCCAACTTGGATAACCAATAACTTCCCATCACTTTTCCATTATGTGATTTCCTGAGCAATGACTGCATTTCTCTTTTCTTGATTTACTATCTTCATCTTGTTTGGCCATCAAAGCTGTCACAGAGGGCTCATTCTTGCTACTCATCTGATCTGTGATCTTCCTACTCATCTCTTCTTGTAATAGAAGTGAATGAGCTACACTTGATGAAGGTATAGGAACACTCATCAAAATCTTCTTGCAAGCATTGTCATATTTCTCACTTAATCCCATGAGAAACTTCATGGCTTTGTCTTCTTGCTCAGCTTCTTCAGTTTGCTTTTACAGATTGCATTCACACTTGCCACACTTGCATCTGATTGGAGTCATAAGAACTGCTAATTGCTGCCATAAACCTTTTAGTTTGGTAAAATACTCAGTAAGAGACAGATTTCCTTGCTTGCTCTCTTTAATCTCTCTTTTAATTTGAAAGATTAAGGGGGCATTCTTCTGACCATAGCTTTCCTCTAGGCCTAACCACATTTCTTTCACAGTATTATATTCATCTATAGTATTGTAAATTTATGTTGACACGGTGTTCAATATCCAAGAACATACCATATCGTTACATCTATCCCATTGCAAAGCATTCTCATGATTTCGTTTAATTGATCCATTTACAAGCCAGATCTTGTTCTTAACAGATAAGGCTTTCATCATAGACTTCTTCCATCTTCTATAATTTTCTCCAATCAATTGAATTGTCGAGTGAATCATACCGGAATTGTCTGATGGATGGATGAACAAAGGATTCATCAAGTCGTTCATTGTAATGTGATCTCCTCTCCTTCAATCTGATCCAGCCGAGCCTGAAGTTGCAGGTGATCCAGTAGCCATGGCAGAGACAAAGCTTGACTGCGGAATTCAGCTTTGTCGCCTCTGATCTTCACTGGAAGCGACTCGAATCAATTTCCAAAAGAGAAATAGATCGATCTTACAAGAGCTCTGATACCATATTGAGCAATTGTCATATACAGATTGACATTGCAGAAGAAGAGAAAAGAAGAGATGATCGAGAGAGGAGAGAAAACTGAGAGAGAGAATTCTGAACTTTCATTAATGATCAAGATCATATTACACGAGTCAATACAATGCTATTTATTGGGAATTACAGAACCAATGTAACAGAACCTAACAACTCGGTTTGAGTGACATCAGCTGAGGTCACAGCTTAACCAACTCACTTAACAGATTCCATCAGGACGCCCAAATAGGAGCCAAAGTCTGTAATAATCGGGATCGAGAGTTGTGAGCTAATAGCCGACTTGACTGAGTTATGCACCTTCCTGGAGAAGATCGTATTACTCTTGAAAAAATTGGCTTGCTCCCTAGAAAACTTGCAAAAACGATCTAAACAGTCACACTTTTTTAAAAGTCAGATATGTATACTTCCGTTTCAAAAAAATAATATAGAGACAGAGAAAAAAGGATCAATCATATTCCTCTTGTAGTCTTTCAAATCCACTTCTCCCTTCAAGTTGCAAGAATTGGAAAGTTGATGGCTTAAAAATTGACTGCTTTCGTTTTTCCACTTTTAGGCGCACTACTTGGTGTTATTTTGGTACAAAACCATGTATTATTTAATTTGTAATTGGAAGATGCAAATTTGACCCAGTAAAAGTCCACACATTGTTGTTTGACGTCGTGGTTTGACCCACCTTGAAATTAAAGTTAATCTTAATTAGGATTAACCATGATGCAATATGAGAATTCAAACCAACTACAATTTTAGGCAGAATACTTAATTTTACACTAGATACCTCTGTGCGTATGCTATATATAAATTCATTTTAGAGGCCATTAATTTATACTTTTCCAATTTCCTTATGTCAAGGAGGAAGGACAAAGTGTGGGCATTGCTTGGTATATCAAGTTACCACGGAATACCAATATCGATCACACGTCGATCATGAGATATTGATAAAGTCCGATGAGCCGATAAATGGGTGACGTATCAATTTGTGCGCACATGCGCGTATAAGTCCAGTACATAAGCTCAGTGGAATTTCATCCCAAAACTAATTGACAATAGAAGAAATAATACACTAAATTTATATACTAGGTCTTTTATTCACAAGTTTTCGATGTGAAATCTTATTTCTCACATGCTCCCTCAAGTGCAACTGGCCTGGCCCAATTGACACTTGACAACATGCCTTAAGGCCAGCAAGCCAAACGGGTTAGCCCATATCACGCCATCATGGCAGACTAAGCTCAAACAATGTCTTAAGGCTGACAAGCCAAACGAGTTAGCACATATTACGCCATCATGGCGGGCTAAGCTCAGATAAACCAGCAAACAAACTCATACCTGAAACTCGCTCTAATACCATGATAATGTCCGGTTGGCCGATAAATGGGTGACGTGTCAACTCGTGTGCATATGCGCGTATAAGCCCATCACATAAGCCTAGTGAGGTTCCATCCCAAAACCAATTGACAATATAAAAAATAGTTCACTAAACTTATATACTATGCCTTTTATTCACAAGTTTTCGATATGGGATCTTATTTCTCACAGATATTCCACGGGTACAAAATTAAGATGAATTATGGGACTCTTGTAAAGAAGAACGAATTGAATTATTATACTCCCTCTGTCCCAAAATATAAGCCCCATTTGACCCGGGCACATCCGCCGAGGCGGATTTTGTATCGTTAATATCTCTAATTACATAATCCTAAAAATTATAATTTTTTGATATTATTAAAGTACTCGTTGAGACGAATCAAACAAGACCCCACATGACTATGTTTTTTCTTATATATTGGAAGAAATCTTAAACCGAAGCTTTAACGGTGAACAGTGACACGTTCCCAAATGTTGTTTATAATATGGGACGGAGGGAGTATATTTTAAAAAATGAAAAAAAATAAAAAATTAATGAGTGCAGTGAAAAGAATCAACATTGGAGTTGGTAAGCATAAAAATTAAGAAGGCCCATGCTTCTCCTGCACAATGAGATGAGACATCCATTAACTGAAAGTCATTGATTATTGATCATGCTTGTATATTATCATCATCATGATACCAGGAGGGAATAACATCATTTTACTCTGTAGCTAGCTAGATAGTCTCTAACTCCAAGTACATGTTTCTAAATATAATTCTAAAAATCTCTGGCATGCAATGGAAATTAGCTAGTCTCTAAAAAAGATATGTGTGAAAAATGAAAATCCAACAACTAGCTAGTTATTTGAGTACATCGTTACAACTATTTATATTAGAAGAAAACTTAATTTTGCGTGGGAAATTGGGAAAAGTTGGGACAATTTATCTTTTCCTTTTCTCTTTTGGGTTAATTAATTATTGATGATTTGTTGTAAAGTTGAGAATTGTCACGCCGACGGGAAAAGGTTTTGGAGTAAGAGAGTGATTAATATTGTCTACATGCTTGCTAATTGCTATGCTATTGCTTGCTAGATTGATGTTCATTATTTGTGCAAAATGATGTTTGCCCGTGCTTGTGAATTTTAAATTCCTAAACAATAAAGGTGAGTAAATTAAAAAGAAAGAGAGAGAAGAGAAGAAAATATCACTAGGCACCCAAACTTTTGAAACTGGTAGGAAATCCGTGACTCGTTGCACATAATTAACAAATATTTACTAACAATTGATAAGCTTAAAAATTAGGTTAACTTGCCTTTCGGACTGATATGTTACTACTTAATTATAAGTATCCCCTAAAAAAAGTAGCAAGTATATACAAACAAAAAAGTATACACATCACCTATATATAACGTCGACGTAGATCGAGTCTGATCAGCATATATACAATTGATCGACAATTAATATATACAACTGTTTTTGGTCGGATTGATCGATCAATACAGGGGCGGAGCCAGGACGCGATAAAAATATTATATGACTTAAATCCAACGTGACTTAAATTCAATTTCATATAAAATAATTTTAATTTTTTTATGAAGCTTAAGGTAATTTTCACATGAGATGAGAGAAACAAATTTAAGTATTTTTTTTTTGATTTAAATCTGTTAGAATTGACTGAAATTGTATTTTTAGATGAGACGAGGGGAAAAAATTTAAGATAATTTTATTTTCATGACTTAAATTTATTAAAACCGACTGAAATTATATTTTCAGATTAAATAAGGATAAAAAAAACTTCTCTTTTTTTTTTTGAAAAAAAAAGTTTTTTTTTCCTTTCAGAGGGGGCTATAGCCCCCTGGGCCCAACGTAGCTCCGCCCCTGGATCAATACAACCATCAGACTGATATATTATATGGTATTAGTTATTGTAATTAACCATTCATCTAATCTCTTTATGAGTATGTATTTGTGAGTACTTAATGGGCTTTGATCGATTTGGGTCTTTATGTGAAAGTCCATAGGTCCATAGAAAGATACATATTATGGATAATGTACGTATGTATAAGAAATCCACTATATAAGCCTAATAAAATTCAATTTATAAATCAATTGATAATAATAAAAGTAACTCATCAACTTCATATATTAAGTGAACTTAGTTAAGTTAGGTGTGGTCCGTGTGGATAGCTATTCGGTATTCAAAACTTTATACCCCGTTCCTATAAGTATATACCTTCGGGTGTGTGTTGGTGTGGTTATAAACATATTTAATTTAAGGAAAATTTCTGTTGGTATCTCTGAATTTATGATTATTTCTGTTAGTGTCACACGATTAAGTTTTTTTCGGTTGGTGTCCCTAATGTTTGAGTTTGTTCGTTTTGTAATCAAAATTGTCCATATCCATATCATTTCGGTTCGAATGGATCAAATCGAAGTTCATCATTATGTTTATTGACCTCAACTTAGTAGGATTCGACTCCTAAAACAATCAAATTCAAGCTCGAACCATTCTGATTTGAATTCTTAAGGTCGGAAACGGATTGTTGCTTCAGAATTCAAATCGACATGGTTCAGATATGGATTTATGTATTTTAGGAGTCAAATCTTACTAATTTGAGGGCGAGAAACACAATGGTAGAGTTGAATTTAATCAATTTGAACTGAAATGGTACAAACATGAAAAAAATTTGGTTACGAAACAAATAAACTTAAACCTTAAGGACATCAACCGAAAAAAAAACTTAATCGTAGAACACCAACAAAAATAACCCTAAATTTAGGGATATCAACAAGAATTTTCTTTATCCTTAATTTAAAGGTTGAACTTTAATTTGAAGGTGAATCGATCAAGTGTTCTATTGTTTGCTCAATGAAAAAAAAGAAGTGTCTCATGTGCTCCTGACAACAATTAATGCCTTCACAACTATCTCCTGCTTCACCTCTGTTGAATTTCTGAATAAATTATATCAATATTTATTTTTCTATCTATCTATAAGATTAATTAAGATGTTAGTTTCATCGATCTCCCTAGCAACCCGGGTCTGGTCGCCGGGGTCATGAATATAGTTTCATAAAGGCCAGCCTGGGCTGGAACTATATGGTTGAGCTCAAGATCGAGTAGATGAACATATCCATCATGCTTGATTTCTGTTATATTTTGTCTTAAATCAATTCAAAATCTTCCATCTATTATTGTTATTATATATGTTAAGTAATTACAGTACCATACTTATCAGCATTATCTATTGAGGACAATAATGTTCAAAATTGAAATCCAGATTTTATTAGTTGGCTTTATACCTAACAAGTACGAAGTAATAACTACTCCGTAATAAGGAATATTAACCAACGGATCTTGCTGATGAGATGTCATGTCATGTCATGCATCTAATCTTATACAGTACTCCTTTTGTCCTTTGTTCTTTCTAATTTGATATATTTTTGATTTGATAACGAATTTTGTATTATTAATATCTCTAATTACATAATCTTAAAAATTATAATTTTTTGATATTATCAAAGTATTCGTTGAGACGAATTAAATAAGATCCTATATGACTATATTTTTTCTTATATATTGAAAAAAATCTTAAAAATTTTCTTTAACGATAAACAATGTTAAAAAAATCAAACATAAAAAAGAAAAAAGGACGGAGAGAGGGAGTAATTAATTATACATGCACTGCGTTACACGTACTTGGTCATATATACAAATCATCATCATCATGTAAGAACAATTCCCTTACATAACCCACATAACAAGGATGGTTTTTTAACATTAAAATATAATAAGTTTTTATTTTTAGCTAGAGTGTATTTTTGTTAAAAAATCTTATCTATGATTTATTAGTAAGAAATTACTAAAAAAATCATTTAAGTTGAAAAGTTGGATTTTAGAGCTATTTTAGTCTTTTTTACCTCGAATTTAATTTTGTTTGTTTTAAAATATATATCCAAAATTCATAATTGATTTTTATCTATTTATAGACACCCATTTATATATTATTTTTATAAAATTTATAGAGTGAAAAATTTTAGGTTAAAAAATCATAACTATGAAAAAAAATAAAAGAGTTTTTTGTGGAAGATAAGATGGGAAAATCCCACATCGAAAATATAAAGAAACTAAGACCACTATATAATACCATAGACTACTCCTCCTATTGCCAATTGGTTTTAGGATGGAACCCCATGGGCTTGTATGGTGGGCGTGTGCACGGACGTACACGCCTCTCCCCTAACCGGCCCACGGATTTTAACATGGTATCAGAGCGGTTCGGTCTGGGTTTGAACTCCTGGTTGATTGGACTTGTCGGCCTTAAGACACTAATGGGTTTGCCGGCCTTAAGGCATGAAGTCAAGTGTCAACTGGGCCAGATCAGTTGTCACTTGAGGGGGGACGTGTGGAAGATAAGATGGAAAAATCTCACATTGAAAATATAAAAAAATCAAGACCATTATATAATACAATAAACTACTTCTCTTATTGTCAATTGATTTTAGAATGAAACCCCATGAGCTTGTATGGTGGGCTTGTGCACAGACGTATACGCCGCTATCCTAACCGACACACGAACTTTAACATTTTTTAGATGATGTGACGTAAAAAATTGATTAAAAAACTTTTTAATCAAGACAATTGTGTTAGGTGAATTTAGTTTTTTTTTTCCTACCCAAAGAACGCACATAATATTCATGAACTAGAATCAGATTAATAAACCAAATCTTTATAAATTAATCGGGGGACCCGACCCGAAGAACCGCCCGAAGTTGATCGGGTGTAGGTGGGGGTTACAAGTTGCAGAGGTTGGATGGGGCGCGTGAAGCAGAAAAAAGTAATTTGTGAAATTGATGAAATGATTTTGGCCACACTCCATCAAACCCAGGCGATGTACAGTACAGTTACCGCTGCGCTGCCTCAGCTCTCTTTTCTCTCCTCTGCTTGCTTTTGCAATCAATGCACTCACCCTTCTCCACCATCCCTCTTTAAACCCACTTCTCATCTCTCTTTCTCTTGCCCTTTCCAGACGATATACATCAACTTATCATCATCTTCAATCCCGCAATTCTTCAGAACTTCCAGGTGAATCTCTTTCTCTCTATGTTAATTTTGCTTTTCTTCCTCTTTTTGGGTCTATAATGGCGGGATTTAGCTTCTCGGAATTGAAGGCCAAAATATAAAATAAAGCAACTGGTAGAACGTTTTTTTTTTTTTTCGATTTTGTGTTAGTGTAGACAAGTTTGAAGTTTTCGTCTTTCTTTTTTCGCTTTACACGCATTCTCGCTGCTTTTTAGAGGGTGAATTTCCGTATCCATGTTGGATCACATTTGCTCTTTCTATCTTCTCGATTTCCTGCGTGTCACAAAGAGGGAAGCGATAGTGCTTTGACAATAACCCCAATCTTGCCTTTTGAGATTTCTTCCTTTCATACCCCCACTCCTTTTTTCCTCTTTCCCCCCTCTTCCCCACTGCTGTGGTAGTGCTCTGCTTTATCTCTTGAATTTGAAATGTCTTCTCTCCTTCCTTTTATGCGTTAACCCACCTAGGGTTTTTGTCGAGCGAAATTGTGAAGCGCACAACAAGGTAACGGCTTTTCTGGGTATTCACCGCTTGAATTTCTCTAATTTTTTGTTTTCTGCTAGAATTAGTGCATCGGATTCCATTGGAAATCACACAGATTTATTTTTCTATGAATTTGTCTGTTTCTCTGGCACTGATTCTGCTGCTTGTTTCCTATTAGCTCGTGAACTTCTGCCCTACCTACGAATTTATGTCTTCTACCCCTTTGATCAATGATCAATCCCCTTATTTGTAGGCGGTGAGAGAAAAATTCCAGTATTTCGTTGCTTTAGTATGAAATCTCTGTCTTGGGTATTGAAGGGCTTGATTTATTTTTTTGTGAAAAAAAGCCTGATTTGGATCTTAGATGGGCGGTGAAGGACAAAATGATCAGGACAGTCCCTCTTCTGAATATTTTATTATGGCTCACATGTAAATCAATAAACAATTAACAATTGGGGTTTTTCTTTGATCAAATTGTGAAATTTACTTTTTGCAGTCATTTGTGATTCCCAGCGGGATCATTGGTATAAACTATTGCGAGTTTGTCAATGCTGTGGCCTGTCTTGGTGGTGGTATTCAGCTGGTGTTCTTATCCTCGTCAGCGGTTTGCGTAGCTTCCAAAGGCTTCATCTTTGACCAACATTTAAAAGTTCGTCTTGGGTTCATATCTTTATCTCCATTGACGCATGACATCCTGAAACTTCCCATCTTTGAGAACCTCTTTGGTGCATAGTCTCTTGTTTCGTTGACTAATTGACCAGCGTTACTGAAAAATCAGTTCAGATCTGTTATTGGAGGAGGTTCAGGGAGTGACCGAATCATCGCTTTTGTTTCATGCACTTGTGCTGAGCCTGATTTTGAGCAAATGGGGGGCTGTTTTTCAACTAGTAGTCAGAGTGCCTGCAGTAGCCATAGCAACGGAGACTCGGTTTCTTCGTCCTGCTTCGGGATGGGGATGTGCGGTCGAAAGAGAAGCAAGAGAACCTTTACAGATCATGCTGCGTCGATGCAGCATTTAGCTTCCATTCCCAATCGAATCTTCACAAATGGAAAGGGCAAAACTTCTTGTATTTTTACTCAGCAGGGTCGCAAGGGCATAAACCAGGATGCCATGATTGTTTGGGAAGTAAGTCTTTTCCCCCCTCTTTATCAAGTTGTATTCTTCTTTGTTATGTCTGAAATAGATTAATTAAGCTGAGAAGTGTGATTTTCCCTACTGTGCAGGAATTCATGGCAGACGATATGACTTTCTGTGGCATTTTCGACGGTCATGGACCACACGGCCATCTTGTTGCTCGTAAAGTGAGGGATGCTTTGCCTCTAAAGCTGTTGTCGTTCTTAAATCAGATCAAGGAAATCGGATCAGGTGCTACGTGCTGTGATGGAAATGATAAATCAGATGTCGGGGAGGCTGAGAAGGAAAGCTTGTGCGGGGAGCAGATCAATGATTTATGGAAGGATGCTTTTCTTAAAACATACAAAGCTATGGACAAAGAGCTCAAGTCCCATCCTAATTTGGACTGCTTTTGCAGTGGTAGCACAGCAGTTACTATTGTGAGACAGGTAAACTTCCGAGAAATAACCCCCTTATATGTAATTGTTTAAGCCTGTTAAGCTTCATTGGTTATGTGTTCTTGGATTTGTATTTCAGGGTTCAAACCTTTATATGGGGAACATTGGGGATTCACGGGCTATTATGGGATCAAAGGATAAAGATGACTCCTTGATTGCAATCCAACTGACAGTTGATCTGAAGCCAGATTTGCCAAGTATGTAAACTGCTGGTAAAATTGGTACCACTTAGTTCATTTGAGATACGTAATAGTCCTTACTGTGTCATTTTGGCATTATTTCTTGTAGGGGAAGCTGAAAGGATAAAACGGTGCAAAGGTAGGGTGTTTGCGTTGCAAGATGAACCTGAAGTTCATAGAGTTTGGTTGCCATTTGATGATGCCCCAGGGTTAGCAATGGCCCGGGCGTTTGGAGATTTTTGTCTGAAAGAATATGGGGTTATATCTGTACCTGAATTTGCACATAGGACACTCACAGATAAAGACCAGTTCATTGTTCTTGCTTCAGATGGGGTAAGCTTTTGTGTCCACTTGGGCGCTTACTTTGACTGCCTTGATTGTCTCGTCCTCTTATGTACAGAAAGCGAGTTTCATTCAGGTTGAACATGTTAGAAAACCTCACTTATGCTTTATATGATTATTTGACCACTTCTTTTAGGGTGTATAAAGTTACTAACTGAAAACAGGAAAATATTTACATAAATGTCAATCGGGTGAACCATCAGGTTATTGATGGTAAACTGTAGTGTCAAAAGCAGCTCCCTCTTGCTTGACCACTTTGGGTTGAATGAGAATTTCTTGACAAGGGAAGTTTTTTGTTATGACCTACAATGGTCTCAACTTATAAATAGTTCTGTCATTTGTGTGATATTTGTTATGATGTTTGATTCTAGTGTCTAGACTAGTTGTGTGCTAAAGGTGGAAATGCTGTTGCTCGTTTATGAAATTCTCAATGCTGATCAGTATTGAATTACTAATATTTGGATGTCATATCTTATGATTTCTTATTGAACTGGATGAGAGTTGAATATTGCTATGTCTTTACAGAGAACTCGTAAATGTTTTTCCATAGCCTCCACTGACATTAACCTTTTCTTTTTCTCTGGGGAAAAGCTGCACTTATAAGTGCAGGGCAATACATCAATAAAAGTGGCATATTGTTGTCTTTAAGTTAACACCTCACAGTTGTTGTTCTGACATTGTCGTTTTGTTCACTGCAGATTTGGGACGTTCTGAGTAACGAGGAAGTGGTAGACATAGTATCCTCAGCTCCGTCCAGAGCGTCAGCATCAAGAATCCTGGTGGAATCAGCTGCTCGTGAGTGGAAGCGCAAGTACCCCACGTCGAAGATGGATGACTGTGCAGTGGTCTGCTTATTCCTAGACGGTAAAATGGACACAGAATCAGACTACGAGGAGCAAGGCTTTTCTTCAGCAACCATCCAGAGCAACCATTCTAATGCAGCAATGGAGTCTGACGATGGGCAGAACTCAGAGCCATGTCTTCAAAGGAACTTCACCGTCAGAACACCCAACGAAAACGGTGCATTCAAAAGGTTCACAACTGACTCAGCTGAGGTAGCTGCAAACCCAGAAACTGCAACGTGTGACGACCAGAATTGGTCCGGTTTGGAAGGCGTAACGCGAGTCAACTCCCTTGTTCAGCTCCCCAGATTCTCGGATGAAAGGCCAAGCTCATAAATCGCTTGTGTGGCTCAGATTCTGCATTGCAACAGATCAAATATTTGTTGGAGCTGTATTGTTTTGATGTATCGCTGTTTCTATCTTTTAGGTCGGACTTTACCTAAGTCTGGTTTATGTTATACCAACACTTCTGTTGTATAAAGTAATATGTAGTGGTAAGTGGTAACATTCCATTATCTCCCCTTCACAAAAGTTATAACCATAACCAATTAAACATGCATAAGCAGGAAAGCATTCAATAGGAGCAACCGGCTTTTTGAAGCACAAGGTGAAAGTGGCTGATCCTGCTTAAACGACATTATGATAGAAACCATTTTAGGCAAGCATCTCACTCAAAGAAAACCACTGATGTCAAATTTGGTGGAGAATCTCCAATTTTGTGATATATTCAATTTATAATCAAGTCTGCCAATTACAAGATGTACAACCCCCTTTTATAATGGATAAACAAATAACTAAATCCTAAAACAAAATAATGATAATAATGTAGATAATGGAAAACAACATGGAGGAAGTGGGAAAGTGCCTGAGAACTAGGAACTGAACTGGAAATCTAAAAACTCATACAAACTAACCAGAAAAAGAAAAATAATAAATAAAACTAATAAAATAGATAATCTGGGTTTGTATCACATTATCATAAAAGAGATTCTGAGATCTCATGAAGAGTTAGGCTTCATTTGGGGAGCTTATAAACCTTAGCAATTGCCAATTAGGCATTACAATTCTCTTGCAAAGCAGAAGTATGTGATGCGATTCTTAGAGCCAAACTTACCTATACAAAAGTTAGAATGGCTATCCTCCACAAGACTAGAAAAGTCGTAGATGTAGGTAGCCATTGATGTAAATTAGAGCACAAAGATAAATAGCCGCGGGAACAGGTGAAGGACGAGATACACAGCAAAAATGAGCATTCAATGTACTCACCAACCCTGTCACATTTGCCACCTCCTCCAGCCATTGCCTTTCCAATCCAACTTAAACAAAAAATAAAGGGAAATTCCTGTTAGTGCCCCTGAGTTTAGGGTTATTCTTGTTAGTGTCCCACGATTAAATTTTTTCCAGTTGGTACCCTTAAGGTATTGGTTTGTTCTCTTTGTAACCAATTTTTTTCATATCCGTATTCGGTTCGAATTGGTCAAATCGAAGTTCATCATTATGTTTATTGACCTCAACTTAGTAGGATTCGACTCCTAAAACAATCAAATCCATACTCGAACCATTCCGATTTGAATGGTTCAGACATGGATTTGGGTGTTTTAGGAGTCAAATCTTACTAATTTGAGGATGAGGAACACAATGGTGGACTTAGATTTAATCAATTTGAACTGGATTGTTACAAACATGAAAAAGTTTGATTACGAAACAAACAAACTCAAACCTTAGGGACACCAACAAGAAAAAACTTAATCATGAAACATCAACAGAAATAACCTTAAACTCAGGGTACCAACAGGAATTTCCCAAAAATAAACCCTTTATTTTGTTGTTGTTGATGATGGTCATTTTCATTAACCAGAGGCAAGTCTACCTGTGTAATCTTCATAACAAGTCAATTTTCTTTCCCAATTGTATCCAATCAGGTAGAGCTAGTTGCCTAAATCCGGCCTTGACTAGCCTATTATCAGAGGCAAGTCTACCTGTGTAATACAATTTATAATTTATCGACCTATGATCCATCTGCCAACGTTCCTGATTGAGCAGATTAGAGAACACCATAACCATCATAGCCATTTCAATACAGCAAAATTATCTCCTCTTTCCACCATCTTCTCTACAGAATGACGCAGTTAGAAACATACTACATAAATTAGCCGTTAGAGCAGGTACTGAGAGTTGAGAAGAGTGAATGACAAGATCATTAAAAGCTCCATCAACCAGATCATACCCACATATTTACCTAATTCTCTACAAGTACACACTGTATTTCATGCATGCCAACGCGAACACCTCATCTCTTCGGCGCTTCAATGAAACTAGTATCAAACCACAAATGAGACCTTACACTATATATATGAGAGGATTCCTTCCCTAATTTCCATCCCACAGCCACATAACATTCCACTGAAAACAAGCAACAAGCAATTAACTCACATACCTTTGCTTGCTCTCTCGTAAGTTCTCAAACATGGCCTTCAAATCCAGGGCAATCTCGGCCTTTCTCCTCTTGAACATCTTCCTTGCCATGGCTGGCCAGGCGCTAGCAGGCCGTGCAGGACCCACCAAACAAAAGGAAGAGGAAAAGAAGCAACCGGAGTGGTTTATTGAGCCAGATGGGAGCGTGCTCATCCCAGGCATTGGGAGGATCTTGGTACCAATGCCGGGTGGTGGAAGCTATGGCTCATCAACTCCTGTCCCTAGTATTGGTAGTGGAGGCTACAACTCATCACCTGATCCTAGCTATGGTGGTAATGGGGGCAACTCTGGCTCCACTCACATTCCTGGTGGGGATGACACGTTTGTGCCCAACCCTGGATATGAGGTTCCAGTCCCTTCAGCCCCATGAATAGATGTTTCAACTTCGACTATTAGTTTGGTTGTTTACTAGTGTGAGTGATCTTGTCCTTTCATAATTATGCAGCAAATAAGCTATCTGTGCCTTTATTTTTGAGCTTTTTAGTTGGGTATTTTCAGGGTTGATCTAAATAAGTAAGGACTTGCATAAGTCCTGACGTACGAGACAGGAGTAGAGTACAAGTTCTGTTTGATGATTTTCATGTACCAGTTCTCAAAACAATTCATGCAATGAATGATGTCTGTTTTAAAAGGACAGTGAAAGATAGATAGAGTATTTGTTACCTGCTTTTAACCTTCATATATTTCAGATGAAAAAAGTTGCATCATATAATTCAATCAGGAATACATGTAAAGCTAAACACACAGGAGAAAAAAATGACGATGCAAATATATAATTCAAGCATCCTAAAGTTATTATGTAGAACAAGACATTACATCATGCTGCTGTACCGCTCATTTGATCTGATGATCTTGAACTAAAAGCCAGTCTGACACCTAGATGCCCCATGGACCCCCAAAATGTTGTACCTGTAAATTTAAGAGGAAATATATACCATAACTTACTCATGTAGTTTGAATTGAAGAAGGGAGAAACCTATGAAGTAGGGCTGTTCAAAATGAGACCGGACCGGAAAAGACCGGACCGGTGAAATTACGGTCCGGTCTCCGGTCCAGGTTTTCCCCTTAATCCAGGTCCGGTCCAAACCCGGAAAAAAACCGGTCCGGACTGGTGGACCGGATTTTTTTTAAAATAAAATATTTTTCTTAATTTATATGTTTTTTTTATAGATATTTTTCTTAATTTAATAAGTTAGGAGTATAAATGTTTTTTAGATATTTTTTTTAGATTTTAAATAAGATTTTTTTTTTTAATAAGGACCGGTCCGGTCTCCGGTCCGGACTTTTGAAAAAATCCGGTCCGATCCGGACTTTTGAAAAAATCCGGTCCGATCCGGACTTTTGAAAAAATCCGGTCCGGACCGAATGAACACTCCTACTATGAAGTAAGTAAAAACAAATTTATTGTAAAAGTGGGAGTGCACATCTACCAAAAGATTAAATTTGGGAGTCATATCTGGATGTAAGGAGATACTGAGATAGGAGATTCTAGAACCATAAACATTAGAGGTGAGATTTCTATACAAACTTACTTTGGTTGAATGAGATTCTCTTTCTTTTTTGAGGGTTGTTTGCAGTCTTTAACGACTAATCATAGTCATAGAGACGATGAAATGAGCTAAGCTATCAATGTCTACAAGTAATTGAGAAATAATGAAGCAATTGACAGCAACAATAATATTATTGTACCCTTTTGATACTAATCAGATGGTTAACAGCTTGACATAAGTCATTTTCAGTACCAGAAACCATAAGCAGACTAATTTACTATTATGTCACTTACAACAACAACATCAACTGTGTAATTATGATTTATGAACCAAAAGTCAATAGCTTCAAATATTATTACTCAACAATATCATAACAAAAAATCCAGTAATGAGAAAAAGAGCGATACAAGAATATATGATCAACGCAAAACAAGCCAGCAACGCCTGAGGGGGGACGAATTTAATCAAATTGTCCAAGAAAAGAATAGATATATTGAACTGAGCTGTAGTAATCCAACAGAACTTGCCCAGAAATTGCAAGATCAAATCTTCTTCTGGCATTGCATCACAATCGGGGGGGCAAAAACAAATAAGAAAAAGAAGGGAGAGAAGAGGAAATTACCCGCACGAATTGGGCGAGAGTTGATCGGATAAAATTGGAAGAGGGAATCTACTATTGAATGCCAGCGAGCTTCAAGATGATGAAGCAGAGAAACACGAAGAAGATGAAGAGGAAAAGGTAGTCTATGAACACGAACACCTTGGTGGATCCGTGGTTTTTCTTCTTCAGATTGTTATTGTGATTTTTCTTGCGGTTCTGCAATTGAATGGCAGGGCTTTCGTGGTTCGGTTCATCCAATTGCTCCAATTTCGCCATTGATTTCTTCTTCCGATCGGATCTGCAAAGGCTAACAAGGGTAAAACTATTTTCGTCAGCTTCTATTCTCTCACCTAGGGCCAATAGAAGCTTTTATAAATTTCGGGATTCCTATATGAATATACCGAAATTATGGGCCCAAATCCAATTATATCAAAAAATTGTATCGGGGAAAAAAATGGAGGTTCTACCGAGATTTGAACTCGGGTTACTGGATTCAGAGTCCAATGTCCTGACCACTAGACCATAGAACCAATTGTTGTTTATCCATTGAGATCAATAATTGTTATACTTATTGTTCGTCTTCATCTTCTATTGAACTGGTCTTCTACTCTTCTTCATCTCCTATTCCTAGTCTAGTGACCCAACAATTTTTTGGTGAAAAACCCTGAATCCTACATGAGAAAAACCCAACTCAGAACCCTTCTTTCTCTATTCTCCACTTCCCCATACCTCAACAATGGCGGTTCTCGCACCTCTCATCTTCTGCTCCGCCTTCGACGTACCCCAAAACCCACAAGATTCAACCTTTCTCATCGACCCCTTACAACCACCGCCGCACTTCCTCCGCCGGAATGGATTGAACCCTTCGCTGACAACTCCGACGTCATTACCCACCCCAAAAACTACAAACCCTCCATCTGGGTGTCCCGAATCCTCCCTCTGCTTGACAATTCCCCCGCCATGGAGTCCAATCTCACCTATTACTGCTCCAAATTCTTGATCAAATTGACCCCCAATTTCGTCGCGTTCGTTCTGGGATCGTCTGAATCCCGGCCTCATCCGGAGGCCGCCTTCCGGTTCTTCCTTTGGGCCGGTAAGCAGAAGAAGTATAAGCATAAATTAGAATGCTACGTTTCCTTGATTGATCTCTTATCTGTATCCGGTGATGTTGAAAGGATTAGGCTTGCGTTCGATGAGTTTAAGAAATTAGGGTTGTTAATTGACGTGTTTGCCGCAAATTCGTTGATTCGAAGCTTTGGAAATTCCGGAATGGTTGAGGAGTTGTTGTGGGTGTGGCGTAGAATGAAGGAGAATGGCAATGATCCCAGCCTGTACACGTACAATTTTCTTATGAACGGTCTGGTGAATTCGATGTTTATCCAGTCGGCTGAGCAGGTTTTCGAGGTAATGGAGAATGGGAAAATCAAGCCTGATGTGGTTACTTATAATACTATGATCAAAGGGTACTGCAAAGCTGGAAAGACTATGAAGGCAATGGAGAAATTCAAGGAGATGGAGGCTGGGGACTTGGAGCCTGATAAGATTACTTACATGACTCTTATCCAAGCGTGTTATTCAGAGGGCGATTTTGATACTTGTTTAGCCCTTTATCATGAGATGGTTGAGAGGGGATCAGATGTTCCTCCTCATGCTTATAGTCTGGTGATTAGTGGTCTTTGCAAGGATGGGAAGCATGTAGAGGCATATGCGGTGTTTGAAGATATGGTTAGGAAGGGATGTAGGGCGAATGTGGCAATATATACAGCGTTGGTTGACTCTTCTGTCAAGAGTGGGAATGTGGGTGAAGCCATGAGCTTGTTCAAGAGGATGAAGAGCGAGGGGTTTATGCCTGACATGGTGACTTATGGTGCGATTGTTAACGGTTTGTGCAAGAAGGGGAGGTTGGATGAGGCCATGGAGTACTTCAAGTTTTGCAAGGAAAATGGGGTCGGGGTTAACGCCATGTTTTATTCTAGCCTCATTGATGGCCTGGGGAAGGCGGGGAGGGTTGAGGAGTCAGAAGAACTGTTCAAAGAGATGGCTCAGAAGGGATGTTCACGGGATTCGTATTGCTATAATGCCCTAATCGATGCTCTTGCAAAATGTGGAAGGGTTGATGATGCTTTGGCACTATTCGAGCAGATGGGTGATGAAGGGTGTGATCAAACGGTCTATTCATACACAATACTCATGGATGGACTGTTTAAGAAGCACAGAAACGAAGAGGCTTTGAAGTATTGGAACATGATGATTGATAAAGGTATAACCCCGACTGCTGCTTCTTTCAGGGTTCTTTCAATTGGTTTGTGTCTTTCTGGGAAGGTTGCAAGAGCTTGTAAGATTCTGGATGACTTGGCGCCCATGGGAGTTATACCCGAAAATGCTTTTGAAGATATGATTAATGTCTTGTGTAAAGCAGGGCGGATTGAACAGGCTTGTAAATTGGCTGATGGGATCATTGATAGGGGCCGGGAGATACCTGGAAGAGTTCGTACCGTGGTAATGAATGCACTGAGGAAAGCAGGGAATGCAGATATGGCTATTAAGTTGATGCATAGTAAGATTGGTATTGGATATGATAGGCATGGAAGCATTAAGAAGAGAGTGAAGTTCCAGACTCTCATTCATGGTTAGGTATTGCATCTGATTTTGTCTCTAGCTAGCTGTTTTTGTAATGTTATGAACAATAATACTTCAAGGGTTCTCTCTACTTAACAAGCGGTCGTGGGTTAGGGATCACTTACTTCTCAGCTGGTGCATAAAGCAGACTAAGGTCTTTTTATCATGGTTGTGTACGAAAGCAAAGGTTAACTTGCACTAAGGTATATTGTAAATGCTTTGCAGATAAACAGGAAAATATCTTTGAAAGATTGCAATTTGCAAGAGAAGAATGAAGAAGTTAAAAAAATAATAATACAAGAGATACGGAAGAATCTGAAATTGGTGTCCTAACAAGTTGAGTCACTTGACCGTGGGACCTCAGATTTGACATAATATACGAAGTGTTGTAGTCAGATTGAGATCTTAGCAGCAGCTTGAG
Source organism: Rheum nobile (assembly GCA_027886185.1). Classification (NCBI taxonomy): domain Eukaryota; kingdom Viridiplantae; phylum Streptophyta; class Magnoliopsida; order Caryophyllales; family Polygonaceae; genus Rheum; species Rheum nobile. The sequence goes on along the minus strand of WOAB01000329.1, from coordinate 190,886 downwards.
CTCAAACCTTCACCGGTATCAGTTTCTTCCAAACACTAATATCACTACTCAGTTCATAAAGCAAAACTAAATTCTTAATCATCTCAAAGTTGGACTTAGTTGACTCGAGAATATAAACTTCCAATAATTCTTTAGGAGGGCAATTCAAGAATATAAGTAGGGAAGAAGTAATTTACGGACAACATTCATATATGCTGAGCTATGAAACAGTGATCTTGCGAGTGCCCCTACTTTCTGGATTCTCATAGTGAAGAATCTGAAGATGTATTGCAGTAAATTCTACCATCAGTGCTTCTACCGAACATGAGACCATAGCTGGACTGTACACCCAAGTCACACACTGTTATATATTAATGGAAACTGGTTATGTTGTAACTAGGGCTTTTGTTGTTCACTCCCAAGGCAATTAGAATGTAAGCTCGCCTTATTATGGCTTGTGGATGGCTCAGCTCCTTGGAATTGGTGATCTGGTTGGCTGAGGAAGGGCTCAGTGGTAGGCCCTCTTTGACAGCTGAATTCCAGGTGTAATTTTTCCTCCCATGTGCTTGAGTAAGCTCTCCAGTCATGGCCCATCAATGGCTACTAATGATACTAGTCCTTCTCCACCCCCACCCTCTTCACTCTGTTTGTCTCCTTTCTACTGCCAAGCAGCAAATGTTGCTTTCTTAATCCTTGAAAGCTGCAAATTTTGCCCATGTTCTGTATACGTTACTACTAATGCGTACCATCAGTTGGTGGCCCTTTTTCCTGCTTAACTAAACTTCTTTGGATCTTGCAGACAACAAATTGCTTAAGGCCAGCTCTCGGGTTCATCTAAAGAGCCTTAGCCTCACAAAACCAACTTAGTAATGGGACTTACAAACAGCCTAAGCTGAAGGAAAAGGTTTAGTAATGTTTCTTGTATATATATATATTGGATTGCTTTACCTTTTTGCACACATAGATAACTCTCTCTTGTATAAAAAATAGCAGCTTGTTTAAAAGTTATAGTTGAAGCAAAGTCTATAAAAGTGCAATGGGTAAGTTTTATCCCTTCCTGTTGGGGGTTCATTTTACTCCTGGTCTGATTTCTTTTACTAAATCTGGCACTGGCCTTGGTAACTCAGTTGAAAATGAATGGGACTGTAGCATTTAAGTGGTCCTCACATGTTAATATGAGGTGCCAATTTCATCTACTTATCTTCCTATGCTCTGGTCCTTGTCAGGGCAGGACCAGTAGCACCAACTCATTTATTTTATGGAAATGTTCTATATCTTCAAACTTCCTTTGAATATATAACTACGTACCTTGTCAATGTTAGATTAAGAAGCCAAGTCTAATCCTTCATGATCTTTAGGCCAATGTTTCAACTTACCATTACGCCTCACCGGCTTCAAAGGCTCTTTATAGTCCTTCATCGAAGAGCTGCAATTTCTGGCTCCTGTATCTTCATCACTGATAAAACATACAGGACTGTCTCTCCAAAGGGACTAACTTCTTGTTCTTTGACAGTTTGGTATGGTATAAGTAAAAAATGCCTGATCAGCCACATTTTCTTTATCATTCTCGTGCAGATGATGCATATGTATAGGATTATAACCGCAGATTTCAACTTTTAGATAGCTAGACTGACAAACATCAGCAGGTAATAAAGGAAGATATTATGAATCAAAACTCCCCATTTTTTGTGTGAGGAGATTAGCAGACATGGAAAGATGATGATGTTTTGAACAAAAACCTTATGAACACAACCCCAGAAGCCACTTCTAAGGTGTCTGATTTAAGTGGTGCGATTTGGTCCCCTTCAAACTTCATTGTCTTCTTTGCACTAGTCTTGTCACTTATTGTATCTCACTCTCTCGCTTCCTCTTAAAACGTTTAGCTCAATTTGTGTGGTTCATAGACTATTGTACCCCACCCATTTCAGCTATGCCTTATTGGATTAAGCACTCTCCCCTCTTTATCTTCCCATTGCATTTGCAATATAAATGAATGAACCAGCTCAATTGATATTTGTTGGAATTCTTTCTTCCTTTCACTCCCTACTCTGAAACTTAGTTTATGGATGGTACCAAGAGACTTCCTGGCATCAACAGCAACACTAACAAGAGAGCCTCCCATGAAGAAGACTCTGAGGTCATTATAAGGTGGTTTGAGGAGGCGGCTGAGAATGCAGGGGCCGTCCAAACAGAGACGCTCTGCCACATACTAGATTTGAATTGGGGTGTAGAGTATCTAAGGAGGTGGTTAGGAGATGACGTTCACACGAAAGAACTGGATCCAACCACATTGGAGTCCCTTTACACCTCCTTAGTCCCTCTGAGCTCCCATGCAGATGTCGAACCTTATATCCAACGAATAGCTGATGGTGACACGTGTCCTCTTCTCACACAGCAGCCTATAACCCACCTCTCCTTAAGGTAAATTGATCCATTCCATTAACCATTGAATCAAATACTGATTTTGTTAGCTTAACTTAGTCTATTACTGTAAGGATTCAGTTCCGTGTCGTTTCAATGTGGGTGCTTTGTATTTGCAGCTCTGGAACAACAGATGGAAGGCAGAAGTATGTACCTTTCACGCGCCACAGCGCCCAGACCACACTCCAAACGTTCAGAATAGCAGCAGCCTACAGATCAAGGTTTTTAATTTCATTCAGCTGTCAGCAATTTCTAAGACTTGGTGGTTGATCTCTTCCTCTACCATTATTTTTTTTGGTTTCAGGGTATACCCTGTTAAAAAAGGAGGAAGGATCCTTGAGTTCATATATAGCAGCAAGCAATTCAAGACTAAAGGAGGGCTAACAGCAGGCACAGCCACAACCCACTACTTTGCAAGCAAAGAGTTCAAGATCAAGCAAGAGAAGACCAAAACATTTACTTGTAGCCCAAAAGAGGTGATCTCGTGCGGAGACTACAAGCAATCCACATATTGCCACCTCCTCCTCGGCCTCATCTACTCCCAAGAAGTCGAATTCATCACCTCCACCTTTGCCTACAGCATACTCCAAGCCTTCATAGCATTTGAAGACCTGTGGAGGGAAATCTGTACTGACATAACACAAGGAAGCCTTAGTGACAAGATCACAATCCCTAGTGTTAGAGAATCTGTTCTCAAATTGCTCTCCCCGAACCCTTCTTTGGGAGCGGAAATAAAGGATAAATGTGAGGCATTGGAGGAGTTGAATTGGTCGGGGATGATCAAGACATTGTGGCCTAATGCAAAGTATCTATACTCTATCATGACGGGTTCCATGGAGCCGTATACTAAGAAGCTAAAGCACTATGCAGGGGACCTGCCCTTGGTGAGCGCGGATTATGGCTCAACTGAGAGCTGGATTGGGGTTAATGTGGACCCCTCTTTGCCCCCAGCAAGGGTCACTTTTACTGTAGTTCCTACCTTTTCTTACTTTGAGTTCATACCCCTTCACAGAAGACGAGCTGAAGCTACTATCAACGGTGATGATCACAGCTTCAATCTTGGTAGTTCATCAGATCCTACTGAAGATTTCATAGAAGATGAACCTGTGCCACTTTCTAAGGTCAAGGTTGGCCAAGAGTACGAAGTCGTCCTCACCACTTTCACAGGTAAATATTGTTGTAAATGCTTACGATCTTCTATTTTTTGGGTCAAAGAAAGTTTCAAGTATGTTTGAAGAAAAGTTTAAAAAGGCTTCTAAAAGTACAAGTGTGATATTATGGCTTTTACTCACATAGATGTCTAGCTACTTGACCTTGATCTATGTAGTTTCACACTTTCCTAGCATTTTGGGCTCTTCAGCTTTTTAACCCGTCTCTTTACAGTTGAAGAATGCCATCATAAGTATTAAGATAGAAGAGAAAAAAGGCCTTTGTTGTCCCTTGTCTTATTCTTATCACTCGAAGGAGAAGTTCTTTACCCTTTGTGGACTTGTTTTTACCAATTTAAGACGACTCTTTCTCTACAACGTCTGCAATTAGTTGATAGTAATAAGTAGATGCGATTTGTCCACATTTGTGAACCGCCAGATCTTTGGCAACGAATATAATTCATGATATTTCAAATGTAATTATTTCGATGTAGCAATGAAGACAAAAACCCGGGTGTCCCTTCATCCACAAGAACGGTTGTCAATCAAATGGGCCATCTGTGTTTGATCGTATCATCTGTTTTTAACTTTCTATGTTCGTTATATCAATTCAAGTCTAACCCCACGGCTCATGTGATTCCTATTCTGATGTTAGTTCATTTGTCTCTACTCATAATTAGACCCACTTAATTATGATCAATGAAATCATTTATAAATGATCATGTCCTTATTCCCCAGGGCTCTACAGGTACAGATTAGGTGACATTGTGGAAGTATCCGGGTTCCACAAGGGCACTCCGAAGCTCAACTTCTTATGCAGGCGAAAGCTGATCCTAACAGTTAACATTGACAAGAACACTGAGAAAGATCTCCAGGTGGTAGTGGAGAAGGGTTCCCAGGTGCTCAAGGCCAGGGCGTCCTCCTCTGCTGAGCTGGTGGACTTCACGAGCCATGCTGACGTGGCGCTCCACCCTGGACACTACGTCATCTACTGGGAGATCAAGGGTGACGTGGCGGAGGATGTGATGGAGGAGTGCTGCAGGGAGATGGATAAGGCGTTTATGGACCATGGCTACGTGGTTTCGAGGAAGATCAACTCGATCGGCCCCCTTGAGCTGTGCATTGTTGACAAGGGGACTTTCAAGAAGGTTCTAGATCATTATGTTAGCAATGGGGCTGCACTCAGCCAGTTCAAGACTCCCAGGTGTACAAGCAATGTGGAGTTGCTTAAGATTCTGAATTGCTGCACTGTCAAAAGGGTCTATAGCACAGCTTATGGGTAGATCAGAACTCAGAATTTGGGATGTTTTGAGCGCTAAAAATAGGTGATTTGCTGTTTGCAACAGAAACTACTATCCAAGTTCAAATCTTTGCTATTGCTGTATGATTTCTGTCTTGTAAAGCAGATCACAAGTGAAATCGTCTATGAAATTTAGATCCATTGGACACATGATACAAGCAAGTATAAGAGAAAACATGCAATTTATAAGTCCATACATTGCATGAATTGAGGATTAAGACATATTAATCCGCTCACATAATTAATGTGAATGTGCCAAGTTACTTCAATTGAGGATCTGATCTGACAATTCTTTTAAAGGGTTAAATGTGAGAAAGGTTACATCAGATGTAATATTAAGCAAGATCAACCCTGACTCTTTACAGCCCTGGCTACGTTGTGTTGTGTTTCATGTGAGCAAGTCTTTGAATATTTTGGCAATTTAATTTGCTGATTTTAATTATTTCTTGAGAATGGTTGATAGGTTAACATCAAATTTCAGAATTACGATAGCGCATTGCCCATCACTTGCTCGAGCAAGTCGTTAAACTCTTTGATTGCTTTGTTGTAATTTCCGTGTTTAAATAATTGTTCTTATTGTCCGGTTTTGACCGGTGTCGATTTATCAGCCTCTCTCGATTTATCTAACGTTGTTATGTTGGATAATTTGAATTCTTTCCTCATAAAAATACATAAATTCAGAATTAAATGAGATTGCAAACCAACCTAACAATGAATATTGTCAATTACGGAGTACTAATTTGGAAGCATCTCCTTTTCTTGCAAACAATAAATATAATAATATATACAATATTAGTTTGAAAGATGAGTTTTAATTAGGTCAGCCTCAACGTGAAGCTAGTTTACCTGACCTGACCGGCAGGCAAACAGCCAAGCAAATTAGGTCTTTCTCCATAAAATATGCAACTTATTAATTTTTTAAGAAAAAATATTCTTCTTAAGTGGTTTTCTTGTTTTTAAGTTTCTATTAAATATATAGTAAATCTCTAGTCAGATCTAATAAATTCCCTTCGAAAATTAAATTGAATAAACAAATCATTATGTCAATTTTTGTCCTTTTAATGAAACTATTTTCATTAGTTGTGAAGGACCGAAGGTATAATCTTGATACCACTTTTAGAGATTTTTGCTATGATAATTTCTGTCAATTCATAGTTTAAGACTAGGAAAACAGATTGACATTACACTTTTTAGTTATGATAATTGTATTTTCAAACTCATACTTGGTATATAATAAGGTGGAATTGTGGAAAACATGTTTAACTTTACACCGCAGATCCTTCTTTCCTCATGATTTTTTTTTTGTGTTAGCTTTGAAGCCACTGAGTGCAAAGCCTAATCAAAGTTCGGTCAGAATCATATGAGAAAGACTATAGAATTACTCACCGACATGTTTTTTATTTGTTTATGAAAATCATTTGAGCCAGTTATATATAATAACTTAATATTGACAAATATCATTTTTTTATGGATTTAATTATAAAGATGTCGTATTTATCGTTTGGGCAGGGTTGGCACTTGGCAACTATTGGCCCAAGACCTTTTGGTTTTCTCAGTTTTCACACACCAAAAAACAAAAACAAAAATAGAGGAATTTTTAGGGGAATACATTAGAATAAACACATTACATTTCCCATTCCTATAAAATTTAATTAAAATATTAGTTAGTTATATTTTTAATATAGACAATGAACAACTTTTATAGAATTGTAAATATAATACATAATCTTATGTGCAATTTAAATTAAAACTCATCAAGATCAATTACAAAATTAATTTCATAATTGTAAATATTTATAATTTGATTACGATAATCAATAATAATAATAATAATTCTATAATTATAATAATCTATGGTCTATGGATCGATAATTATTTTGATTCTCGGTTGTTAAGGATTGAGTCCATGATTTTCATATGTCAGAAAAAATAAACGGAATTTTCGCTTAGTATCTTTGATTTTTTGCAATTTTTGCGAAATATCCGAAGATTTGTTATATTTCGCGTGGTATTTCTGAGGTTTTGACAAATTTCGTCAAATATCATTGACGTAAAAAAACGTTAAATTTTGGGGTTCAACCGTTAACTCCTAAAAATAAGAAAAAATATATTAAATTACAATATGAAAAATCAAGGTCTATTTAGATCGTATTTTATTTATAATTATAACATGAATTTAGTATAAATTTATTTAATCTTATATTATAATATAATAAAATATATTGAAATACGCAATTTAAACAAATCCTAAATCACTTATATCCTCCCCTTTTCAAATATAAATGTATCACAAATAATTAAGGCAAGATGAATGTGTATAAAACCATTTAGAAATCAAAATATCTAAGAATAAATATGAATGAAAAATCATCCTAACTACAAGTAAACTATGTATTTTGTTTTATATAAATTTAAACAGTGGAAAGGTCGTGTGTTTTTATTTTTTCAAACAATAATATCAAAGTTGGTGGTCTTATGCTTTATTTATATGAAAAGATAAATAATCTTTTATTTATATATATATATATTATAAAATCGACATCGTATGGGGTCATGGGGATGAGAATTGTAGTTTAGAGTACCACACAGACTAAATAAGAAAATTCAAAACAAAAAAATAAGAAAAAATAAGAAAATAACACTTCTCAACTTAATTATTTGTGATACATTTATATTTGAAAAGGGGGATATAAGTGATTTAGGATTTGTTTAAATTGCATATTTTGATATATTTTATTATATTATAATGCAAGATTAAATATATTTTATACTAAATTCCATGTTATAATTATAAATAAAACACGATTCAAATAGACCTTGATTTTTCATATTATAATTAAATATATTTTTTTCATTTTTTTAGGAGTTAACGACTGAATCCCAAAATTTAATGTTTTTTTACGTTAAGGGTATTTGACGAAATTTGTCAAAACCTCAGGAATATCACGCGAAATTAAACAAATCTTCGGGTATTTCGCAAAAATTACAAAAATTAAAGGATACTATACGAAAATTCAGAAAAAATTCGGAAAAGTAAATTTATCTAAAAAAATAAGATTAATATATAAGATTCTGAAAAGAATAATATAAATAAATTATTATTCATAAAATATGGTTATTTTCCAACTTGCCTTATTATTCTGTATATAACCTTCTCCTCCCTCGTCCAATCTCTCTATCTCTGGTTTCGTTTCTTGCATTCCAATTTTCACACTTTTCGTCCACAAGCAGTCTCCAACCGCCTCTCGCTCTCTGAATTTCAGCCGGTAGATCTCCATTTTCTCCGCGTTTGAGTGCTTCGGAAGCATTTTCTTCGTTTTTCGTGGACACTTTTCGTGTTTCGGAAATCACTGATCGAGTTCGAAATAATTTAAAAACCCTAGATCTATTGCACATTCGTACATTTATTAATTGAGTGTTCCTTCTTCAATCTGTTTTTATACAGGGCTATCAGAAGCGTTAATTGGCGGTGGACGGTGGTGGTTGCAGAGGCAACAATGGCGCAGTTAAGAGCCTTTGCTACTGTTTTGGTCCTCTTTCTCGCTCTACACTCCGCCTTCTCAGACGATCTGACGGAATCTTCTCCATCTCCAGCCCCTGAAGTTGGTGCTGATACAAACTCCCCGATCTCACTTCCCCCCGCGAATTCGCCAGCATCGCCACCGGATACCAGTTCTCCTCCGGCGCCTCCTCCGTCGACGAAAGTGTCGGACTCTCCTTCTCCATCACCAGCACCGGAAACATCGCCGTCTCCGTCGCCGTCAGCTTTACTATCTCCCCCCGCAGATTCCGATGAGTATTCTCCTTCGCCGGCTCCAGAAGCCCACTTTCGTGCGGCCGACTCCATTGCTGCAACCACAGCGGAGAAGAAGTCCTCCGGCGGGATGAGCGGTGGAAAGAAAGCCGGCGTTGTGATAGGAGTTCTGATCGGTGCTGGTGTGGTGGTGTTTGCCGGAATAATCTATAAGAAACGGCAAGAAAACATCCGCAGATCACAGTACGGATACGCGACTCGGAGAGGACTCATATAGAAGGATCGGATCAGAACGGTTTGTGAGATTTCGACTGCTTATTTTAGATCTCATCACAGTAAGCAATTTTCCGGTACACGGATATCATCATATGGAAAGATACTCTTGTTTAATTGATGTTCATTTACACTTTCGTTTTTCTTCAGTTAGTATTTAGTGTGATGTGATTATACTTCAGCGATTCGATTTAGACTGTTGAAGATTGGTTGTATTCATTGATTGAGCATAGTCAAAGTTGTGTCAATAAATTACGATATTTGTCTTCTCGTCTCCTGGTTTTCTCATCCTCCCTCTCGAAGTCAAATCATATCTCCGAAACTTTTGATCCATAGATATGATTCGGAAGTTAAAAGTTATAATCTTAAGCCACTCTATTCTATTTCGAGGTGGCCTATCCGTCATTTTATAGTATTTTTTTAGAAGATATTGAACCTTACTTTTATCCAAATATTTCAAGTTGTTTACTGTAGATAGTGTCTGTTTATGGATGGATATTATTATTGGCATAGCAATTTGTTTTCCTTTCTATTCAAAAAATAAATAAATCGGAATAAATTTGTAATCAATAAAATCCTCACCCTTCTTAAATATTGTTTTTGTTTTTGGTCGAGTCTTAAATATTGATTTTGTTTCAACAAATTAAAAATATTGATTTAGTTACCAAAATTGATAGACTTGACTTGGAAAGTTGACATTTTATATCTTAATTATGCCACCTTCCATTTCCCATGATGCTATGCAACTATTAAATTCGAGGCGGCCGTTTCGTCATAGATCTACATTTTCTGATAATATATTTCTAGTTGTTACGATTATGGAAAAAATGGTCATGACAATTTGTTTTCTTATATATGTTTTTTTATTAGGTAAAAATTAGACTGAAAATATTAAAAAAAAAACAATTTTTTAATCTATAAAATGAGAAACAGAAGAAGAAAAAAACGGAAAGAAATTAAATACAGTAATGACCAGCTAATAGATGTCTGGTAATGTCATTTCCAAGAAATAACATCACAGTATTTGACACTGAAATTATATGTTCTAAGTTCTAACTTCTAAGCCTTATGATTGAGGTCATAATCGGATCTAACTGCAACTACAGTAATGTTTAAACTACTCTAAGACAATTCAATCATCCTTCATCACGAGTCCTTCGATTATTAAAATGAGAGACCTTCGATTATTTATTGAATAATGTTACGAATGTTTGGAGAATTGGAGCGGCTATAGCCTATAAGAGTTCAAAATGTATTAAATTTGAAACTCGTAAATACTTTTCGGGGAGATCCAACCCCGTGAAATCGTGTTTACACAACCCCTCTAAATCAACTTAGTTGAAAGTTGAAAGAATGAGCCTCCCCATGTATCAAAGCTGATCTTTGCAACTACTTAACAACCCCAAATCAAGGTCTTACCTAAGAGCATTCATGGATCTGGAATTAGGAATCTGAACAGGGTCAATTATCCACCCATAAACTTCTCCCTTTCTTCCCAACGCCCCCCGCCCAGATTCCGGCGCTTGGGTTGGAGTGATCTGCACATTCTCTGGTACTGACATCTCCCGCGAATGACCCGATATACAGAGCGCACCAGTATCATCTGGCTCCCAATATACCTCAACCATGATTCCTCTAGGATTCTCTGCAGATTCTGTCCCTGGAATTCCGACAAACCGAGCCCCAACGGGTATCTGTGCAAATAGAACAACACAGGGATGAACAATCACGAACAGGCACGCTATCCAGTAAGATCTTAAGATGAAGTTTTATCTGTTCAAATATCGGACTAACCTGAACCGAAGCCCCGGATGTTGTAAGTGTCAATGTTACCATTCTCCCCTCAGCTGCAGCGCTGTCAAGTTCTGCTTGTCTTGCAATGTTCAGAAATACTTCTTCCAGTGTAGTAAGACCAAGCTGAACGTCCGTTATGCCAAGTTCATCTTCTCTGTCTTGAAGCTCCGAGAAGAAATCCTGATGGATATGTGATGAGGAGAAGAACTTTCCAAGAAGATGAATGGGTTAGAAGTAGAGGGGAGGTTAGCAAGTCTTACTGGTAACAGATCCTCTTTTGCACTGGGAATGACAAATGTAAGGAATGCTTTGTTCTCCTCCTTAGGCACCACATCCAAACGCTGACAGGATAAAAGAGTTGAGATTCCAAAAATAAACTACTCAAAAAGAAAATGATATTCAAGTTGGCTGCCCAACATACCGATTTAAAGAATTGCTTAACAGCCTCTTGATAATTGGTCTGGGTAGAGTCTCCAGGGGTTCCAATAGTGTTCCCAACAAAGCTCACATTAGCAATAAAACCAGTCCCAAATCGAGATTTCAATCTGATTGAGGTTCCAATGCACCGAAGCCTCCCTTTGGCCATGATACCTATGCGGTCACCTAATATGTCAGCTTCTTCCATTGAGTGCGTTGTTAGAACAATTGCTCGCCCTCTCTTTGCACGTTCTATTATGTCCCAAACATGCCTCCTGCTTATGGGGTCCATACCTGTTGTCTGTTATTTTGAAATGCAAAGATTAATTTCAATTCAATTCATCAATCATTATTTAGCAAAAATGTAATGGAGTGTCTATAGTTTGCATACTGGTTCATCCAAAATGATCAACTTTGGATCACCAATGCGGGCTATTGCAAAACTAAGACGACGCTTCATTCCTCCACTGTAGCTTGAGACTCTTATTCTGGCTGCTTCAGTTAATCGCACCTCCTGGAGAGATTCTTGAACCACCTGGTAAAGACAAATTGTTTTAGGTTAAGGCAATGCATCTTTGATCAGATGAGCTCATAAATGAGGTAACTGAGGTCATATTTATCCAAGAGACAGATTGTTACCTCTTTGATCGATTCAGGAAGAAGACCCTTTATACTAGCAAACAGATACAGGTGCTCTTCACCAGTTAATACATCCCAAAGAATGTCAAACTGAAAATAATGCAGGACAAAAGATTGAGTAAACCAATTTATATAACTTGAGAGCAAAAAAGCCATTTTCTCGTTCACTAATCAGGGAAAGCATCACCTGAGGACACACGCCTATCATACTTCTAATGTTGGACATGCCAACAGAGCTTCGAATTGAATTTCCATATATCAATGCTGTAATTTAACGAATTCAGTTAGAACAATTATTGCATAAAAGGTACATATGTGATACGCCACACACCAAAACAATTTGAAAAAGAAATTATACCATCTCCTGCTGTCACTGGCATAATTCCAGTCAAACAATTAATGACGGTAGTTTTTCCAGCTCCATTAGGTCCCAAAAGACAAAATAACTGATCTTTTGCAAAATTGACCCATATGCCCTGAATTGAAGATGAAATGTGTTGAAACCAACAATATCATTTCACAAGAAAAGGAAAATTCTACCGAAAGCATGTCAGCCATGTCCAGCAATTTCAATGGAGGTTAGATTTGGGGGTTTAAGCTTGAATTTATAAATATTAAAGGGGAATTATACCTTGAGAGCATGGTAGGGAGAAGTCCTCTTGCAGCTGCAGCAACCAGCTTGCCTTGTCCCTGGATAGATCTTCGCCAGACCACGTATCTGGACTGCAACATTCTCATCAATTTCACCTTCAGCAGTTTGCTGCTTAACATTATTTTCCTCTTCAACGACATCCTCGTCGTCTGGAGTAATGTATTCCACTCGTGGAACTGAGCTCATGCAGCTACAAATGCCAGTTTCTGATACACAAAGTAGAAATAGGTTGAAAATCCACCAAATCTGAGAGTACTCAATGCTACAAGCAAAAGAGGCACAGTTGAAGTTTACACACCTTTCACCTTCTCTCCGCCCTTTCCTGTCCAGTATCCAGGCCTTAAAAAGTAGAATGCTGACTTTCTCACACCATAAGGATTTGGAATGACATTATCAAAGTAGAGAGCCAATGCAAACCACAGGAAGAAAGTTGATATCAGCCAGATGTAGAGTTTGTTCTGTCAAACAAGAAGGTGACCCACATCAAGCACAATTTTAAACAGGAAGAAAAGAGAGTTTAGCTGTGTACGTACAATTGTCACCACACAATCCGAATCTCCAGGTGAACATCTTGTCCTTCCGCTCCAGCTGACACCAGGATCCTGAGGCGAAGAAGCCGCATTTTGTAGCAAAGAAATAGCTTCAGCAAGTAGATTTGGAGGGTAGAAAGACCAGATGAAGCGGGCGCTACAGGAGAAGTTTGTACTATATGGAAATCCAAATTGTGTCACAAGCTGCATGAATTACATTATTTACATATCATTAAAAACCTCTTGAATATTATAACTTGTTTGTATACTGTAACTGGAACATTTAGAAGAGTGTTGTACCAGAGTGATAATTCCAATAATGAAATTATAAAAGCCTGCAGTTGTGGTTGAGCTTGTCTTGCTAATAAAGGCTGATAGCATGAAGGCAGCAGCAGTCTAGTATTAGGAAGAGAAAGCATAGGGAGACAGATTAACGGAAAAGAACTTGCAGAACACAAGGAGCAACATAAATATGATCAAATTAATTGATAAGGGCTTGAATACAGAAATTTTTACCATGTTGAGTTGGAAAAGGAAGAACACAAGGAACAGAACTGCAAAGTTGTTTTTTAAGAAAAAGCTAAACTGAAACAACATCCCAAAGAGCACTATGAAGAGGGATGAAAGAAGTACAACAAAGCTCTCCCAGGCCAGCCATGATAGCCAATGTGCAGTTTCATAGAGACCCATCATTGCCATTGCCTATAAAAGAACATTTCACATAAGCACAATTCTTTTTTTACCTTGCACTTTTCATAGCACTTTGGTTAACTATCATAGATACAAGATTACCTGGCGTAGCTTGAGTTCTTTCTCCATGACCAATGAGTTCATTTGAAACACAAAACCAAACATCGCAATCGCAAGGAAAAAAGTTGGTCCTATAGTTCCCAGAGCAGAAAACGGTTTCTCATTGGGATGTGCAAATTCCTTAAAATCCATAGACCAGCTAAAAGTAGGATCTGCAGAAATTACAAGTTCACAGATCAGAGACAAATTGTCAAATACTAGTCGCTAGGAAAATTGGTTCAATTTATAAATAATCATTAAATTCAGACATAACATACCTCCAATCAGGGTCCTACCAACTTCCCGTTCTGCTGCAATTTGAAGTGGGATTTGGAACTTAAATGTGGGATTCTCACGCTGTCCCCTCTTTGCTACAGAAGTCGAATTTGTTTGGACGCCATAGCTTATTACAGTTCTATTAATATCCTCAAAATGTAAAGCTCCAGGACATCGCATAGGATTATTCATAAGCCATGTATCTACCTCATCAGCAGTAGCAAATGATATCACCTGGCATAAATAGGCAAGTTCTTCCATGTCACTTAATCTAAGCCGTAAAAGACTCTATAAAAACAATATTCAGGCACTCTTACATTATACACACATCACAAATTCACAATACTATCAGAAACCAATGAGGAAAAAGTCCCCAACTTGGCATCTTACAATCAAATCTTCCTAATAATTTGATTGCCCATTAGGGCCATTACTATGACCATTTCTCATTAAAAAAATTCTAAAAGCAATTGACTATAACTTGAGCAAAATATTAGACAATAGAGGCCAAAATCTGTATACATGGCATAAAAAGGTATAGGTTGTCATCAAATTAGCAAGTGTTACTCCAAAATCTGTATAGATGGCATAAAAAAATAAACCACATTATGAGCCATGGTTCACAATTTATTTAATTGCAGGAAAATTACTCAATACATTTGATAATTACTGCATTCAAATTGAATTGTGAGAATTCAAGAATTAACCAAATCGAGTAACCACTGAGAGTTTCAGTCTTGACAAATTATCAATCCGTACCTTAGAAGAGGGAATCGGACGACCGGGATTATTAGCCCTAATCCGATCGACAATCTGAGAAATCCGATTACTGGAATTTCCACTCCAGGCGAAATCGTAACAGGGGAGTTTGATATAGTACTTACCCTCGCAAGAAGGGATGGGGGGGAAGACGAGGGGCTTGGGATCGAGAAGGTTCTGGAAGTAGGTGGCGGAGGAGACGCGTACGTCGATCGCTTTCTGGACGCAAAACATGAGGAAGAGGAAGACGAAGGAAGAGAAGAGTTGGAGACATGTGGCCCTCTTGTTCCGCCATGAGAGGAGTACGTTCTTCAATAGAAGGGATTTGAATTGCTGGAAGAGCAAAGGTAACCCCTTTTGGAGAACCATAGTCTCCCTCTTCCTCTATCAATTGAGCGCGCGCTCTAGACTTTACTATTTAGGGAGTTGATATAGAGGAAAGTGGGAGGTGAATTTACGCGCTTTCCCGGCTAATGTAGAAAGGTGCAGGGCGGGGAAGAATTTGGATGCTTTTCCGGTAAGACAATGTTTGGGAATTTGCATACTCCGTAGTCCGTACCCATATTTACTTGGGAGTCCGGACAGCATGTTTAATTATGATGACGAACGTGGTGACGTGTGTGACTCAAATGTGGTAACTCGAGGTATAGCTTGATTTGTACATCAATGACATATTTTGCGTATTAAGTTTTAGATTTTTATTTTTTTTCGTGAAATATTGTACTCCTTCCGTCCAAAAAGAACTTCTCATTTCTCTCTCGCACGTTTGTCGATGACGATTTTATATCGTTAATATCTCTAGTTACATAATCTTAAAAATTATAATTTTTTGATATTATCAAAGTAATCGTTAAGACGAATAAAACAAGATCACACAGTGACTATGTTTTTTCTTATATATTGGAAGAAATCTTGAAGATTCTCTTCAACTATGAAGAGTGTACAAAATAGAAGTGGGAATATTATTTTGGAACGGAGGGAGTAATACAAACGTTTTTTTTAAATAAAAAAAAAAATCAAACCCTAAAAAAGTATTTAGAGTTAAGGGTTTAGGTTTTGGGTTTTTGAGTTTAAACTTTAGAGTTTAAGTATGGGGTTTAGGATTTAATTTATGGATTTAGGGTTTTGGGTTTATATTCTATTTAAAAATAATAATAAATGAAAATCATAAATCCTAAACTCTATAAAAGTTTTTAGGGTTGGTTTTTGGGTTTTAGAGTTTAGATAGGGTTTAGGTTTAGGGTTTTAAGGTATAGAATTCAGAGTTTAGGATTTATGGGTTTAGGTTTAGGGTTTAGGATTTTATGGGTTTATATTTTATTTAAAATTAATAATAAACAGAAATTGTAAACCCTAAACTCTAAGAAAGTTTTTTGAATTAAGGGTGTAGGGTTTAGGTTGAGGATTTTGGGATTTAAGATTTTTTTAAAATAAAAAATTGTTTGAATTTAACAAATTGGATATTTTGCGGGAAAAAAATAATAGAATTATCACAGCGGAATATTTAGACTTTAATTTATCGCATGAATTAAGCTAGGATTATTGGACGGAAAAAATGATATATTTTCAAGAAGAGCAATAATGTAAAAATGTTATATACGAATCTTCAATCATATCGGGATAGTTGGACGACTAAAGGAGAAACACTAGAAAATAAAGTGGTTACGCGCTCAACCGTCTATTTATCACTTTCGTTTTCTTGCTTCTCAAGGATGCTTATCTTTAAAAATAAAAAATATATAAAGTCATATATGGAAACTATGATAAACGATGTAAAGTGAAATGAATCGAAATTTTCTTTTATTATGGAAACTATGATAAACGATGTAAAGTGAAATGAATCGAAATTTTCCTTTTATTATGGTTCGGATAATTGGATATTGAATATGAATGCGATTATGCCAGTAATCAATAAACAATGTGAACTGACGGATCTATAGTCAAAAGCAAAGCATGTCTATCAGTCGACTATCATATGGAGAAAGGAAAGGAATATTAGTATTTTCCTTCTAACTTTCAAATATAATATATACTCGAAATTATGTTTATCTCGATCCATGATGTGTGGTTATGATTCTTGAACGGTATAATGGAATTAAACGTCAACACTCTCTCCTAGAAGATCTTGATTTTGTTTTCATGTTTATGGATTAAAAAAGATATATTTAAGTCATATGGTCAACATATTTCTAAGTACTTTAAATAAGGGGATTATTATTTACACCCGCAATTTCTTGCGGCGTACCCCAGTTTGGGCGCATTCGGGATGCACCCAAACTGGGGGGGGGTTTAAAAAAAAACAATTCTTTGGGCGCAACCAGGGTGCGCCCAAGGTCTGGGTGAATTATTTTTATTTTGAAAAATAATTTTTTAAAGATTATTAAACCGATTTGGGTATGAATCGATTGATCTTGGGCGCATCGTGGATGCGCCCAAATTTTTGTTTTTTGTTTGTTTTTTTTTTTCGAAAAAAAAAAAACACCTGGGCGCATCCAAATTTGGATGTCTTGTAGTTATATCCAATTTGGTTATTACTATGGTTATATACTATGATTATATCTTATAGTTATATACAATTTGGTTATATCTCATGATTATATTCTATATTTATATACTATGGTTATATTCTATATTTATATACTATGGTTATATCATATAGTTATATCCAATTTTGTTATTACTATATAATATAATCATAAGGATATAGCCAAATTGAATATAGCTATAAGGATATAACCAAATCACATATAACTATAAGATATAATCATATTATATAAATATATGATATAACCATAGTATATAACTTTAGAATATAATATAAGATATAACCATAGTATATAACTATATAATATAACCATAAGATATAATCATAATATATAACTATATAATATAACGATATGATATAATCAAATTTAATATAAGACATATAACTATAAGATATATTCATTATATAGAACTATATGATATAACCATAGTATATCTATATGATGTAATATAAGATATAATCATAATATATAACTATGAAATATAACCATAAGATATACCCATAGTATATAACTATAGAATATAACCATAGTATATGACCATAAGACATAACCAAATTGGATATAACCATATATATATGTGATTTTCAAATGATACAATCATAGTATATAACTATAGGATATAACGATATGATATAACCAAATTGGATATAACTATAACATATAATCATGGTATATAACTATAGGATATAACGATATGATATAACCAAATTGGATATAACTATAACATATAATCATGGTATATAACTATAGAATATAACGATATGATATAACCAAATTGGATATAAGTCATATAAGTATAAGATATAATCATAGTATATAACTATAGAATATAACCGTAGTATATGACCATAAGACATAACTAAATTGGATATAACCATAGTTATATGTGATTTTCAAATGATATAATCATAATATATAACTATAGGATATAACGATATGATATAACGATATTGGATATAACGATATGATATAACCAAATTGGATATAACGATAACATATAATCATGGTATATAACTATAGGATATAACGATATGATATAACCAAATTGGATATAACTATAACATATAATCATTTTATATAACTATAGAATATAACGATATGATATAACCAAATTGGATATAACGATAACATATAATCATGGTATATAACTATAAGATATAACGATATGATATAACCAAATTGGATATAACTATAACATATAATCATTTTATATAACTATAGAATATAACGATATGATATAACCAAATTGGATATAACGATAACATATAATCATGGTATATAACTATAGGATATAACGATATGATATAACCAAATTGGATATAACTATAACATATAATCATTTTATATAACTATAGAATATAATGATATGATATAACCAAATTGGATATAAGTCATATAAGTATAAGATATAATTATTGTATATAACTATATGATATAAGCATAGTATATAACTATATAATATAATCCTAAACCCCAAACACCAAGACCTAACCCTAAACCCCAAGACCTAACCCTAAAAAACGCTACAAACCCCTTGGGCGCAACCTAGTTGCGCCCATAATTCTGGACGCAATCTAGTTGCGCCCAAAGGGTGTGTGGGGTTTAGGGGTTTGTACTCGAATGGACGAAAACCCCAAATCCTAAAACACACTAAAAACCCCTTGGGCGCAATCTGGTTGCGTCCAAAAACCCTAAATCACAAACTCTAAAAAATAATAGAAACCCCTTGGACGCATCCACGTTGCGCCCATTTTATTTATTTAAAAAAATTCATTTTGGACGCAACGTGGATGCGCCCAAGGTGAACCAGATTTTTAAAAAAATAAAAATAAAAATGGCCATGAATCGTTTTTTTTTTTAAAACCCGATTCTTTCACTTGGGCGCACCCTGGTTGCGCCCAAGGAATTGTTTTTTTTTTTAAAAAAAACAAAAATCATGTTTTTGGGCGCAACCACGATGCACCCAAAAATAGGTGCGCCACCAGAAAATCCGGGTGCGAAGATTCTACCCGTTAAATAATCAGTCCACTCCTGTCTTTCTCAAAAAGGATCTGATCTTGGCTTAATAGCAATATTATATTGCTTGTGATTTGTGAACATGAGGGGAATCTATGGGAGGTGCAAATTAAATCACACATATTGAACTCACCGTTAATACTGCTGCTTATGCTTTGGCTAATTTTGCTTTCAAGTTCTGCTAATTTTTTTAATCATACCATAAAGATAATTTGTTGTAAGATGATCATTTCATTTAAGTGTTTTTGATAGATTAAAATTATTTTATAAAAAAAAATTGGTTTAAGCTAATTTAAATAATTCCTTTAGTATAATTAAATTTCATACAGCATTAAAAATAAATTACCCTATATATATTTCCTTATTGTATAGAGTAAGTTTGTTAAAAAGTATACAGAGTGTAATATTTCCTTATAAGGAAATATTAAGGTGAGAAAGGGCAGAAAAATCCTTTCATTAATTAATACGGTAGCTTTGTAGCGCGCCGACCCGAAACTTTAACCGCGAACACATTCCAGCTAATATTTTCGGTTTTTTTTGAATTATTTACTCCGTAATAAATCCAGCTAATATGTGAGAAGACTGTAAATTGGAAAAAGATCCGTTCCTCTCAAGTTACAACGCTCATTCCACCGCCTTAGAAAAAGCACTGCTTATATTCTCTCTTTCAACGGCAGCGGACTCGGAATTAGTTTGGGGTTGAGATTTGGAATTTGTGAAATCTCGAATCTATGGCAGGTGCAACCTTCAGGACACAAGCCGATGCTTTGCTTCGTAAAAACCTAACTTTTCAGGTTCTATCACCCTCTCTCTATTTCACTGCGATTGACGCTTTCGTTATCCTCAATCCCGAATTGCTAATTCTGATTGTGTTTTATTCTATTGATTACTTTCTTCCTTTCGAATTTGTGTCGTTATCTTGCATCATTGCTCTCCTTAAGCCCTAATTGCTACTTCGGATTGGCTGATCACTTGATATCGCTAAGAAGGCACCGAGAATTTCGATTCTCTTTTTTGACACTTCTTTTAGAGTTATGCTTGTCTATTCCGATGAAGAATTGCAATTAGTAATTTGGTTATGTAGTTGAATCCAGATTTGAAATACTCCAGTACTTTTTTGGATTGTTGTTGGCAAGCGAATTTTAGTATTTGTGAAAGAGCGGCTAATTATAACTGTTTGATAGCATTGCACAGTAATTGCCAGCGTTTATTTGTCCAGGCTAGAACAAGATCATGTGTGAATTAAAGCTATTGACAAGAGATGAAAAAGACATTGATAATTCTACTAATAACTGGTCATTCAATCTTCCTGTATCACCGTCTCTTCTTTCAATCTTTACTAAATTTACTTTGTTTTATTATAGATGTACTTTCTTTATGAAAGGTTCTGTGTGCTAGTATTTTAATCAGCTGCTTACTTTTCTCCCTTTTTCAGAAAAGAAACAAGCGTTCAAATATTGCTCTCATAGTATTCCCAGTCCTCCTCTGTATACTACTTACGGTTCTTCAGAAAGTGCTAGACAGTCAAATAGATAAACCACAGTTTAAATGTGGTTGTAATCCAAACAACAAGAATGATTGTGGGCTTCAGTACTCAGACAACATACAAGCTGCTTTTTGTGCAGTTCCTGACCCTCCAAAATGGCCTGGATTACTACAAATTCCAGCCCCAGAGTATCGTGCTGTGCGGACTAATTCTATGCCTTTCTCCGACTTGCCTGATGAATCATGCAAGAAGACAGGATCTTGTCCTGCATCCATACTTCTCACTGGGAATAATCAATCTTTTGCACAAAGTATGTTATATATCTGGCAAGTTTAGCTATTAAATGTCTTTTCTTCTACTTGTTACAATCTCATTGCAAACTTTCTAGGTTTGGGAGAGTATATGTTGACAACTGCTCCGTTGAATCCGTCTGATCCTTTGGCTAGCTTGTCAAACAACGTCTTTGTAAGTGCTAATGTACTCTTTCCTTCTGTATCAATGATTTCTTTTAACAACTTATAGTACACTGACTACTAAAAACATCAGGGATCAGCATCTCTCCCTAGCTATACTGGGCTTATTGATACTGCCTTTACCTCAAGTGAGCCGCTGTATCATGTCCAACCTGAGTGCAGAACAAGTCCAACGATTTCAGTGCCCATCACGATTGGGAGCATCACCTTGGAACTGGGTATATACTCTGGTTATTGGTGGCTGATGATGCTGTTGGTTTTATTTTTGATATCTCGTTACATGTATGTTTCCTGTTGAAGTTTTGTAATTCTGAAAGCAATGTGTGTCACTTAGATTGTTGCCTTTCTTACTTAAATTTGGGGTCATGTTACACAAGTCCAATTCATATATAGCACTTCAGTAATATCTCTGATGTGTCCACTCAGAAATAAAATGTGCTCAAGGTCGTCTTCTGTGGCGCAACAGTTCATCTGAGATTAACGCGGAGCTATATAAGGGTTATGTGAAAGGGACCTCTGAGGGGAAGATCAATGAATTCGTCACAGGTTTGTCTCTCTAAAAATTCCTGATCTATTGCTTGGTGGAACTATGACTCTTCATGTTCTTATGTCTGTTTTTTGCTTGACAGCATATGATTTCTTGAACTCAAATGAGAAGTCCTTTAATGTCAGTATATGGTACAATGCAACTTACAGTAATGACAGTGGATATAATAATTTCATGCCAATTGCAATGACACGGGTGCCTCGTTCAGTGAATCTGGTAATCTCTTCTATACGTTCTGATTTGATTGGTTATTGTTTACTTGTTTCATTGCATGTTCGACGGATATATGTTCCTTGTTCAGCAAATTCTGTCCTTTTTGTCCTTTGATAGTTGATACATATTGTTGATGTTTGAACTTTTGAATAACTTATTTTATTATTTCTTACTTTTGAAGGATTTCTGTATTATTGTGCTGTTAAATTATCTCTGTATTTATAATTTCCAGTTGGTAATTCGGAGGTTTACTGTATGTTTGGACCGTGACCAATCTTTAGCGTTGACCTAGTTTGACCTGCTAAGTGATGATTTAGACTTGGTATTCTTGTAAGGATAAGGAGTACTTAATATCATAAATGTATTATTGAAGTTAAAAAAGAGTGAATTATAAAACATATTCTGATAATTGGTTATTTGCACTAGAAAATAGAAAAGAAAAAGACAATTTTTATTTTTTTTGGATTACCTTCTTCAGTCCTTCCTCTTCCTCTCTCCATAATTTACCTTCCTCCCCCGAGGTCTGCATCCTCCCAATTTCCATATCCAACCATCATCTCTCTCTCTCTCTCTCTCTCTCTCTCTCTCTCTCTCTCTCTCTCTCTCTCTCTCTCTCCAGTTCCGGCCGTTGCCGACACACCTAAATTTGTAAATTCATTTTACCCTTCTTTCTCCCATCTCCCCCTCTCACTCCCTGATACATCGCCTAATGGTGCTACCACAAAATTAATTTGCAGATGTTTAGCATCGTCGACTAGGGATGTCAACATTGTCACATTTTGAGCTTTTTCCTGTCGCAGACTCCACCAGTTAGGGTTTCGTTTAACTCGTTTGTTCCTTTGCTGACGCCAACCAGACCTTGTGTCGATTTTGGCAAAGGGGCGGAATAAGGGGTATGGTTACCGGCGGTGGTAGGGCTAGTAGCTTTGTAGCTTCGGCGAGCAACCTTGAGGAACCGTTAACCTGTGGAGAGAAACAGGGTTAAGTTTCTCAATTTAGCCTCTGTCCCCACCGGCGATCGGTTGCTCATGGAAGCTGCAGATTTGCAACGTTGCTGATCCTGTTATCGCTAATAACCCTATTCCCTGCACCGCCCTTTACCAATTAAAGTCGACCTAAGGGCGTCGGCAACGGTCACACAGTTTGAACAGAATTCAACTGCGGCGTAGGCGATGGGAACCAACTCAGGAAACGACGGCGGCGGCATCCATTGTTGATGACGCTAAGATATGCAGTTAATTGTGGGAAATCGCCTAATGGCGATTAATCAGACAAGCGTGGTTGGGGGGTGGGGAAGAAAGGGAAAATGCAAATTTATTTGAGTCAATGATGGCCGGATCTGGAAAAAGAGTAGGATTGAGGGCGGTATAATTGTTGACGGCTGGATCCGAAATTTGGGTAGGATGTAGACATGGATGAAAAAAAGGCTATTTAATATTCAGTGTTTGGTTCCACTAATCAAAATAAATAGTTTTGTCAGCCAAGGTCTCCTTTGATATCCTTTCCTGACATTCCTGTACAAGAATGATCGAGCAACTAATCAAAGCTAATTTATTAAAAAATCTAATAAAAGCCATTTTTCCATCACAACATTCACGAGGCTTCTGAATTGAAGCTCAAAGAACAATTTGATAATCCGGAGCTTATATTTTTTTTACTTTTCAGCGCCATGATTATATTTTCTATGGTAAGATTTGTGTATACTGAATTGGTGCACGCAAAAAAAAAATCAAAGGAGTTTTGTTAATTATTGAGAGATGAAGAAAATTCACTGGGGGAAGAAATGAGCTGAAAATTTGTGTACATGAAAGGAAGAAATGGCGGGAGCAAAAGGAAGAGAGACCAGACCAGTCATCAGAGACCATTGAAGGAAGACAGGGAATTGGGACAGATGATTTGATTTATCACCTCTCAGTGCATTTTGAAATTAATAAAAGATAAAGCATAATTGATTTATAATTTTGGTATCCAATATTCTCTTCTTGCAAGCTCTCCAGCACCAAACATATTTTGTTTACTTCAATCTTAACTTCCTCATCTGCAGGCATCCAATGCATATCTTCAGTTTTTACGAGGGGCTGGTACAAAGATCCAATTTGGATTCGTGAAAGACATGCCCAAACAAGAAACTAAGCTTAGATATGATTTATCATCTCTCCTCAGTGCACAGTTTTTCACATATGTCATCGTTGCATTATTTCCTGTAAGTCTGTGAACCTAAAACTCCTATGAATGAAGCTTGTGTTTTTCTTGTATAATTGCTGTGTACTGTGATGTTCTACAGCTCTGCTGGTTGTAAGAATTCGTGATATAACTGTAATACTTCCGTTAGAATGTAATTTTCATATTCTGCAGATTGTGCTTACATTTCTGGTGTATGAAAATCAAAATCGACTGCGGCTGATGATGAAAATGCATGGGCTTGGTGATGGGCCATATTGGTTGATTTCCTATGCCTACTTCCTTGCGCTTTCTGCCATCTACATGTTGTGCTTTGTGACATTTGGCTCATTAATAGGTAATGAAACATTTGACTTAATTGCTTTTCATTCATCCTTGAGCTTCATTGTGCCACAATTGCTTACTTGGATTCCCCGTCTTTGCAGGACTGAAGATTTTCACAATCAATGACTATAGCATTCAATTTGTGTTCTTTTTCATATATGTAAACTTGCAAATATCATTTGCTTTCCTTTTGGCCCCATTGTTTTCTAATGTGTTGACTGCCAGAGGTATGAATTTAATCTACTGTCATCTTAGTTTTACTTCTCAGCATTACCCTCTCTATAGTGCTAATATTGACCTGCGAAATTTACAGTTGTGGGGTACATCGTCATATTTGGAAGTGGGCTACTAGGAGCCTTTCTTTTCATCGCTTTTGTACAAGACACATCATTTCCAAGTAAGTGCATGTTCATATTCCCATTGGTTGTATGTCAAATTTTATCAAACAATGAACTAATAAATAATATTATACTTTCCATATTAAATTGGACTTATAATGCAATGTTCAAATCCTCCTCAAGTCAAACCACTTGTGACTTCTTCTGATGGCAATTTCGAATCTTCTGATCTTGATGCTTGCCTGGTGTGCAGGAAAGTGGGTTATTGCTATGGAATTGTATCCCGGTTTTTCTTTGTACCGTGGGTTGTATGAGCTTGGACAGTATTCCAACATAGGGAATACTGTGGGAACACACGGTATGAAGTGGGAAAATTTGAGTGATAGCTCTAATGGGATGAAAGAGGTCCTGATTATCATGTTTGTCGAATGGTTGCTTGTGCTTCCCGTTGCTTACTATGTTGATCAAGCCTTATTGTCAGGAAGTGGCATGAAAAAATGCTCCTTCCTTTGCTTGCCTAATTTGTGGAAGAGATCCTCACCATCTGTCCAAAAGAAGCCTAGTCTACAGAAGAGTACTTCAAAAGTTTTTGTTCAGATGGACAAACCTGATGTGAGCCAAGAGGTAAAGTCCTTACTCCTTGTTTCCATACTCACATCTATTCTGTCTTTTTAATTTATTTCTGGAAGCTTGAGTTAAGACTTATTCTGATCACTAAGCTCAATGATCTAGTTAGTGTGGGGGCAATGTGGTGAAACTATCTATAGTAGTTAATACTTGATGCTGGAATGCGATCACATTACGTTTTTTTGGTATTGTTAGTCCTAGTGTGAACTTTGATTAGAGATAATTGTCATATGGGGTTTATGGACTATTATTTGTTCTTGTGTTTTTTTTCTTCATCATTCCCCTTTGTACAAACAGAGGGAGAAGGTGGAGCAACTGCTGCAGGAAAGAAGTTTAAATGCAGACGTAATTTGTGACAATTTAGCAAAAGTTTATCCAGGAAGGGATGGGAACCCACCTAAAGCTGCAGTTAGAGGGCTGTCTCTTGCTTTGCCTCGTGGTGAATGCTTTGGCATGCTCGGTCCAAATGGTGCTGGAAAGACCTCTTTTATTAGCATGGTTAGTAAAAAAACAGAAACATTTATATGCTATCATAAAGTAGAGCTATTACAAGGTTCTATGTAAATATTGTGTGCCAATCATCAAGTATAAGGATCTTCTCATTTTCCCTAGTGTAAAGCAACACCAGTTTCTGTTGTTTTCTGCCATATTTGACAATTTCATATTCTTATTGGTAGATGATAGGGCTGTCAAAGCCAACCTCAGGCAAAGCATTTGTTGATGGTAAAGACATTCTGAGCCAAATGGATGATATATACACCAACATGGGAGTTTGTCCACAGCACGAGTATGTCTAAATTGGCTGGTGTTTTGTGTATCCTTGTACTATTTCCTAGAAAAAGGGAAAGAAAATGCACATTGTAAATGCTCATATTTTATGAATTTCTGCAGCTTGCTATGGGAATCTTTAACTGGAAGAGAGCACCTTCTGTTTTATGGTAGGCTGAAGAATCTAAAAGGTGATGCTTTAAAGCAGGTAATCCTCTCATATTAGACAGTCATTGATGCTGGAAGTCCAAATTTTGGTGAGCCTGAAGTATTAATTAAGTCATTTGACAGAAAAACGTTTATGTGCTTATATAGGCTGTGGAGGAATCTCTCAAAAGTGTGAACTTATTTCATGGTGGTGTTGGTGACAAATTTGCTGGGAAATACAGTGGAGGTATGAAAAGGAGGCTGAGTGTGGCTATCTCATTGATTGGGGATCCTAAGGTTTGTTTTACTAACCTCATCCAGCCCTCTACAATTCTAATCTGCAAGCTCAACTCACCTTTAAGCCTGGTAATATGAAGGTTGTTTACATGGATGAGCCTAGTACTGGACTGGATCCAGCTTCAAGAAATAACTTGTGGAATGTCGTGAGGCGGGCAAAGCAAGACCGAGCGATCATTCTCACCAGTAAGTAGTTAACTACTCTCTTCCTCCCTCTTTGTATGTGTGGTGGCCGTAACTTTGAAGTTTCATTTTTTGTCAGCTCATTCCATGGAAGAAGCTGAGGTGCTCTGTGATAGATTGGGGATTTTCGTTGATGGAAGCCTGCAGTGTATAGGAAATCCAAAAGAGGTAACCTTAGGTGAGGTTTCATTTGTGTTGCTCTTGACCTCATGATTTATGAATGTACTTCTGTAATGTGTTCTTGGCAGCTGAAAGCTCGGTATGGAGGCTCGTTTGTGTTCACAATTACGACCGCTTCAAGTCGGGAGGCAGAGGTGGAAAGCATGGTGCGAAGCCTCTCACCAACTGCACAAAAGGTTTATCACATTTCTGGAACGCAGAAATTTGAGCTGCCTAAGCAAGAGGTGAAAATCTCGGACGTGTTTAGGGCGGTGCAAAAAGCTAAGAGCCGGTTCACAGTGTATGCTTGGGGCCTCACTGACACCACTTTGGAGGATGTGTTTATCAAAGTTGCTCGCGACGCACAAGCCTTCAACACGCTCTCATGATTCAGTTGAAGCAGGAGGAGATGAAAATCCGGACTTGCCGCTAGCTACTACTTCAAGGTAAAAAAATGAAACGGCCCCCATTTTTTGCACAATTCAATCCATCCGCTCCCCCGTTTTTTTCATATCTTGTCCGCTACCTGCTTAAGGATAAAAATATCCAAACTTGTTTGCTATGCGATAGCTAACAATAACCAATTATATCCTAATTGAGAAAACGGTTTACTTTGTCCAATACCTCGTACCGACAAAGAATCTTTACAAAAATTAATTCTAATTATTTGAACATGGTGCAAATCCTCTGTCCAGCTTCATTGTCCCATTTATTTTGATTGATTTATAGTTATTTTCTGTTTTTGTTTAGTGTCTTTTTATCAATCAAATTGAATGAGACACCATTGACTCATTGAGACGTCAAAATGGGACAGAATTTGGACTGATTTGAACCTTGTTCATTTTGAATCGACATGTGTTACTGGCCACGTCATAGAAAATGCACTAATGTAATATTTAATTTACTTTGAGAATCTTTGCTCGTGTTATACATAATTTTAACAAAGTGTGATGTGTGCTAAAAAAAAAAGATAATTTATATAC
Organism: Rheum nobile; assembly: GCA_027886185.1. NCBI lineage: Eukaryota > Viridiplantae > Streptophyta > Magnoliopsida > Caryophyllales > Polygonaceae > Rheum > Rheum nobile. The sequence goes on along the minus strand of WOAB01000329.1, from coordinate 162,867 downwards.
CTCAAAATCAAGATATTTAAGGTAAAATAGATCTTCATCTCCACTAGACGACATTCTAAAAGTTTAGAATTTTGAATAAGGTTTTCAAAGTATTTAGAATGACCATATGTATAGACCATAATCGTAATGACAAGATTTTACAAGCTGCTACGGTATAGGATTTCCCTGTTTTTTCATTGTGCTTTGTGGGGTAAAATAGTGTTTGTAATATCGTTTAGATTGTTGCTAAACTATTCAGACTTCAACAAACCGTTTAGATTGTCAGCTATGTATGTACTCTATAGCGGACAAATTAAACTGAAATAAAAAAAAAATACAATAAAGTATGTTTGTCTGCTGTGTTGTAAGGAGGTAAGTGTTTTTATCGTGGATCAGATCGTTGAAACTGGTCCGATTTCAACGAAATTAAATCGTTCAGCTTGTCTGTTACCGTAGTAGTGGACAAATTGATATGTTTCCGGATTTATACGTCAATCCGGAGCGGACAAAAATGAATCATGCCTACGTTCGTGTTGTAGACTAGCGCACATATGAATTTACCCTGTCATTGGAGAATATGGTGTAGAGCTCAATAAGCGGAATGATGCCAAAGGTTTAACGGTAAACATATTATGGTGTATATCTTTTAATTCTCCTTTTTTTTGGCAGCACCCAACACGTCTTTTATAAGCCTAAATGAAAGAGAACTAATTAAGTGGAATGATGCCAAAGGTTTAACGGTAAACCTTTGGCATCATTCCGCTTAATTAGTTCTACATATTTTCATTCCACTTCAGGGTAATTGATCATTGTCAATGCCCTTTTCCAATTTAAGGAAGTTTGAGCACTAAAGTTTCTGGTCCATCTGTTTTCGTTTTGTAATTAATGTCTTTGGTGACCCAATATCAAATATTAATGTTTGTGTTTAAAATTGATAATGTAATCATGCTCATAATTGAATCTTATGGCATTCCATATCATGGAAGATTACCCCCAAACACTCTTGTTAATAAAGTCTGATTTTACCTTTTGTGTGGATCTTCCACTTATGATCTATTAAAAATCTAATCTGTAATTCTCTGATGCTCCCATTTGAAAGTCTTATGATCTCAAGCTCTCTACTCTTCTGCAGGAGGATCAACCCACCGGCCATTATCCTTTATCAACTGGATCAGGGCATCTGTAGCTTGCTCCATCGCGATCGCACGCTGCACCACCGTCTGCACAATATACATGTACATTACTTAACTGCTTTGCACCGAAAAGGTGACATGTGGTAAATTTAACCCTATACATTTTCACTATTACAAGAGAAGCTGTGTGCAAAGTGACATTAATTTGTGAACCACTTAAACTTTCCATGTACGTGTTAGTTAAGACCATATTAAAAGGTAAATTTGATACCTTTCCAACATATAGGTCAATCTTTCCAGGAGCGCCGCCTACGTATCCAAAGTCTGCATCTGCCATCTCCCCTGGGCCATTCACAATGCAACCCATGATTGCAATCTGCAATAGGGATGAGCAAAAGAATAAGAAAATCAACATTGCTTATTCAAGTTGCCCAAGTATCTGAATGACTAAAAGCTAGGACTTGAAGTTAGAGAATTACAGAGACTCCAGGCAAATGTGATGTCTTCTCTCTAATTTGTGCGCTTACTTCTTGAAGATCAAACAGAGTCCTCCCACAAGAAGGGCATGATACATACTCCTGTTAATTACAGCATATAATTTGAACATATTAAGGTCATTAACCTAAAGTAGATGATCTTCTTCCGTACTAATCACTTACCGTCTTTGTGTTGCGCATTCTGCAACCTTGCAGCAAATTAAATGATGTGTTTCTTAGGAATTCAAAGTCTTGATCAGGGGCTTCCAAGAGGACACCATCTCCAAGTCCATCAACAAGGAGGGCTCCGGCATTGCTACCAGCACGAATGACCAAGTCATCCCTACAAGAAAGACACTACTGAGTAAAACAGTCTTGTACACCATATATGAACCGTGTCCATCATAAACATATGTACCTGTGAGTTCCAGAGGGGAACTGTATATGGTGAATTACAGGAAAGTTCAAGCCATTATCTCCCAAGTACTCGAACAACCTGCAAACAAAGCAAAGATTTTAGAAATTTAATGAATCAAAATATGCCTAGGATGGGTGATACATGTGTACATAATAAGATAAAGCTGCTTTGATGTAACTAAATTCTATGAACATATTAAAGAAATCATTCATATGTTTTGGTGCTTAGTGATGCTACCATTGCATATGAAGTACTTACCTCCTTGCTGCATGCACTCTGCTGGTTTTCTCTTCAGTGTATGGCAAGCTATGGAAGATCATCGTTGCATCAATATCTTTGAGGGCCTCTAGTTCCTCGAAAGGTTCATCACCACGAACAGTCACAGCTAAGCGGGTGCCTGCATGATATATTATGATTTCAGAGCAGTAGCAGGTGCATATCTGCAATAAGACTGTTACTATGTGTAGTAGAACTGAGGAACATGAATGTTGGAAATTACCTTCTGGAAGAAGCTTGTGAGCATTGGATGATAACTCCTTCAGGTTCAGCAAAACAATAGCATTGGGCAATGGCTTTGTGAGCTGCTCGTCCAAAGGAGTTATGACCCCCATACTTATATCTATCAACCTTTTAAGAGCCAACCGCTGAAATCATATCATTGAGTAGTAGTATGTTATTCAACTATGTTCACATGCTGTAAGACAAACACAGTTCATATTATAGAGTAATATGTTATTCTCATCCAGAGGATAGCAGAAATTTATTAAGTTGCCAAAAGCAATGCTAATATGCTATCATAGTGTTGAATAAAAGAAAGAGCTGAAACCTGGAGGCTATCCCCAATACATAGAACTGAAAATAGCTTAATATAAATTTATTGCAATAAAAGAGAGGAGGCTACTTACAGAATGAGCATCATCTACAGGTGGAAGCTCCCTTAACAAAATGGAATCAACAGTAGCCAGGTCCTACATCAATCATATTTCATAAGTACCAGGAGCCAATCTCAGACCGTATGTTATATGTTTGAGCTTGGAGAGATGGGGGAGGAATTTACCTTGAATGGCATCCCAACAATCAGTTTTGCTGCTAATGACTTGTAGAAAAGTTCTGGTGCCTGAGCAAATTATAGCTATAATGAATCTTTAATAAAAGAAAATGTGACAAATATAAGATACTGTTTCACATACTTCAGAAAAGTGGTTGGCAAAAATCAAGGTACAACCGCATGAAATATGACCAGATAGACGGGAACATGCCGTAAGTATTTATGAATCAAGTATTCAAGTTCCACCAGTTAACATTTCAGATGGAGATTTTACCTTCAGCTGCTTCAAGGAAACAGCCATGAGCACAGATCCATCACGGTGTAGGACTCCTCTATAATCTACGTCTTCACCCTGTGATTAAAGTAAGCAAATTTTAAAGTTAAGAATAAACTTGTGATTTGATTGGGAAAAATGTTTCTTAAATACAGAAGTCAACCTCCTTCTGGGTAGGCAATTGACCAGCTCTACGCTGAAAATCAAAATAATGCCTATGTTTCTCCTCAAATGGGGCCTGATCAAAAATTTGCAACGAAAATGCTTTTAGAATGATAAGTCTTCTGAAATTGGTAAACAGAGAAGAATGACAAGTCTTGTATAATGCAAAATAACAAATATAGGTGGTTGAAACCTTACCACCCCTTGCTGGAGCTCAGCTGCCCTTGTACCAAGGTTGGCCAACCTTCTGCAAGGGTCTATCTCTTCTTCTGGTGGTTCAGTGAGAGAGACTCTAATTGTATCTCCCAAGCCATCCTGCACATTAAAGGTAGTAAACGTACTCTAAAAATCCATGTTCAATTTGTGCAAATATTGCTTAGTATGGTAAATAAGAGGTGTGCGTATTGTTCCTGCACATAAATGATACAAGATCCTGGGTAGCTATACATAAAAGATACAATATTCTTTTCAGCACAACTTCTAGCATTTCTACACCATATTTCTGAACAAAAGGAGTGTGAAACACCACAGGAGAGAGATGTGAACTCCAATCTACTTCTTTTGCAAATGAAAAATTATTGGATCAGGAAAAACATCTTCCAAACTAATTCAGATTTAAATACAAATGCAAACAAATTAAGTTAATGACCTTTTCTTAATAAATACACCCGAAAAAGTGTACCAGTGATTCAGATTCATCCAAAGAGGTATGAACTCATATTGACAAAAGAAAAACACACCTGAAGAAGTGTACCAATGCCAATGGAAGATTTCATCCTGCCATCCTCCCCTTCACCAGCCTCAGTGACTCCCAAGTGAAGTGGATAGTCCCACCCCTGTACGTACATTTCGGCAACTAGCAGCCTATATGCCTGAACCATGACAACTGGATTGCTTGCTTTCATTGAGAAAACGAAATTATGATAGTCCAACTTCCGGCAAATCCTAGCAAACTCAAAAGCAGATTCAACCTGTCCCCAAGTCATCAGTGAATAGGCATTATCAAAATTAAAATGCAGCCCATTTGAAAAGTCTATATGGTTCAAGTATGAAAAAGTAGAAACAGCTCACCATTCCCCTAGGAGAATCACCATAGTAGCTCATTATACGATCAGAGAGACTCCCATGGTTGGTCCCAATGCGCATTGCCCTACCATACTTTTTGCATTTCTCAACTAGGGGAGTGAAAACCTGGCACATAATCAAAAAACATTTATATTGAAATTACGAGTCAACTACTTTCTAGAAGTAGAATACAGAATGTTTCAGCTAAAAGGAAGGATGAAGATGACAGAAGAATGTTGGGTTTTAGAAAGAAGGATTGTTAAGCATTTCTATCCATCAAAAAATGCCTAATGTTCTACGATTATAATAATGGAAAAGGAGACTTCATGCTATGGTGAGGGGAAAAACAGGTTAACCCAATTTCTAAACTTCCACAACCACGACCACTATTGTGAGGTCCAATTCAGGGATAAATTCTGTGAGATGAATTCACCCAGATGTTACCCTTGAGGGTGAACTTATAGGGATTTACCTGCTCAATATGCTCAAGTTCCTTTTGGTACTCCTCATCGGTGTACTCCAGCTGCTCAAACTGGGCCCGCCTATCAGCTGAAAGAAAATTTTGTCTTCAATCACAGAGCTAAATAGCATGAGAGAACAACAAAAATGAGAATAAATACCAAAATTTCCAGGGTTAACACGAATTTTCTCAAAGCATTCAGCTACCCTCAATGCAACTGAAGGAGCAAAATGGATATCAGCCACCAGAGGTATATTATAGCTGCAGAGAATAAATTTTGAGTCGGTTAAAGACAAGCTAAATAACGGGACAAGGAGACAATAGAAACATGATTTCTCATTTCTATTAATAATATTGTTAATGATACCAAGAAACATTGAGAATATTCCAATTACTTCTAGGACTGATAACTTACTTCTTCTGAACAAGAGAGTTCTTGATTTCAAAACAAGCATCTGCCTCTCTCTTTCCCTGAACGGTGATCCGAACAATATCTGCCCCACTGTCAGCAATCCTCATCACCTAGATATAAAACCATAAACTGTAATGTTCTGATGATCCATTAGATAAGTTTTCACAAGGATCTGACCATGGTATGCTATACCCGACATATTTAAATCACAAGTACTGGGTTCACATTGAATATGCAGGCAATATCACGAATGAGAGCGACTCAACCAAGAAATAAACAAAAGATAATCAATTAACTGACTATCTCACCTGCTCTACCGTTGCAGCAACATCTTTAGTGTCTGTGGTTGTCATCGTTTGAATTCTTATTGGATGGTCACTTCCAATAGCCACATTTCCAACCATCACAGTGCATGTCTTTCTCCTTATGGTTTTATTGGTAGACTCACAATACTTTTGACGAGGTACTGCCACAAAATAGGAGCATATTTAAGAAATTCACTTCAAAGAGCCAAAAAAACTTCTGCTCAGAATGCAATAAACTTGGTGGAACACCCATAAAACCAGCAATTGATCATGGAAAGTTTAGAAAAAGCAAGGACTTCACTCAATGGAGGAAATCAATTCCTTCTTCCAAATGATTTCAAAAAGTTCTTTCAAATGGGAAAAATTGTTTCCCACGACTAAGATCATAATGTTTTATATGCAAGAACCATCACTAGAAAAGATTTGTAATCGTCCTACATCTACTAGAAGAGGTTAACAAAACATTACCTAATAGAGGGCCCCCTGGAGATGCAGGCTGAAGTTCAGCAATATCTGAACTGGAGTTTGAGTTCTTGACAACCAAAACTTTCCTCCTAGAAGACCTAACTCTCCCCTTCACGTTTGATATTCTCACAAAATCAAAGCTTTTAGCAAATGCAAAGTCGCAATCTCTGCTCTTGAAGCCTGAAATTGAGGCTGGAACTGCTCCAGTCGCCATTTCCACAGCTCCCCTGATTCTGTCACCTTCAAAATAAACATCCATAGACAAATCAAGTTCCTCGTCGGAAATTTTAACAAATCCCACTTCTAAAACAAAGCTATACCAGCATATTAGCCTAGTTAGTAGCCAACAGAATTACATTACTCAGCAAATTAAGAATACATAACACGCAAATTCAACCAAATTTACGTCCAAACAAATAATCAGATACCAAGCATGCTGACCAGATTGTTGCACACGAAACAATTACACCGACAATTCGCAAGTTAGAGTTTACCTAAACGCCAATTTGAGCACTAATTTTACTCCTTACAAGAAATAATTATGATTTTACTGAGAAAATCAAAAACCTGATATCCGAAAGCACGGTCTTTGACGCGGAAATAAGAAACTCACCAGATGGCTGGGGTATATTGTAGGAGCAACAGAGAAAATTAAACAATCTAGTGGTTGTTAGGGAAAGCTGTACGAGCAAGAAAACTAGGGCAAAAAGAGAGAAAGTTTGGGCCAATAAATGAAGGAGGAAAGAGGAAGAAAACTAAGGCAATGGGACAGAGACGACAATGGAAGATGTCTTGATCATCTGCTCGCTAACTTCAGTGACCATACAAATGGAGTTTGGCAGGGGTCATCTATTTTCAGATATTGTCACTTCAACCCCCGAATTATTTAGAAATTTGGATGTTGGACTGAAAAAAAAATGTAAAATTTAAAATGTTTTGCTCTAAGTTATGATTACTACACAAAATCTTAGCAGAAACATGAATGAAGAAGACAGGTTCATGCATTTTGAGCCAATTTAAATTTGGTAATGGTAGAAAGGAATTCGATTTCTTACCAATTAGGGTTAGGGAGAATTGTAAGAAAAATCTTAATTCAAAGAAATAAGATCCACATTTAATTTACGTTCATGCTTTACTCTTCACATTTAACAACCATTGGTGATGGAGACAACTAGACAAGTCAAAGTTCAGTTTATCTTCTTCATGATGCACTGAATCATGATTCGTGAATTCTGCTTAAAAAAGGGAATCTCAAAATTAGTTGAAAATTTAGAGGTTGTTTGGTTAGATTAACAAAATAAAAGAAACTTTCAAGAAATTGATGTAAAATTATGGTATATATCCATCAAATACAATGCAAAATTGACAGTTTATTTTCCATGTGGCCATGGATAATTAAGAAAGAAAACAACAAGAGCCTAATCACCTAAATAACAAGCATATATAAAGCCAACAGAATATTCTAGTTCATCAACCTTTTCCTCTTGCCAAATTGGTCGATTTTTGTGGTGGCATATTTTTTTTGCATTAATATAATTGTTTCTTTCATCATCCATGTGGCCATGGATAATCCGTTTACTTTGACACTTCCGATTAAGCGTAATATGGTGGGAATGGGATCGATCGATCGATGGACATATCATATACTAGAAGCGATCAATTGTACATGGCAATAACAACATCATAGTACGACATCGCATCAGCTATTGCTAAACGTCTCAGGATTTTCCAGATTAGTTGAACGGCGGTTTCCAGGATTATTGGGTCTTAGAGTACTGGGATATGTCATTAATCTCCTCCTCCATCTAACCAATCCGACAACAACTGAGCTCCCGCTCATCGCAGCTCCAAACCCAGCAAAAGTTGACAGCAGAATCGACAGAATCGGTTGCAAATGCACCTGTATAATCAAATCCCACACTTCACATCAATCTTTCCAGTGCAGATTTGACCAAAAGTTGAGTCAAGATGGCTTACCAAGGAGTAGAAAACGTGGGCAAAGATGACCACCAGCGCAAACTGTATGGCTGCGTAAACCCACACGAATCGTCTCACCACTGGATTATGTGGAAGAACAAAACCCAAATAAGATTCAGCAAACCCACCACACAGCAGAAATTGTATTACAATTTACCCATGGCTGATGACGTCATAGATGAAAGCAAACCCAACACACAGCAAAAAGGAAGAGATACAGCAATTGCTCCAGTGCCCATTTTTGCAACCTATACAAGAAGTTAGGTTATTAACTTTATTATTATGTCATTATGTGATGACTCTTTAACTTACCAGAAGCTGCTCTAGGAAACAAAAGTAGGCAAGCATGCTGATTATCACAAGAATAGGCACTTCTTGCCATACCCTGAAGACAAACACAATTAAAAATTGTATTATAACATATGTTAATTGGATGAGAAAAAGGGTATTATAGTGTCATATTTGAGGGTAAAAATGGGTGCCTGTAGCTGCTGATCTCAGTGAGTTGTGATCTGTTCAAAACTCTGTTGGGAAGGCGATAGCTTTGGATGCGTAAGAGTGTGACAGGTAGGTTTAGAACCTCTTGCTTGCACACATCACAAGTCTTGTTCCCTTTAATGCTGAACCATTTCAAGGTGCATTCTTTGTGGGCCAGAGCAAGCTCCCCTTTGCAGCTGCACTCCATCTTGAACGTTTCTCCTCCCTCACACAGCTCAACTAAGCAAATCCTACACACTGCTTCCTCTTCGCGTATGTCTTCTCCATCAGATTCATCGCTCCCTGCAAAGGTACGGAAGAATGTGTTAGGATTCAAACGCAGTAATGAGAGAAAACGAAACAAAGAACTAACCCAGTTCGCCACGAAAAAGTGACTACGTCTGGGGCGCTGTAGTTTGGTCTTTGGTGTACAGTATATCAGGCTCCATAACCCAACAAAATGCACAATTGTATCAATCTTTTTACTTGACATAGAAGTTACGTACACATACCCTTGTTTACAGGCACAGATGATGTCTTTGGGGCAGTAAGATCACTTTGCTTCACTCTAGGTGAAGGCACAACACGGATGAATGTTTCTGTTCTTCTTGATCTTCTTTCTCTATTGACAGGAACCGAAAGTGATCGAGATATGTGCTGTTGAGCTTCTTTTGTCTATAAAACAAGAAACACTTTCACATCAACAAATTCAGAGTAAGATAACATGATTGAGATTGTGCCTTTGGCTTACATGTAAATGAAGTGGAGCACCTAAGTTTCCACTGCGAACGGATTCTGGATTCGAATGTGAATCAGGAGTAACTGGTAAAGATACTGCTTTCTTTATCCTTGGAGTGAACATCTTAGTTAGTGATAGTGATCTTGAGAAGGAAGGTATGCTATCTAAGGTATTATTTCGGTTCTTGATGGTCAACTTTGGAAGGAGGTTTTTGAAAGAGGATCTTCCTCGAGCTGATGAAGGACCAGGAGAAGTGCTGGGACTCATGAGGAAGTTGACTCTTCTAGGAGTCCTAGGTGTAGGTGTTGGAGTAGATGATATCTTGATTCTAACTGAATCCTGAGAGATGTCAAGAGTTCTTGAGGGAATCTCCAAGAAAAGGTGTTTTCGTCTCCATTGATGCATAGGACGAGCATCTTCACTGAGTCCACTAGAGCTTTCTACCTGAAAAAGAAGCATAATTGGTTGATAAAGTACATTGGACAAGAGAAATGCAGTCAATATGCAGGGGAATTAACTTCCTTGGCTTTACTAAAATTGAAGTTGTGATATGTTAAATATGTGGAAACTGCTAATGAATGATTAATCTTATATCATGTTGGGTTATGAAGCCTGATGGACTGTATACCAAAACCCGAATTTTTGGATCTGTCCGTACAAGGGTCTTTTGGGCCCGCTAAGGGTTTCGCTCATTAGGATATCAATAGCAGCACCCCAAACAAATTGGATTAACAATTCTTGTGTTCTTTGTTTCAATTTCTCTCATTATTGTGTTTGAATCCTAACATCTCAAACAAAGGCAGTGTAATAGCACATTCATCTGCAGACTGCAGCAACTAATTTGATTTCCCATAGGAAAGCAGTTAGGTTAACATGATATTAGCTTAATCCATTCACACAAACATATGATAAGTTGATAAATAAATACTCATGTAAGGACAAGTGAAATCTTTCCCTAACACATATGATCCAAAAACCAGATGACTAAGATGTTTCCTGAACTCCTTTTTATCTCAAGTGGAGTTGATTTTCAGGCTTATATATATATCATTAGAAAGTGATCAAGTTACTTTGTTGGAAGCCAATTTCTCACATAATCCAAGCAGGCGACTAATCAAAACACCATCAAACTTCAAAAAAAGCCCAAACACCAGCCTTGAGAAACTAACAAACAACGTGAAAAGCAAAGAAATTAGAGAAATGAAGTAATTCACCTGCTGGATGTCTTGAGAAACAGTCAGCAACTTCTCCCCAGTTTCCATGATTTGGGGCAACACAATTACAAAATGCGTAACACCCAGTTATAAAAACAACCCAGTTATATAGATAGTCGTATTCTTATGGTGTGCGAAAGAAGAACATTTTCAAGTAAAGTTAGGAAGGTTGGAATTTATGGGGTGCAAAAGCGGAGGCATGACCTAAACTCCATGTGTTTTGAGTGCTGTCTACGGCCCACTCGCCACTCCAACCAGTGCGTTGTGACACGCATTAACTACTTTCTCTTCCGCGCGCCAATTCCAAGATCCACATCAACAATAACAACGTGGGCTTATGTAGCAACGTACATTACAAACTTGTAGAGGTTTAAATTTGAGGGTGGCCAATTCTAAATAATGTTGGGAATTTTCAAAAAAAAAAAAATAGTATTAATTCTTAATGTTTTTTTTTCTTTTCTAAAATTGCTTATATAATTCAATTTTTAAATAAAAATCTTTCAGTTTTTTTTTAAAATAACCCTAAAAGATACTAAAAAATATAACTTTATCCAAAATTTGAACACAAGACCTCAAAAAAATGCAATACATCTTCTATATCTATCTTTATTTGTGTTAGAATTTTCTATATTTAGGATTTATGGATTTAAAATTTTCATACAAATGTGTTGAATTTACGCACAAATAGTAGTAAATAATGATGGTTTTTTTTAAAAAAAAATATGTAATTTTTGGATCAATTTGAGAAAATTTTCATTTTGGTTCGATTATAGGATTTGTATGAAATTGAGATTGGTTATAAGGCAGGCGATAGACTTAGTGTAAACAATGTCTTTTATCCACCGACTAAAATATCTCATTTATAAGAAAATTAGAAAATCGATAGAATTTTTTATTACATTATCTAAATTCAGCATGATATAAATTTTTTTCGTTTAAGATGGTCGGGGTAATAAAATTTTTCCATTATTTCTTTAAAGTTTTTAAATTTTGCTCAATAATATTAGGTAAATAGTGTGAGCCTTTATATTTTACTTTTCGAAATTTTAACCCTTAATAAACTAAAATCATGCACACGTCCCTGTCTAAAATCACATCGTCATAAGTCATAAATCGTGGTTGTTAGTTATTAACTTTACATTCATCATCGCAACAAAGAACAAAATGTTGATTTTGGTCCGTACGATCGGTATTTACTAGTTAGTGCACATGAATATAATAATTTAAATTTGACATTAATATATACTTTTGGCGCGGTGGGTCCCCCCGGCCTTTCTTTCTTATCACACTCGTAAACACGATCTCCTTGTTCGACTTTATGCGCTCTAATCATTTCATGATTTTCGTCTAATATGGTAGCCAATTTTTGGACCCCAAAAATCAAAGCTTAATATACAAAATGGTTTATAATAACCAAACTACAAAAGTATTTCATACACATTTGTATATATGCGTGAAAGCATAATATTAAATTTAATTATTTCAATGGTTTTAAGGCTCTGTTCAATAAATTCAACTGAAATAAAAGTCGGAGTTGAATGAGTAGCTGAAGCTGAATTTATTATCTTAATTATTTAAAAAATATAGTTGATGTTCAGTATTACAAGTTGAAATGAGATAAATATAAAATTCAGTTTGTTAATCTTCAACAAACTAGGGGATCACATTAAAAAAATGAAAAAAATAAGATACATTAATCTACTATAAGTGATGGTTCCCGTACGTTTGAGTCGCTAAAATATAAATTCGCCGCGACATAGACTATCCCTCCACAAGAACGCGATCTCCATAATATTAGACAAAACACTTGAAAAGAAGACATTTTATTCATAATCGGCGCGATATCTCTAATGACGATTACATTTCAACAAATCTTTACACGAGAACGATGCACAGACCTCTCGTTTTCTTCCCAAAAATGGACGATCCAACAAAAGGTATTTTTTAAATGCGATTTCAAGCCTATTTATAGTGTTTGAGTCCTGCTTGCGATGACTGACAAGGAGAAGAGACGTGTCACTCAACGATGCCGTGCACGGAGCAACGTGTTACGTCGATGATTTACATGGGGCGACGTGTCGTGCGCGAGTAAGGCGGTATCTAATGGCGGTTGAGTTGTGGCTTCATTTCATTGGGTGAGTGAAATCGTGTCAAGCGAATAATCATCGCGATCCTCCCATGGCTGGGCGCGACCAATCGAGGGCCTCATCTGTTGGTTTGAGAAGGACGGAGCAATGAACGCGGTTTATTTCACGCGTTCAGAGCTATTCTAGAATAGCGCGTTTCATCAATAAGCTTCCTAAGTTAGATTGACATTTTTTTATCAAATACTCAGTAACTAAATTAAAAAAAAAAATCAAACTCCGTTAATCTTAAAAACTTTACGAGCCTAAGGCGAATAGAATAGAATAGGGTCGTTGTTTTTGGGTCAAGAAAACAGGGTAAAATTTTGTTCTGCTTAATGGTCGCACTATATTACTTCCTTCAAAAATGCGGCATTACGTCAGCCAACCATCTAGTAATTATTAACGATTTATTGGTGGCTATGATTCTATAATTTAGACGATAATGTACGTGTTCATTAGTCATAAATGCTCAAATTAAGAATCCAATTGCAAATCCCTTATATTTTCTAGCTTAATTCTAGCCCTGTATATTGCTTGGAAGAATATATTCCTTTGTTGAATTGGATGGTAGAGAATTAACGTTCAAAAGTTGTAACAATATAAATTTAATGATTGGTATCAAGATTTGCTAGGATGGAATTGTATATTATCTTCATAATTTAAGTTTAATTTGTTTCAATAGTAATTACTTTCCTCAAGAAGCATCTAAACTCCACTTTCTTTTGCGTCGAAGTGACCCCGGAAAAGTAATGAGACAATACGACAAACTTGAACTGAGTAATACGAAACAATAAATTTTTAAACGATTTTTCTAGTGTGTGTTCATGGTCACATGCTAACAAGCTTAAATAAGAAATTTATCTTTAAAATATTTTTAATAGAAAATTAATAAACTCTTATAAAATAAGATTAAACTAATAGATAACTAAATAATTGTCAAAAAAAATTCTTATAATGAGTCTATGGACACACACTATAAAAAATCATTTTTAAATAAGCGGCTAATAATTGAGTTATCAAACAATATAAACAGTCATTTACCGAATTAACTTCTTATTAAAAAAATATATATATGGCCACCAAGCAGAGCCCTATTACAGGGATCACTTGCGGGCCGGGTCGGGCTGAGCTTAGTAAATAATGGGCCGAATGGCCCAATTAGCAATTCAACGTTCATCATATAATTATAAATCTTTGATGTCTAACGGTCATTTGATACACATAAAACTGGCAAATTTCTGATACTTTTCATTCATTCTATTTGATTTCCTTCTCAAGAAAGAAGATTTATTAATGTGGCTGGGTTTATGTACATACAGCCTCTACTGCTAAGCTCTTCTGCACACCTCTACACGGATCCCCAAGCGCATCGATCGAAACTCCGATGCTACAACTCTGCAATCCGATGCAGGCCTGCACAAGATGACAACTTTTTTTATTAACCAACAATTGTTAGATCAAGCAATGCAAGAACAAATGGTGAAAAAATCAGGCCTCACATTCTGAACAAGGGAAATTGCTGAGCTGCTCTTGCACTTGCCATCAGCATAACTCCCACAAGCCCCATGAGGAGTTCCGAAGCCTGCAAACTTGATTGAGGAGATGACTTGATCAGAAGAAGGGCACTCCAATGACAGAACAGGCCCTGTTTTCTGATCCGAACTCCACGTGTCGACAGGTGGCGGGTGAGACTCCGACACGTGCGAGCACACGCTCCCTGCTTGTCTTGACGCGAAAGTAATGTTCGTTGGATCCCCTCCGTTTTCCTCAAAGACCACGAGCACGTTTCCGTCTGGCTTCAGCCATGACCGCGGTACATGGTAGCTGCAAAGCGAAACAGATGAACAAAATGGGTCATAAAATTGAAGTGAGTTGGTGCATTTATGTATGAAATTGCAATCAAATTTGCTTACAATTGTTGAGATGGCTTCCCACAGTTCTTGAGACATTTGCTGCTGCCGTAGTTTCCTCTGTAGTTGCAGGAGTCGGTGCAGCCTTTGTTTGCAGCAATGTACGTTGGCCAGTAACGACCGATGCTCTGGCCGTTCACCCATGCTTCGCCTTTCCCCATCCCCGTGAAGTCTAGGGCCACCGGATCACTCCCATCCGGGGCAGCAAAAGATGTCTGCAGCAGTAAATAATGTTCATGTTATGCTTACTAGTATTACTGCATTTACTTGATTGAATCACATGAAGATTTATTATCCTCAATGATTTTACCATGAGATTAATATGCATCATGTGAGTTCAAACTCATATTTGAAACACATAAATCCATACAACTATGTTAAGATCTAGAATTGGTGCATAAGCTTGATTGAAGCACAGAATACGTTGATCGTCAATGATTTGAGTTTACCTTGTACCATGTTAATGGTTGGTTTGTGGGAATTGAAGATGAGTCCCAATGAGAGGAACCTCCGCTACCCAGATCCAAATCTTCGCCTTTTAGTCCAACCTGCATGTCAATAAAGCGGAAAAAGAGAAATGAATGTAATTAATCCATACATCTCAACTTCTCTCATTGTTGACTTTCTATCTCAATGGACTGACCTGATAAGTCCATTGTTGAGAGGAAAGATCAACTGTCGAACTTCCAGCAGAACTCTTAAGTATTACAGGGCCAGTTATACCAGCTTTCCATGTATCAAAAAATGCTCCATAGTTCTGATTATAACATAGTTTCTATAAGCAATATGCTTAAGAAAACAACTGAGCAAACGCGCACTTTAAGAAGATTTTTGTTCAGATATTTTACCTGTAACCCCACTGTCAAGCTCAAGAGATCGATTGCGTTCTTTCCAGGCTTGAGTGTAACTGGGACATCAGTTGAAACCTTGGCATTGCTGGAACTTCCAAATTTAGCTCCTGAAAACAAAAAATACTTAAAGGAATTACTCGCATGATGATTATAGTAGCTAATTCTTCTGCTTGCCATGCTTCAAATTACCTGCATGAACCGCATTGATGAAAACATGAAGACCATGCCCAAGTGAGTCTACATGAAGAACAGCTTTTGATCCGTTCTGAAGGAAAGACTCGTTTCCCGTAATATCAATGCTGCCAGGGATAACAAGAAACTAATTATCATGTTGATGAAAAGGGTCAAAGTTGTACAATTGTTAAATATGGAGCAGAATACTGAATTTTGTAACAACCTGATTGAATACCACAAATAGTCACTATTATCAGCTGTAGTACTGATTTGCTCCAATAAGCCAGCTTTCACAAATGCATCTGCTTTTGAGATACCAACTGGTTCCTTAAACCAACTCCAACTAGATGTTGATGCTCCAGTTGTATCAACATCATAGCTAAGTATTTCTGGAACATACTTTGGAAGAACAACCACGGAATTGATCTGTTTTGAACACACTAAAATCATTTACTATCTAAAATTACACAAAACCACACATTATAATATTCAAAGAGACAAACCTTTGCAGTATTGAGGGCGACATTCTTACAGTCAGGTAAGATGCTGACAGACCAAGCAGGCAACCGGTACGATTTTCCATTATAATTCACTGTTTTATCTGATTGAGTGTCATCGTTGGCGAGAAAGGCTGCACATAATCCTGATTCTGTTTTATAAACAGTGATCTGAAGCAGAAAGCACCATACCATTTTCAGGATAATTAAACAATTAAAAACATAGATCTTTATCCATCATGATTGATACATTACCTCTATGTTAGGAGCAGGACTAGAATACACTGGATCAGTTGCTACCATGGCCTCCTCACAAAGCTTTATAGCCTTATGCAACTCTTTCAAATGGCCCCACTTAGGTTGATGAACAATACCTAAGGAATTAGAAGATGATGTTAAAAAAATCCAGTGGTCAACAAATTTGGTAAGACTGCTGAGAGAGGAATACCATATTCATTGATAGGAGCATCATAATCATAAGTTGTACTGATAAACGGTCCGCCTGAACTCCTGCCAAAGTTAGTTCCACCATGATACTGTTGAGGTAGAATTAAAAGGTGATTAGTCTTACTGCCATTTCAAATCAGTTTATTTAGCGGATTGATCGATCATTGGTAATCGAATAGCTTATACCATATAATAGTTTTGCATGGTTCCTCCTCTTTGGAAGAAGCGTGCAACTGCAAACGCAAGATCCTCTGACGGTCTATAAGGAATGGGATTGCCGAATGAAGTAAACCTATGAAATCAACATCAATTAGTAAATATGAAAACATGTATAAAACAAAAGTGTCACTCAGTGAAGTATTATTTACTTGACTAGCAGATCTTACCATCCACTCCAATTCTCAGTCCACAATTTTGGCTTTTGATTGGAATTGGGCGTAAATTGGTCACAATAAAACCCGTTGCACGTGTTAATCTGCAAGTGATTTATGAATCCAAGAACGCATCAAAACAAGAATCTTTGTAAAAAATATCATGAAACAGCTCAACAAACGACAGATTAAGCACTGACAATGGGATCAGGAGCATCTTTTTGTTGGCACATCACCCACGGCACCCCGGTGTCCAAAGACAACGCCATGTTCGCTGCCCATTTGACGTACGGGTTAGCAGCAGCTCCATATCCAGACTCCACATTTCCATATTCATTTTCTATCTGTTAATATATCAAGCTCAGATAATAGTTAAACTCAGTTATATAATCTTTAGGAAGTGAGTATAGAGATTAATTAAACCTGTGACAGAATAATAGGTCCTCCTTGGGATGCATATAGGCTGTTCTTCTTCATCAAATCAACAATATATGCTGTGAATCTTTGCATCTCCTCCTGAATCATGAATTGCCTAATTAGCCTCATAAAACTGAAGCTAATTATCAATTGATTATATAAAAATAGGAGCAGATAAAGGACCTTGAATGGCTCATTGTTGGTCCGAAGCTGGATTCCGGGAATGAAATGCAGCCAAAGAGGAAAACCACTGCCCATTTTTAATTCATACCAAATCAATTATACAAAAAGTGAAGTAATTGACAAGATAATTGCTAATTACTATGTTTTGTTAATTACCCATAATTCCATTCAGCACAAACGTATGGACCAATTCGGAGATGCACATAAAGCCCTGCATCTGCTACTACCTTGATGAATTTCACCAAATCTTTTCTACCAGTGAAATCATACTGCCAAACAAGGACTAATTACAACACTATAAAATTTGAGACAAAAATCAAATTAAATAGGGAAAAAATTAAAATTCACCTGGCCTTGAACTGGTTCGTGCAAGTTCCAAAAGACATAAGTCTCGATCATATCTAAGCCCCCTTCCTTTGATTTCTGGATAAGGTCAGGCCACATCTATAAAGGAGAGACAACAAAAAATATGAGAATTTTAATCAAACAAGAAAATTGGATGTGAAAAATGAGTGTTTCATCGGAGCAGAGTGTGTGGGACCTCGGGAGTGCTACGGGGGTAATGAATGGAGCCGGAAACGATAACTCGCCGGCGGCCGTCAATCACCAGTGCCCGATGATCGTAGCTCACATTTGCCGCAAACGACGTCGTAGCCAAGTGGAGCGCCACCAGAGTAACCACCAGCTGGAGCATAATGCCGGCGATTTGGAAAATTAAACCTCAATAGCAACAAAAGACAGCTTTTTGATGGAGGAAAGCAACGTTTGTGTGAAATTTAGAAACAAATTTCGAATCTTTTTTATGGTTTTTGGTGTTGCTTTTGCTTTGGGAAATAGTCTAAAAATGTTGCTTCCCCGCTTTGTTCAAATTAAAGAAAGCCCAAATTGGGAAGGGGAAATGAGAATCTGAGAGGCCTTTAAGCTAAATTAGCTTCCACCGGCGGCGGGTTTGGTTTGGTTTGGTTTTCCTGGAATGAAGCAAAAGCAAAAAGCATGAACAGAGGAAGAAGAAGAGTATTTTGTTGGGTGTTGCGAAAAAACATGTATTTTCCAGGATTTGGATTTTTTTGTTGTGTAGTTCAGCAGATGAACTGGTGAGTCATTGCTGCTGCACCGTTTTCACACTCCTCTTCTATGATTTCTATATATAGACTTTAGAGTGCAGAGAGCATGAAATTGCAAGTGTCACAAATTTCAGAGGGGAGCGAGAGAAATTATCCCCTGGTGTCTATGGGATCTAGGGAACACTGTTCCGAATTTTGTCATTGCATTTTAACGCTAGCATGTATTTAATTATCTCTTAATTATCGGAGGGATTATGTTGTATGAGATGTTTTTGTTTTAGTGTACTACAACAAGTAACATAATATATATATATATATACTTTCATCTTTGGAGAAATGTCAATTATCTTAATTCATTCATGAGAGTAATATAATTCTATATTGTGAGAAAACATTGTTTGTTAATCATGTAGAATGACATCCTCCACTACTCATAAGTCATAATAGCTTAGAAGTAGTTGATATGATAGTACCACATGATATCACTCATATTGGGGTCCGCTTTATTGACTTAACGTTACATAGAATGTGTGCTTATAATTTTTATATGGAATTTAAGAATGAGAGGCCGGGATATTTAATATTTTGATATTTCATCAACTCCAGTATTTATCTGTAAAAAAGAAAAATCTGTTTGATTTTGAAAAAAACCATTTTGAAATTTTATCAAAATATGGTATTGAAAAGACAAGATATTAAATGTTTTTCAAATTTTTAAGTGAAGGAGCATTTTTCAACATAATTTAATATTGGAGTTTTGCAATGTATGTCCATGGTACACAATAAAATTAAAACTCCATATGTAATAATAATATATTTTATTTATCAGTTTAACTTTTTTTTTTAAGATTCCCCTTCTACTTTATAAAATATTTTGAAAATAGTTTTTAAATTTAAAAATTTAATATTTTTTAAAATAAATGTGTTCAATCGTGGTCTCTGTTATTAAATGCTTAGTACTATACATATACATTTTGCTAAATCTTATTTGTCTTTTGAATTTTTTTACATATACGTATTAAAAAATTCATTAAATATATTTTAAAATTTTAAATTTAATCACTCACCGATCACAACGTTTGCAATCAATGAATAAAAAAAATAAAATCAAGATAATAAGACGTGATAATTAGATTGTCTTGAAAACCTAGATAAACAAATTTTAAAGTTTAAAAGGACAAGTAAAATTTAACCAATGGAGCATTTAATTTCGCTTTTTTCAACAATTTCGTAGTATTTTAATTTAAAAGAGGCTATATCGATCGATCACGTACTTATGTTTTATCTACCTTCACTTTGAATAATATTAAACTAGTCTCTATTAATTGTGGTTAGATTGTTAAGCTAGCTAGCGTACCTTATGATTGTGCTCATATTAAACGTGTACAACTAATTAACCGCCCATGTAAAACTAATCTTAATTAGTTTGCGGTCTTTGGGAATTAATCACCTTATTAACACAAACCCGGCGCGATCAAATACGCAGAAGAAGGCTAGGCATGTAAGCGTGCTGAGATAAGAGATGCACCACATCCACGGACCACAGGCTTAATTGTTTGGCTACATTATGTGTAGGTAAAAAGTTACTCCTCGATCCTTTTTACATTTCACCCAAAAAAAAAGTTACTCCTCGATCCATATAGTAGTAAGAAAAAAGATGTAAGGAAAAAGGGTAGGTAGGTGGAAAATAGAGGTCGCTGTGGAGTTGTGGGGTACGTGGCGCCGGTGGAATTATTAATTAATGGAGTATTGAGTGCTTCTGCCGCTTCGTTCGGTTTTCCGATCCGAATGTCAGAATGGACCCTAAATTTGAAGATTGAGATATACAATTAATGGGACCCTAACTCCCTCCGTTTTAAAAAGGTTGTTATTTTAGCCCATAATTTTTGTATAAAAAAGATTGTCATTTTAGGTATTTAGGTAATAATTTATTGGTGAGTTACGAGGTTTGACATCGAAAATTGTATTTTTTATACAAATTTTCTATGTTTATTGGCTAAGATTGAGATGAGTTATTAAATACTTGTAAATTTTAAAAAAAAATTATAAGAATATAAGATAATCATTGTATTTCTTAATAAGTGTGTCAAACTCTAGAACGATAATCTTTTTAAGGGAGTAATATTTTTTAGTTCTATCATCTATGAAAGGTTTAGAATTAATAATGATATACTCGGTACCATTTTAAGTGAGAAATCTGGTTTACTTTGCTATGAGTGGCCTTTTAATGTGAACTCAAACATTATTCTATTCCAATTTGGAGGCAGTCACGTTAACGTATGGCAAAAAACTCAGTGCCTTCAATCTTCATCACTCCACTCCTCCACCATCCAACGGCTAACCTATTTATTTAGATTTTTTCTAATGGGCCTGACATACAATACAAATTTCATACATAACGAAAATCTTAAATAATTTTGTTCAAATTAATTTTTAACGTAATTAGTTATTTATTGTATTTTTGTAATCTTTTTTTCTAGAAAAAAGTGTCTATTTAACACGCACTAGAAAATTAGGATAAGTTGGACAAATGACCCATGTGTAACGTTTTTTTTAAGAAACTAACCCCCTCTCTCCCTAAACCCTACACCCTAAATCATAAATCCCAAAAAACAATATTTTAGATAGAGAAAAAACAAAAAAGAGGAAAAAAACAAAACAAATAGGAATAGGAAAAATATATAAAAACTAATAAAGAATGATTTTGTTAATTTAAAACTCTTAAAGGGTCAATGGTCTCAAAACTCTCAAAATTAGACAACTAACTTTTAAGGAATTGTAATTTGATTGGGCCTATTATGGGCCTTGGTGCATTATTCCATGTGATGGAGCTTTTATTTCATTTTGGGCCAATATATAGGCATTTATTGAATGGACCTCATTTGGTGAAAAGCATCATTTGTCAATTTTCTGAGCGTGCAAGCCACCTAAAATATACAAATTCATGTCACCTAATTTGGGTGCTTAGCATTGATTAATTGGTGATGACTGTGTGTTTTCTTCTGTTCAAGACATAATAAAAAGAATAGGAATTACGGTTATGCAATATATCTACTACGAAGTGTAATGCGTTTTTTTTTTGCATCTTCCAAGTAACAAGTTCGAATGTAAAGCAGGCTTTAGAATCTCTTTACAAGTTGAATTTGATTGATCCGTGTTTCTTCTTTTCACGCATTTTTAAAACGATTCTTAGGATTTTTGACCCCTTAAAGGAGTCAAATAGTAAGTTTGAATTCCTAATTAAATAAATTAACTCTTTCACCCATTAAGTCTTTAAAAATCCCTAAATCCTAAGAAAAAATACTTACACCCTCTTTAGACCATATGTATAATAATAGAGAGTCATACTTACTATTTTTAAAAAAATGGACATAAATTTGATATTTTTTCTCTTAAATACCTTTCGCGCCCATTTTTTTTTTTTTTTTTAAGCATGGTTGGACAATATTCAGGATATAATCAAATAAGATGATGGCACGTTGTTAAAAAGAACGGCTGGACATCCAGTTTGGGCCAACTCAGTAGTGACTGGGCGGCCCATCCAACTCATCCGGCCCAGGTGAATGCAGTTTCCCCTACACGTGCTATTCACCAATATTTTTTTACTTTTTGTGACATTGATAAAATAATTTTGAATAAGTCAATTATGCTGAAAAAATAACAGCTTTCAATATATAAATCGATCTAGCTTTTTATAGTTTTCTGTAGATGGTTCGGGTTCTATATTACAGTTAAATTCATCCTTTTCGCCTATGATTAGAACCTATTTAAAGTCCATATATCTCTACAGAAAAATATAAAGAGAAACTGAATTCGTAAGTATTTTAGTTTTAACAGTTGAATGTCAAAACATCCATGTATGTAAAGCCAACGAGGTCAAGGTGATGAAGACTGTACGAATATAAAACACTTATAATGTACTATTAAAAAATTATTGAGATAATCTTTTATATAATGTGCGACTATGCGGGAAACGTATTATTGGAAAAATCAAATCAGAGCGGGGCCCATATTATATTCTGTTAATCAGTCATGAAACACTATATTCTATACAAGTACACTATACCATTATGTTTCTCGTTTTGCCTAGCTAATTTCGATTAATTCTATATTACCAATCCACAATTTGTAGCACAACTGGCCTAATCTTTGAAGCAAATACAATGCATCACTTCATCAGAAAAATGTGATGTACTGTTGACTTTTAACCTAGTTCGGATTGACTGTTTGGAAGTTGACATGACCGGGTTGAACACCAAGTAACTAATACGGAGTATATCATAACTATTAATAAAATAAACTTAACTTACATATATGATACAGTTCGAACTTCGCTTGTTGGCCTGCAGATGCCTCTTATATAACTAAAAAATTGTAATTTTAAAATTAATATTACATATGTAGCATGTCACGCCTAAAAATTAATTAGTAGCTGTATAATACATCCATACAAACTAACAATGACACTACCCTGCATCTTTGATATGTTCTTTCTATGCACACTTCTTTATGTCCTTAGATTAAACTTATTTATTTTATATTCTAAATTCTAAAATATAAATTTTAAAACATAAATCCTAAATCCTAAAATATGAATCATATACCCTAAATCTTAGACCCTAAACTTGTAAACCCTATATATATCCTAAACTCAAAAATCCTAAATTTTAAACTTTAAACCCTAACTTTTAAACTATAAATCATAAACCTTAATTATTAATCCTAATTTAACGTTTAAAATATAAAATAAATAAATAAAATTTAAATGTTACATGAAAGGGTATACAATTAGAGGGTACAGGATAAAAAAAAATTATTGTGTTGATATGTACGTACTAAGGTCTTTTAGACTAGAGTGATTTACTAACTCACTGCTTAAAACTATTAAAAAATGACATGTGACTTCCTTATACGGGTATGCAATTAATTAATTAATTAATGATTAATGTTGACACCCTTGATCGAAATCACATATATGCCATTTTAACACACACAAAATATATTGGCAGAATATATTTGATTAAGTATTGTTAGAATATCATTTCACATCTAAAGTTGGGACATAACTCGCCTAGTATATAACCTTAATGGACTACTCCTCATATTGTCAATTGGTTTTAGGATGGAACCACACTGGGCTTATGTACTAGGCCCATACGCGCAAGTTACATCATACATACCCACACGCTCTCGGGTTGGCCCACGACCCATTGTCTAAATTTGACATGGTATCAGAGCATGTGTACTACTCCTTCTATTGTCATCTATTACCAATTGGTTTTAGGATAGAACCCAACTAGACTTATGTCCTAGGCTCATACGCACAAGTTGCCATACATATCTACACGCTCCCGGATTCGCCCACTATCCATTGTCAAAGTATACTTCAATCTCTTAAAAAACAGCTAGAAGCCAATTACCACCAAAAACAACTAAAATTCTGTAGTAAAAAATAATCCCCACCATATACAAGTACAAACGAGAAAACTTACACAGATATTCTATATCATTCCCCTACAAGTTTTTTTTATCAAATATAATCATACATTGCCCTGGACATGTATGAGCCCACGTGGGTCTCATGCCTGCTGACGAGCTTGTTTGTGCATGTGAGCGAGAACTCCGAATAAATCCATCAATAAAAAGATAAGAAATCAGTCCTGGCGATTCACAGAAGAAATGATATACCCATTTGTCTCTTTCTCCCAACACCCATCTCTACATTGTGCAAGTAAACTTAGCTTTACTCATATCAATAATAGGACGGTAGAAAAGGCAAATCACCATCATACTCTCTGCATGCATCTTTTCTAGCTCTATTCTATATATCTCGTGACTGCAAAAGTAAATTTCATGTCCAACAAAATATATATAATAATACTACCTATGCTCTTACATATGATTACACTACATATGCTACAAGACAATAAGGTGAAAAGATTTGTCTCGCTAGCTAGCTAGTTATCTACTTTTCACCATGTTCAAAAGGAAATAATAAGATGGGGATTAAATTAATTAAATGTATGTTGAAATTAACATATGAGGAAAACTTGTATCAAAGGTGCATGCTTTGGAAGCTAGTACTTATTAAAGACTCAAAAATTAAGCCTAGAAAATATATATGTATATATAACTATCTCATCAAGTCCATATATATATGGCTCTTGTTGATGATAAGCTATATCCTCTTGCAGGAACACTCCACTTTCTTGTTCTCCTCATCCATTGTTGTTGTTGTTGTCTTCGCCACCTCCGAGTGTGCCTAGGAAGTCTCTCATGCCAACATTTGTACTAGTATTGTTGTGGCTTCCTTGTGGTCTAGATCCATCAAAGTTGTAGCTATGATCGCCTTGATGGGTGCTTCCCATCATGGGAAGTTGTTCGTTTCTCGTCGAATACGTCTGCAATCCAGATAGTTGGTTATTCATTTGTTGCCTGAAGAGTTGCTTTTGTTGGAGAAACTCAACGTTGTTCATGCTTCTGGCGAGGTTGTTGGTCAATGTGGACGAGGTGGAGGATGAAGACGGTCTCATCACACCTAGCGCGGTAGCAAAGATTGAAGAATTGTTGTCGGTTTGAGTTGACCCAATCTGAGCCGCCTTCTGAAGGAGGGCGGTTGCAGACATGTTTCCCATTGAAGATGAATTAGGGAATGAGTACAAGGAAATCAAGCCTTGGTTTTGATAGCTTCCCATATTCTCCTCCTCCTTTGGTAGGATTGTTCCTTGTTGCATTGATGATGATGATGATGAAGCAAACAAATTCAAGTTTGGGGATGAGAATTCGGGTCCACCCAAAGAGCTACTCGCGAGGTTCATTTGATTACTCATGACTTGGTTGTGGTCTAGCCACAATGGTAGTCTTGGCTTGCTCACAAGATTGTCACCACCCATAGTGTTGTTGTTACTATGATTACTCGATGAAGCCTCGAAGCCAAGGAATCCGGATCTTTGATGAGATGCCAAGTATAGAGGGATAGAGGAGGAAGTAGATTGGTGGTTTGTCATGAATGATCCGTTAATCAAATCGGGTCTAAGACTCGGGTTTAGAGCACTTGCGGTTATATCGGTAGCGACCCTTATCCTTTCTTCAGTCAGCGCGTCACAGAACGCCCGGTGAGTGATGAAGCTATCTTTCCTGAAATCAAGTATTCAAGTAGTGTTATTAATTATAATCTTGAGCACAATCATTATAATTTAAATAAGAAAAATATATATATACAATATGACCCACAAGGCTCCTTTATATGACTTAATCCCTGCAATAATCATGTTAATCATTATTGGACAAACTATAAAGCTAGCATTAGTGAAAACTAAATAAGCCATATATATATATATATATATAGATCTAGCTAGGATTCTTGATTTAAATAATCTAGTTAAAGTGAAGCAAGATGGAGACCATATTTGAGAGCATTAAATTCAGCCACGAACTCAGACCCACAAAAACCCCAAACGTGCGTGCAAGTACTGAATCAGAATTTAATTCTAACAAAACCAATAGATCATAGGAAGAATTTTAGCCCTAGAGAGAGAAGAGAACAATGTATATATATAACCTTGAAAAGATTGTGCCACAATCACATTTGTACTCTCGAGTTCCGCAGATCTTGCTATGAGCCTTCCAATCCGACATCACGGCGTACTTCTTGGAGCACTTATCGCACTTCCACTTCTTCTCGCCGTGCTTCCTGCTGAAGTGCTTCTTGATTCCGGTCAAATCTCCGAGCGCCCTCGACGGGTCGTGGTGCACGCAGCTCTTCTCCGGGCATATATACACCTTCTTCTTCACCTGATCTTTGTTGGCCTTTTGCTTGAGCTTCCATGGAAGGTTGTGTCCTCTTCTATGGAGCTGCAGATTCTGGTCCCTCTGAAAACCCTTGTTGCAAATCTCGCAGAGGAATCTGTTTGTGGCCATGAGCGATTTAGGAGACATAGCCACCACCTCTGATTCCGGATCTATAAAAGTTAAACAAAAACCACACAAGGTCAATTAGTACTTAATCTGATAATTAAAATTAAAAGGAGCTAGCTTTAGCTTGCCTGGATTTCCGGGTAGGTTGCGCTTCCTCTTACTGTTGGTTGCAGGGTTATTGGGATAATTAGGGTTAGGGTTAGGGTTTGGAGTTGGGAAATTCTCTTGGACTTGAACAAGCCCGGCGTTGATGGAAGCAGCCGAAGTTGGAGCTGAAGAGGGGAGGAAAAACCCATCTTGAGAAATATTCATCTTGAGGAGCGGATCGAACCGGGCTAAAGACCAAAAGAATTTAAAAAAGATTGATTGTTTGGCAGGATGGAAACAGAGGAAAAGGGTGAGAAAAAAAGATAAAGAGATGAAAGCCAAAAGGGAAAAGGGATCGATGGAGGTGATGTTTTAATGATGGAGTACCAACCAAAAGCAAAGCACTTCAAAGAAAGAAACACAACAAAGCTTCAACCCGAAAAAGATCTGGTAGCTATAGCTAACTATAGCTAGCTAGAAGAAACTGAAAAACTAATTAATCAAATCAAATAATAATATTAAAAGCGAGAGAGAGTGAGAGAGATTGAAAAGTTATGTAGGAGGAGATGGAGGAATTAGTTCAAGTGTTTTGAAGTCTTGCTGCTGTGCTGTGTGGACAAAAAACCCAGAAACCAAAACAGATGTGGATGCCCTTGTAATTGTAATGCTGCAGGCTAGGCGCTAGCAAATGGAATATTTCTATTTTCTTCGTATTTAATAGAATAAATTAAATATAGATGGAGTCAGCCTGGCAGAGACTCATCAGCGAGCGAGCTGACGTGGACCACCTCTCTCTCTCTCTCGGTGCAGTAGAATGTCACTGTCGACATGGGAATAATATAGTACTGTCTCTCTGCATGCATCTGAATTTTGAATTTAACTTTTGGGTTTTAAGTTTATTAACATACTATCGAGCTTTTGTACACACATGTGATCGATGTGATGACAATTAAAGAGGTTAAAAGCTATGTATATATATATAGAATTTGGTTCTAGTAAAACGGCTTCTTAAAGTAACATGAAAGTACTATTAAGGGTCATTGAATTATAAATAAATGAATGGTTGTGATTAAAAGTAATTGGGTGCATGTTTATATTATGGAATTGAACACGCATGATTCCCATTAATTTAGGGACTTTTTTTAACCTAAATTATAAGAGATCCTACCCTTTCTTTTTTATTTTATTCTCTCCCTCCCAGTTAATATCGATCTCGATTGGAATCCTCTTCGACCTCGACTGAAATCGTCTTCAACTTCCGACTGGAATCGGCCACATAGGAGGGCTTCAACACGCCGTCGTCTTCAACTTCTCTCCCTCTATCAATCCATCCCCATCTTCACGTCTTTCACCCATAAACTCATCTCGCTGAATTCCTTCTCGGAAATCTCAGCGACCTCTCAGTTAAAACGTCATATCTTTTTATTTACAACTCCGAAAATTCTCGAATTTTGAGGGACGAAATTAGATTTCCAGATCTATCTCTGGGAGTTGGAATCACCTAATTCCGATTCCAGACGAAAGAGAACGAGCCAGTTGAAGTCACGCTAGATTTCTGGAAAGTTGCTGTCAATTCCTTCCCGAAAATCTCAGCGACCTCTCAGTTAAAATGCCATATCTTTTGATTTACAACTCAGAAAATTCTCCAATTTTGAGGGACGAAATTAGACTTCCAGATCTAACTCTGGGAGTTGGAATCACCCAATTCCGAGTCCAGACGAAAGAGAATGAGCAAGTTGAAGTCACGCTGAATTTCTGGAAAGTTACTATCAATTCTTGTAGAAGTTGAAGTGCAATTCGACAGGGCACTCCGTGGTATCTGGGTTGAAACTTTCAACATCAAAGGAGAATCATGAATGTAAGTTCTTACTACTCTGAAGAAGGTGTTATTGTGTTTAATTGACAGCTTGTTCTAGGAAGTTTCAGTTTTGGTGTTTTGGGGTATTGTTTGTAATTAATATTCAAATTGTTTAATGTGATATTCATACAAATGTTTTTGATATTCATATTTGATGTAGGTCTCATTCATTGAATATTTGATATTTATGATGTGATATTCACCTAAACTTTGAATAATTATCATGTGCGAATTAAACTCTGAATATTGACACTGTTTTTATGAATATCGACTACTTACTTGTATGACTATGTGTACAAAATACGTTAATATCATCACATATGGAATGAATATCGCTATTATAGTATTCAAATTGCTTGTTGATGGTGTTGTTTGTACTGTTTGCAATTGATATTCAAATTATTTGATGTGATATTCACTATAATGTTGTTCATATTCAGGAATTTTTATGCGTTGAATAATTGATATTCAAATTTTATGATGTGATATTCAATATAATGTTGTTGATATTCATTATAATAATATTGTTGATATTCATTATAATAATGTTCATATTCAGGTTGATCGAACGACTGTACGACCCAAAATCGACGCGACAATATCATTGGTAAACCTTACTGCCATGAATCAAAGCTTCGAAGATATTGGGTGGTGATATTCGTGTAGTTAGTTGATGACATTCATGTACTTGAGTGACTATATTAATGTAATTGGGTGGTGGGCGATATTCACAAAATGAGTAGTGATATTCATAAATTGAGTGGTGATATTCGTGTAAGTAAATTTGATATTCATGTGATTAATTGAGATATTTATGTAACTTAGTGTGATATTCATATTATCAAGTGGTGAAATTCATGATTTAAGTGATGATATTCACATTTTTAAGATATTAAATCTTCACTTATTAAATAGAAATCGATATTCAAACAAACATAAACGATATTCATTAACAAATGATTGATATTCGTGAACATATTAACAATATTCACGAACGTTTAGAAATGTTCTTCCTATTTAAATTTTTAATATTTGAATGGGAGCAAAATCGATTAGGAAAGAGAATATTATCTTAATTTCTCTCTCCTGTAACAACCAAAATTAATTATTTCTTATTAATAATATCCTTATTAGTTTAGATTTGATGGTTAGGGCTCTACCATATATCTCCTATAACTCATTAATCCAACCATCCATCAACATCAATCTGACGCTCCAGATTAATACTTCCGTTTTACCACAATTTCCGTTTTACCAGAGCGTGCCTATATATATATATATATGTGGTAGCCTTGTAAAAAAGAAGGATCAAATCTTGCTTTTTGATTTTTCTTGTTAGGTGGAGGTCTTCGACTAGTCATGCTGCTCGTAGATAGACATCGGCACATCGCTAGGTCTAGGGTTGTTCATTGTTCATGATCGGTCCAATATTTGGTTTTGAACCGAACTGAACCGAAGAGACAGGATCGAACTGAACTGATTATATTTATTTCAGTTTTCGGTTCGGTTTCAGTTCGATCAAAATCAAATAGTTTTAAAAATAAAAATAAGATCCTAGATTTCTAGATAATTAAATTAGTTAACTATTATCCGATTCGGTCTAATTTGGTTTGGTTCACTAAGACGAGTTTTAATAGTCTAAATTAACCTATTTTTAACGTGTTCGATTATTTTTGTCTATAACCGAAAAGGGAAAAAAACGAGTTTGAACCAAACCGAGTATATTAGGATCGGTTTTCAATCCACAAAAATCTGATATTCGATTTTGGACCGGTGAACAACCCTAGCTAGGCTCATTCGACCCAGTATATCCAAATCTGACCCGATCAAAAAGTGTTGAAGTCCGGTGAGCCAATCACTTAAAACAAGCCCTTTCGTGTCCAAACGCGCATAAAGCCCAACACAAAACCTACGAAATTCCAACCCAAAATCGATTTATTATAAAATACATGCAGTTCATGGTCTTATATATATTGTGGTATTGTTTTGATCGTGGGACTTTTTATTCTCTTGTCTTTGTTACAAAGGTTTTTGAAAATCGATCCAACTAGATTCGGTCTATGAATTGACATCATAATAATGAAAATGACTACATATGCTCGAACGATTGAACTAAGCTTGCCGATCAATATATAGTTAACAAGTATATATACATTAAGAGGCGTACGTAGATTAATTTATACATCCAAATTCGGCTTAAATGATGATTCGATTTATATAGATGAAGTCAAGTTGTCTATGAGCAGGTGAAATCACAAACTCGATCTGCTTAACATACATCAGTTTAATTATGTTATGTCGGTCAGTCTCTTGACATGAAGTAGCAGGATCTTCCCCATACGTACGTCAACTATTTAGTTAGGCATGGCCTAATTCCACTACTTGCATGTTTTCCTCCAAAATTGCATGGAGGTCCTTTTTAAAATAAATTCGGAGTATATTTTGTAGTTTTCCAAGAAATTTCCACATTCATAATCAAAAGATGCTTTGATAGGATTCTATCGAGAAAAAAAAAATGCTTTGATAGGACATAAACAAAATATCTAGCGGTACATTATATTCGGCCTTTGATTTTCTATAAAAAATTTGAATTATGTGTCTATAGTTATTTAAAATGTGAATGTTAGCACAACAACGAAAGTTAGTTACCAGCTGAATATTTTTAATCCGGAAAGTGGTAAAAAGTAAAAGAAAAGGCTATGGGCTTTTGACAACCGTTGGATCTGTAGTAGGGGTGAGAAATGATTACTTGATGATTACCTTTTCAGAGTGGGGGTACAACTTTTAGCAAGCTCAGCCTATAGATGACCGCCCGTGAGCATCTGACTAGGCAGTGGTCCCCGCCGTCCAGCGAGGACGACAACAGTACATGGGGCCCAGTGGCCCCCACTATATTTCTACAGTACTACTGCTTCAGTATGATACACGCCTTTTCTGTTTTCCACAACAAAACCAAAATGAAGAAAGAATGTTGACACACTTACACTAAACTAGCTCTAATATTTGTATTTATTTGTACAATGTCTCTCGTACTCATGTTTGGAATGATACACCTTTTCTTTTCTTTTCTTCTCTTCTCGAAGTAGTTAGGCATATATACTAAAGAAAAAATAACACTCGTCATCGATCATGCAATACAATCCCATTTTCAAATTGTATAATTTGAATATATACGGCGATTGACTGTCACTTAACTCAAATACATCCAATAGAGAAGTATGATGATGCAATTAATTTCCATACAGATTTTTTTGAAAAGTCAATCTTAGTTAATTTTGATTCCCTTATATTTACATTTCATTAAAAAAAATCAATGTTGGATGGGTTGATCGATCATATGTGTAATATATACTAAAAATGAGATCTAAAAAATTAAAATTAATGCTGGATGGATAGTCGAAAATTTTATGTACATGATGGAATTACAATGGGTCAGCAATCGAAGCTTCGAGGTGTACTCGATCAACGGTCAAACATGGCCAAACTAGCTAGCTAGTCAATTCGTTTTACATTTCGGATTAGGTACTCCATATATATATGGTTGACTTGACTAGTATCAAGCTAGTATATATAGTATACTGAAATGTTTCCTAATTCCACCAAACGCTCCTAATACAATTAAGATCAGAGTCAATGTCAACTCATACCAAACTGCCATATATTGCATGTTTCTAATAGTATACTGCATATTCCGTTTTTTAACTATGGAGGATATATAAATGGTTATTTGTATGAAAACATACGAAGTATAAGGTAAGAAAATCATTAAGTCACAATAATATAATCACAATTTATTTACTCCTTCCTCATATTTTGTTTCTTCAAAAGTCTATAGCTCACATGCATGCTACATTTATTTGTTCCTTTTTTATGTTAATTAATTAGAATATCTAACAGTTATGATAGAAAGTCTATAACTCACGCTTCTGGAACCGATTTCAAAAAATTATGATCCGAAACCAAAATCGGCCAAGTCTAATTCCGTCCGATTTTGTTAGTTTCGATCCCAATTATGGTTCTGAATCTGGTTCCGTCTGGTTGCCTTTTTGTTTTGAGCCGATTCCGGTTCCAAACTATAAAGAAAAATATTTTTATTATGTTTATAAAAAAATCCAACTAAAAAAACGAGACAAACATTAAAAAAAAAACATAAGCGTCTATCATCACACCTAAATCTAAGTTGCAACGCACTTATTATTGTTATGATAAAATAATTCTTGTTAAAGATAAAAAAGCTCGTTCGCGAAGATAAAATAAAAATAAAACGATAAAGAATAGTTCTCCTCGAACTGAGGGTAATTCGACCCAGGTCTCCATCTACGCCCAGGGAAACTAAGAACAAGTTCCCCTCATTATAAATGAAAATTTTAAAACGAATCACTTTATTATGATTCGAACTCGTCTAACCTTATTTTCTTCATAGCATTCAGTTGTTATTATTATCAACTTTATAGCTAAGCTTAAGTTGAAAAAAGGAAAAATAAAATGAATTCAGGTGACGATCTGATATGTTTGATGACCCATACTTTGGCTTTGCTTTTACGGTAAACAAACTTTCTTATACTGTATTAGAAACTTGAAGTTTATTTTACTTTTATATGAACAATGAGTTTCTGGCAAGTCGAAGTTTGTGAATTTTTCCACCACTTCCCCTTATTGTGAGGGGAACTGTTTTTGTATACTGATTACTAAGTAGTAATCAATATTCTCTCCCTCCACTGTCATATTGAGGATGGAGGCCCAAATTAATAATTTGTATACAAAGGGGTATTTGAGTCAATATACAAAAACAAGATTTTATGAATGGCTAAATTGATGTGATGATAGGCAGCCCCCTAAAAAATCAAAGATTAACATTAATAATTTAATCATTACATTTTTTATTGTACAAAATATTCTTAATTAATCTAGTTAAAGAATATAATAAACATTTGTCTTTATACAAAATTATAAGAAAAAAAATGGAAAAATATAGGATTTAAACTAATATTAAGTTGTTTACTTGTTCTCTCAGGATTAGAGGAATCAAAACTCACGTAATTCTCTTACATTTATTATGAAATCTTAGTTATCTAATCGCTTTGAAATTGGTGGTTCTGAGCGGTTCGAACAACCGATTCCATGGTTCTATAAAATTATGAATCGAAACCAGGCTCGACCGGTTCCAGTTGGTTTTGGTTTTGATTCAATCGGACCGGACTTCGGTTCCATGGGGTTTTGGCCGGATTTAGAACCGTTGGTTCAATGGTTCAAACACCTCGATCTAAGTATTGATTAGGGGTCTTATTTTTGGTAATAAATAAAATATTAATTATGGGTCTTTAAAAACCGTTGAATATTGATATATACAACACTTATACGAAGGGACTTTAATTTATGGATTTACAGTATGTACACAAAAGCGGATTATTTTGCTAAGGAACAAATTTAGTATACAAAAATGCGGAGTACAAGCTAGAAGTGTAGTGTTTTTAATTCCGGATTATTAAT
The DNA here is from genome assembly GCA_027886185.1 of Rheum nobile. NCBI lineage: Eukaryota > Viridiplantae > Streptophyta > Magnoliopsida > Caryophyllales > Polygonaceae > Rheum > Rheum nobile. The sequence continues at coordinate 128,871 of WOAB01000329.1, read as the reverse complement.
TATCATGCCATTTAGGATTTGAACTTACTCTATACTTCCTTAATTAAACATGTCCAATTAAATGTAAACTATGCTTTGATTATTATTTTTTCTATTAAGCTTCTTGCACATATTCACATTTTTCAAAAATGAACTATAAATCATAAATTACTCCTCCACTTGATAGATTTTATATATCAAAATACTTCCCCAATGAACTAAGGGACATAATTAAATTATCTTTTTCGCAGAGCAGGCATCCTTCTACATGAGTGTGAATCAAATATTTTACGTATATAACAGTAGTTAAATGCAATTTTAAAACCCAATTATTGATTATATACATAATTATATGAAAAGCTATGAATAATGGAACCAAAATCCCTGAAAAGCAAACAAGCAAACAAGGTGGCCGGGATAGGTTTGGACCATCCACGTGCTAACATATATGCATTGCAAATTTGCAATTGCATGAATAAGAAGCCTACAAATTCAATTCATCAGAGTAAATTCATCGAGTACCCACATGCCCCAACGTGGCTCTCCCTCACTCGCTATAATATATACTCTCCGTTAAATTTTTAACTTATTTATCTATTGCAATTTATCACATATAAATCGTACATTTGTCTTGAGATTTAAATTTTTAATTTTTTTTTTCAATAACTAATAGTAAAGAATTGTCATGAGCAGAAAAAGTTATATTTTAAAATATATTTAATATATGTATAAAACTCTAAATAATAAGTAAAACTCAACAAATGGAATATATTCCGGTATGGCTAACTTTTATTTCCATCGTTTATATAAATTAAGGGTATGTTCGGTTCGCAAAAACTGAATTAACTGAATTAAACTGAAGCTGTAAGGTAAAATTTAAGCCGACGACTGAACTAGACTGAAACTGAACTGAAATAGATGACTGAATTCAATAAAACTGAACTGGGAGTTGAATGTTTTTTTGTTAAGTTCAATCATCTCAAATCAAAAAAGTCACGATTCCTAACTTAATTTTTTTGAGTAAGTTCAGTCATTTTATGTCACTTTAAGTCGATTTAAATTTTTGGTAAACCGAACGGACTTTGTAAGTAAGTTCAGTCATCCTGACTTAAAATTTTAATTAAATTCATTTAAGTTATTTTAAGTCAACTTAACTGGCGAACCGAACGTATCCTAAATTGATATGGCCTGCCTTGCCTTGCCCAGCTGCGCAGCTCCCTTCTCCATCTTCTTATACACAGCATATGCTTATCCAACTTACTTATTCTAAGTTTTTTTATACACATTATTGACTTGTTGTTGGAAAAGTCTCCTCGCCCTAGCCAAAACACCGACCTAGCTAGCTAGCTTGGTAGTGTATATATGTATAAGCTATAAATTAAATCTAAGGTTTTCACATTTCTTTTTTGAAGTTCAGAAATATATTTATAGCAGCAATTGATCGAATTCATGTATTCTACTTCAAAGAAATCTACTTATAGCAGCTTGACCGATCTATCAAGTAAAAAAAAAATATGAGATTGGAGAAATATGTGTACACATGCATGCATAGAGTAGAAGCTCTTCGATTATAACTAGCTAGACTACCTTAATTTTTCTTGATGGTCTTTTTGAAGATGGACGGATAATCAATTTACATTATATTTTATCATCATATAAATTTACAAGCCGTGACACTTGATTTTCTTTCGGGAAAAAGATACCCAGGTTTTTTCTTACAAATGTCACTACAAATTCAAAGGAAAAAAAATAAAGAAAGTGGAATCTTTTGGATCATAGGACATTGAGTACGTACTAGATACATGCAAGCAACTAGCTAGCAACCATATATATATACACATCCATTATTAATTAGGTACATATGTCAAAGTCCGTGGGCCCATAGACTGGAAGTCGTGCGGACACAAGTGTATAGGCGCAGATATGCCCAGTACATAAGTCTAATGAGATTTCATCCTAAAATCAACTTGGCAATAGGAGGAGTAATTCATCAAGCTTATATACTAGGCATGTTATGTCCAAACTTTAGATGTGGGAAAATTATATTCCAACACGCCCCCGCAAGTGGGCAATTGGCCTGACCCAGTTGACACTTGAACAAACGGGTGTGGGTGGACATCTAATCTCTTTATAGCCATACCCAAATAACTCAATTAAGGGACCCACGACCGAACCCGCTCTGATACCATGTTAAAGTCCGTGGGCCCATAGACTGGGGGTTATGCGGACACGAGCACATATGCCCAGTACATAAGTCCAATGGGGTTCCATCATAAAACCAATTGACAATAAGAAAAGTAGCTCATCAAGCTTATATACTAGATAAGTTATGTCTCAACTTTAGACGTGAGACAATTATATATTCCAACAACATCGTTTCTTTCTCCCTGTCTTTGTCTCTTCTCCCTACATATCATTTTTTTTTTTTAACTTTTTAACCCCACACAACCAATAGAAAAGGCAACACACATATATACTGCATGCATCTTTCTCTCTCGTGACCACCTTACTGAATAATATTTATGTGCCCATATATATGTATCTGCAAGAATATAAAAATATTCAGATTTTACCTCTTCTGCTGTAATTATAATGTACCCCCTATATATGCATGCATGTACACGATGCTCGACACTATGCTACAAGACAAGAGGATAATTAACAAGTGAAAATATATATATTTTCCGAACCTAATAGTTTAATTGTTAAAAAAACGTAAACAATGTACGTATAATATAATGCTAATTAATGAACAAGAAAATGATGTCGAAATGAAAGACGAAATTGAAATGCAGATCGAACGACCAATTAAGAGAGTTAAAAAAAGGGAACTTGTTTTTCTTTACCTTTTGGTTTCTTCTCTTGCCGAGATCGATCGATTGATTAACACATTAACATTAAACTATCTATCTCATTAAGTCCATGTATGGCTCCTGGTGATGGTGATCATGATGAGACGATGCCCCCGCCATTGTTGCGAGCTTATAAGCTATCTCCTCTTGCAACATCACTCTTCTTTCTCCTCCGTTACGATCGTTGTTATTGCCCGATCCTCCTCCGAGTGTCCCAAGAAAATCCCTCATTCCACCACTTGTGTTAATCTTGTTGTTGTTGTTGCTGCATTGATCATTAAGAGTTGCTCTTCCCATCATCATCAACTGATTCGAACCCGAGTACCCGTGCTCCATTGCTATTTGATTGTTCTGGAAGTTGGCCAAGTTATTAGAAGGTGTGGATGCAGAAGACGAAGATCTCATGACTCCCAACGCACTAGCAAACACGGTGGAGCCGTTGTCGACGCTCCGTGTGGACCCCATCTGCGCCGCCTTTTGAAGGAGCGCGGTTGCGGACATGCTCCCGGGGAAGGTCGACGGCGACTGTGGATGAGGTTGTGACGAGTACAACGATATCAAGCTTTGTGGGTAGCTTGACTTGTCGGATTCCTCCTTGGGCATGGCTTCTTGTGGGATCGACGAAGACAACAAGTTTAGGTTTGCCGAGGGGAATTCATGCAGGCCATGGCTCGTGAGATCCACGTGGTTGTTCATCACTTGGGGATTGGGTTGGTGGTGATGATGATGATGATGGTGGTGGTCTAACCAAAGTGGTAGACGTGGCTTGTTGAGACCATCTATAATGTTGTTGTTACCGTTGCTTGATGAACCGTCAAACCCTACGAAATCCTGTCTATGGGATGTCGAGAATGGAGAGATGGATTGAGGAGTTGAGATCAGATTTCCATTCATCAAATCAGCTCGGAAATTCGGGTTCATGGCGGATGGATTGATATTGGTGGAGACTCTCATTCGTTCTTCCGTTAGTGCGTCGCAGAACGCCCTATGAGTTATGAAACTATCTTTCCTGTAAACAAGAAACACGTACAAAAAAAAAGTTTTATTAATCATATATATGAAGCAAAGCTATAGTGTGTATTCATACTATAAGCTAACTATTCTCCAAACAATAATTGAATTAATGAATAGTGGTGATGTGAAATCACAAGCTAATTAAGTCTTAGAGATGAACTGGCACGCAGATCTAGATAGCTTAGCCAGGAGAATCTAGATGCACAATTGATTGACTTGTGAAGACCTTAAATTCCTAACAAAACGTCTTTGATTCTTAGACTATTGAAACTCCCAACACGTACACTAGATGCACACTGAGCAAGCATTAAATTCAACATGAAACCAATCAGAAAAACTAAGGAATCTCAAGAGAGAGAGAGAGAATAAGACTTAAATTAAAACCATATATATATGACCTTGAAAAGATTGTGCCACAATCACATTTGTACTCTCTAGTTCCACAAATCTTGCTATGGGCCTTCCAATCCGACATAACCGCGTACTTCTTGGAGCACTTATCGCACTTCCACTTCTTCTCGCCGTGTTTCCGGCTGAAGTGTTTCTTGATTCCGGTCAAATCTCCGAGCGCCCTCGAAGGGTCGTGGTGGACGCAGCTCTTCTCCGGGCAAACGTACACCTTCTTCTTCACCACCTCCTTGTTCGTCTTCTGCTTCAGCTTCCATGGGAGGTTGTGTCCTCTCCTATGGAGCTGCAGATTCTGCTCCCTCTGAAAACCCTTGTTGCACACCTCGCATATGAACCGATTCGTCGCCATCAGAGACTTTGGCGACAAAGCAATCACCTCTGCTTCCGGATCTATATATATAAAGTCAAATTTAGCAAAAAAAAGGATGATGAGATTGATGTATAGGTGAAATAATTACCTGGATTTCCGGGAAGGCTTCTCTTACGCTTGTTGGCGGAGGAGACGTTGGAGTCGAGATTAGGGTTAGGGTTAGGGTTTGGATTGGGAAAGTTGGGGTCTTGAACGAATCCATTGATTGAGGAGCTTGAAGGAGGAGGTGGAAAGGAGATCCCATCATGGGAAATCATGCTTTCTTTTTTGTTGAAGATGAACAACGAACTCTCAAAGAGTTATATGTTTTTGGAAAGAAGACAGAGAAAAGAAAGCAAATCAAAGATGATAAGAGCCAAAAAATCACTAGAGAATTGAAGAAGATGGAAAAAAAGGGCTTTTATTTTTGAAGCTTCATAAATCAAGCAACGATTTTTTTATTTTTTTTGACTCTTCTCTCTGCGTCTCTATCTATTCACTCTATCTTTCACAGCTTTTCCAAAGTTGGGTCTGCTATAGACATCAGCTGGACCACTTCTTCTCTCTAGCTTAATTGCTTAAAAAAAATGGAGTATAATAATTAAATAAACAAAAAAAAATACTGCAGTAGAATAGAATGTCATTTTCGTTCTGGGGTAGTATGTATATATGCTCTGTCTGAGTCTCTGAGGACGAAATTCATATTAATTTAACCTTTTCTACACATGTGATCAAAGGGGAACAGCAAGACAAAGGTGGGAATTATCAGACCCTATTTTCGTTCATTTGTTTTACAATTAATAAATAAATAAATAAAGAGAGAAAAAAAAAGAGACAGGATCCTCGGGCAGTCAAGTACAAATTCTCATCCCCTAGCTATCTCTCACTTGAAATTGAATTAAGCCATTTAAACTTTATTATTTTATGTATATAAGTTAATTTGGTGATTCAGTTAAATACTTAAATTGCATAGCTTCACGTATAAAAATTAAAAAATGATGAAGTTACGTAGTCTCGTTAATGTAACGTAAAAGTAAATATTTTATATGCAAGTTTTGAGTTTGAAAATCTCTTCTTTTTTTTCTTTTTTCTTTTTTGGTAGAAGTGAAAATCTCTTCTTTGTTTGGATTGGTGTAAATAGAGATGCATGCTGGAGGTAATTGGAATGAATTAAGAAGTTACATGTTTTTTAATTGGCTGGAATTTTAGGGTTTCTCCGTAGTGTGTACTATGAAACTATATATATGCATACAATATTAATGGATTAGGTGAAACCAATTTTTAATGAGATTTTAAATTCTGTCTGATCGATGATTATCAAAATTAAAAATATATGTACGCAGACATACCGGAGAAAAGTACCCTTTTGGGGAAAGAATAATACAGTAATTTAGTCGTTGATTATATGGATTTCATTGTCGCGATATGAAAATTGAATAATTTTGGATGTTGAAGGGCCGTTACGTCTAATTAAGTAATACAATATCAAAATTCTTCATACATAAATGATAAATGTAGTAATACTACGAATAGAAATTTGAAAGAAAATGAGAATCTATGTGATTGATTTGAAAGGGAGCAAAACGGGAATGAACGAGAGAAGAGAAAAGGCGATCGCCTTTTCACAGCCGTTGGATCGGGAGAGGCGGTGAAAAATGATTATTAGTTCATGATTGTAGAGTCAGAGTTGGGGGGTAAACTCGTAACTTCAGGTAAGGTTGCGCCCGTGAGTGCCTGACTTGCCCAGCGAGTAAGAACAGTAGGAGGGTGGGGCCCAGATAGGGAAAGTTGATAATGCCGGTGGGCCCAGATGAGGACTCCTTGTGGTCCCCACCCTGCCCTATCTTCTCGCCTAAGGGAAAATTAAACGGTCCAGATTCGGCTTCTATCTCCAAAATTTGTGTTTGTGCTACTAAATTGTAAAATTGTACATTCGTACTCTTATTTATTGGCAAAAAAAATGTTTTCACTATCTTAAGCTTATATGGACATATTACTCAAAATTGTACATTCGTACTCTTTTTTTTATATATAAAATATAGAAGAATATAACGTGATATATAGATAATGTACACTATTGTTTGATATTAGTATAAGTGATAGTTGATGGTAAAGGCTTTAAGTTAATCTTATATAGGCCCACTATGTGATATTGACGTGATTATTTCATAGATATTCACATTTGAGTTGGTACCCATTTGTGTGTATATTGTGATCTCTACTTGTTTGGATTTATGCAATTGTCCTGCTCTTCTTTTTTTTATGAATTTGTGTGGTATGAATCTCATTAAGTGCTAATCACTTTTAAAATTTAATAAAATTACAATGTAACTGATAATATCAAAATTTATTCTCAAAACCATGGTTCTGGATGTGAATATGAATCAGACAACATGTCACCTCTAAAAACTTTTCAGTTCATATTTACTGACTTCCCAGCCAATAGAAATTGTCAAGTTGTTCTGTTCATATATCTATAGAAAGCTGAATTAGATGCCTTTTTTTTTTAGTTTTAACTAGCTAGCTAGAACCTTGAACGGGTGATTTTATACGGTAAACTACAGCAACAGCAGCACAAGAACCAATTTGATACCGACATACTTTTACACAGATCCTATTATCTCTTTACTTTCCTGTATAAAATGCTGATAATTTGTTGAGAGCTAGCATCAGCAGACTTGACCATTTAGATTATTAAAATTGACTTCATGGAGCAGTTGTTGATGTCTGTGGCACAAGACGATAACCTGCTCTACGCCTCTACAGTTGACAGGCGCCAATACAATAGAATAATGCAACCTCCTCAGGTTGCATTATTCTAACTCAGCGGAGTACACTGGGAAAGAAAGAGTTACAATTAAAGCATAAAAAAATGGCAGTATATAAAAGTTTAGACAAGTTTTTAGCCCTTCAAAACATTAATTTTGAATGAAAATGCAGAAGGATAAAGGATGAAATGAGTACTTGTACAAATAGGCAGCAATTCCCAGAATGACTGATAGCAGAACAATGTCAATGCAGAAGTTCCTACTGGATCTCATCTGCTCCAGGATCCAAATGGAGTTTAGATATCTTATTTGTAACCATGAAGATCAGATTTGGACTGATCTACAGCAAATAGCAGTCATTAAAAATTGTTTCAAATTGAAGATCAGGCTCATCAGTACCTTGAAAAGATTTTCCTTCAGTCTGACATTGTTTTTCCTAATGTCAGATGAGGCTTTGTCAACCTTTATAGACACAAAAGTTAAGCAAAAGAACGTTACGCTAAAGTGTTCCTAAAACTGATACTTTTGGGCATGAAAAAAACAAGCAAGCTGATGTTGTTACCTTTTCATCTATCTCATCCATCAGAGGACCTTGTCTATCTAATTCCTGGAAACATTGTGGATCATTGCTTGCTTGTACTTTTTTTTTTATACAATGAAACATTAAAGCCGGTGAACAGAAAAATCAGAGCATTAGCAAAGGAGAAGGAAACCTCATTGATATCAATTGCCAAAATTTTCAGTGTCTCCAGTCCTTCTGATATGAAATCTAATCCTTCATCCTGTAAATAAACAATTCAGACATCACATAAATACTAATTTGTAAGACCACAAATCAAATAAAGGTCCTCGCCTGCTTCATTTTGCGCATTTCGTATTCTTGCCTAAATTGACTCGACTGCTGACTTTCTTCGTAAAACTCGTTGTTAAAGTTTCCATCTGCAACACGAAACACAACTGGGTCGGTGATTACAAATCCACGAGGAAACCCACAATAACACAGAGTTAAAATTCAACCAGGTGAATCAAACTTGATTCTATTGCGAGATCCCGAGGCTCCAAATCCACTCGTTTCTGAATTGCTGCTCATATCTCCATCTGGTATTGCCATGATTCTGTCAGGTAGCATGATGACCATGTCATTCCGTACAATCATATCTTCTTTGGAAAGCCCCCTTATCTGTCATTCAAACTTCAGTATATTGTGAATTCTCAAGCACTACATTCGAAATTAGGTAAGAAATTTATAGGATATTTTCATGCCTATGAAATGTAGCGTGCCATTAAGAAACGTGTAGTTTAGCAGATGCTCACTCATTAACACATAAGTAGAGTTCATATATGTATGGGCTTAGGATTAAAAAATCACTAAACTTGATCACCTAGGAAGACAGAGACAGATTAAAAAAGGATGAGAATTAGATTAAAAAAAGTAGCCAAACCTTTTTCGTAGCCAATTTCTGCAATTTGGCGACTTCCTCGGCTAATCTGGCCTTGATTCTCCGCATCTCGGCGTTCATTGCTACTTTCTTCGCCCTGTTCGTCTCCATAGCCGCCATCTCCGATTTCTACAACCAGAAAAAGAAAATCCAAAGACGATTTAAACAGCAACGAAATCGAAATCAATTAGGGCACGGGGACAGTGGAATTGGGAATTACACGAAGAGCGTTTTCGATCTCGGCGTCAACAATGGAGTAGACGCGGGAGAAGGCGTCATCGACACTAGCATTGAGTTCCCGCTGCTTGTCAGGGTCGTATTTGTCGTACTTTTTGCAGATTTCATCAACGCGGAAGAGGATGTCGAACAAACTCATCGCTGCTGGTTGTTGCCAAAGACGCAGATTTGAGGAAGATAACTTGAAGAGAGAATGTTCGCGGGCATGTTTGAGATTCAGGCATCGTGTTTTGTGAAGTTAGGGTTGATCTGGTCATTCGGAAGATGGAGACGGCGGTGGGAAGGGGCAAGTGTTTGGGGGATTTGACCGTTAAATTCGCTCCAACTGGAAGTTGGGAGTCTTCCTCAGTAAGACTATTTTTCTAACTTCCTTAGTTGTGCCCGGGCCGTTAAATGGCCCAAAATGGCAAATATGAAATTGATGAGGCGGGCTCGGTTTGAAAGGCCCACAAGTTGCCCACCCACACTCAAATTGGGTTTCAGTTATTTGTGTTTCCCCGTCCACTTCCCCTGGTGTGTAGTCCCTTGTTTGTTCTAGAGAAAATTGGGTGCCAAGGGTCTTTTAAGAAAAAAAATAGCAAGTTTAGGCTTATTTTTTCCAAAATTATAAGTATGACCCCATATTACTACACATATGGTCCAAAGGAGTAGAAGTGTTTTTTTTTGGATTTAGGGTATAGGGTTTAGGGATTTTTAAAGACTTAGAGGGTCAATAAGCTAATTTATTTAATTAGGAGTCCAAACTTGCTATTTGACCCCCTTAAGGGGTCAAAAATCCTAAGGATCGTTTATTCTATTCCCTCCGTTTTTGAATATTTTGAGTTGTAATTTTTGTTCATATTGTTTGATCATTTATACTCCTATGTAATTTATACTAAAAGTTTCCAAAAATATTTACTTACAGTTTCAAAGGATTTATTCTTTAACCTAACTATTCATATTTTATTAATTACTTATTGAAAAACACATTTACATATTATTTCTAGCTCGTCTTAAAAGGTGTAAAGTGAGAAAGATGAATAAATATTGTGAAACATATAGGGTAAGTCTTAATTATTAAAGTAGTAATGAGTTACTCGGTGTGACTTAAAAATCACGCTACCATATCAATATTCAGTTGGTTTAGTGGTTTGACACTAGGTTTCTTTAAGCGTTATATTCAGATGTCTCGAGTTTGATTTTTTCTGGAAACATGTATGACGACACTAATGTTGGAAGGGGTCTACCACTTTGTGTGCCAATAGTACCCCGATCTGGACGTAGAGCGGCTATGGCCGATCGAACCAGGCGATCAAGACCAAAAAAAAAAATCACGCTACCATATTAGGAAAGGGTGCATCATGCATGTGACAATTGAAAAAGTTATCACATTTGAAATTGTGAAAAAAGATACAAAAATTGTGGTGATAAAACACTTTTGTTCTACATATGAATAGTCACATTTCAAATTGTTAAAAAAGTTCCAAAAAGTGGTGAAAATAGGTATTAAACTAGTAGGAAACTAAAAACAAATAATGGGGCATTCCGAGAATTGAACTCGGGACCTCTCGCACCCTAAGCGAGAATCATACCACTAGACCAAATGCCCAAGTTGTTATGTTATTGTAGCTGTTTTACATAACAATTAATAAATGTTTTGGGCTCACAACTTGTTTGGTTAAGCGGGCCTCCTAAAATACTGTCCTGTTGCCTGCCTACAATACTCCAAGCCCACTTAAATATGAACGTTTCCTTCATTTGCTAAGAAGTAAGAACCTATGTTTTGGATTTTTTAATAGATAAATTAGACTTATATCATCTTTGCGGATATATGTGAACTTAAAATTATAAGTTTGTTATAATATTTTTCAGTGAATTTGAGTGACAAAGATTTATAATGTGAATTATGTGATCAATTAGTATTAATTCGACGAAAGATATAATTAATTTGGATTGTTACAAAAAGCGAAAGATTTCACATAGTATTTTTGATCGAAAAATGAAAATCAATCTGATTTATTTCGTACTCCTCAGCTCAATGAGAAAATGGGTCAGATTCTACGTGATCAAACCTATCAGACTTAAGGAATTATGAATTATGGAAGGGAATAAAAAAGAGAGGAAACAATTAGAAAAAAGATAGTAAAAAATATATAAAAAAATACATCAATATGATAATCTCCATCTTCTATGACAGTATCAAACTCTTTTAAAATAAATGGTGAATCTAGCTTTGGCTACATTTTCAGGAACAACACGGGTAAACCAATATTCTTCTTTGGAAATACATATGGTATCTCAACCCCTTTAAAAATAGAAACACTTGTAATAAGAAATGCCTTGGTAAAGGCCTATAAATTAGGCATTATCGACATTCAACTTGAATGCGATAACCTTACCATTGTGAATGTTCTTAATCAAATATGGCACTGTCCATGAGATATTGAAATGTTAATTTCCGATATTCTGTGTGTTTTACAACTGTTTTCTTCAGTGCAGATTTTTCATGTCTTCCGAGAAACAAACGTGGTGGCCTGACTTCATCGCAAAGATGGTCCAACAGAGTTCCTTGAAAGATTTTCGAGCTAGTCTAGAATTTATAATTCTTATCCGAAAGGATGCTATAGACTGAGAAATCGTCTCTTCTGTGGATTTTCAGTCAAATTTTTACCTAATCAAAAAAAAAACTCCTTTAAAACATTAACAATATTGATTACTGATTAGTGAGGTAGCCCAGTTCGTGTCAAATTTACCAATAATAAAGCATTCTTAAACTTAAAAGTGTTTCATTCTCAAATTTTAAACTTGGAATCTCTTTTTAAGAGGAGAAAGTAATTCTACTACTGTTAATTAGTAAGAGTACAACTGGAAAGCAATTTAATTTATGATGATCCAGTGGCACGAAAATTGAAGAGACAAAAATAATGGTATTAGTACTATAGGTGGGAGAGCTGTTAGTTGATGATGACAATACTTACTATTTATAGTGGACCCGTAACTTAGCCTTGTATCATGCAAAGTGCAGTGTAGCGAGATTCGGACACCTCAACTGCTAGCTTACTCCTTACTACTATAACTCTGTACGTCAAATGCGGGCGACACCTCATATCTCGCAACCACCATAATTCAATTACATTCTTTTTCTCGAATTTTATTCAATTTACATACTCACTCACTCACTCTCTCTTAATTTATTTTCGTCTGTATTTTTATAACACTATAGAAACGGAACAAGAAGAAGACGTTACAATTAAGCATGCATATATATATATATAAGCCTCGTGGGGTTTCTTTCAAACACTGACTTATCTTTATCAGATCCTCTTTTTTTTCTCTCTGTATGTATTTTACACGCATACAATTACAAATACACATCCATAAATTATAAATGTGTATATATATATATATATATATACGTATAGTATAGATGCTACCTACCTTGCTGCTATATATCATAATGCCAGGTGAAGGCTTTTACCGTGGTACGTATAAAGTGGCAGCTTTAATAAAGTCGTGAATGGGTGTGACATCTCAATGCCACTCTCCATCTTTATACTACAGTATACACCATACACATATATAAATACTTTACGCATCAATCTTTACGCATATGTCAATATATATAATCAAGAATTGAAAGTAATAACTAATAGTGTTGCTTGCAATGATATGGCTGAGGTAAAACTTAATTATTACGGAAGTATAATGATTTCTGGAGATAGGATAAGTAATTACGGAGTAGATTGTAACTGTTAAATAAAGATAAAGAAAATTAAAGGTTATCCGTCATTGATTGAATTTTTACTTTTCACTTCTTGTTTTCCCTCTCTTTGTCGCATGCTTGATTTTGTTCCTTAAACTCCATCTTTATATTTTGTTTTTATATATAACCTGTTTGTCGAATCTTTCGGTTATTGCACACGCTAAAATCCCGGAGATAATGGCGAAAAGTAACAAATAAATAAATAGGGTAAAGATACATCAATTTAAATTTTGTTCAAATTTCTTTTGTACTTTTTTAGCATTAATGATAAAAGGTTTCCGTTTATCGTCAGTAGGGGCTGATCGATCGACGTAGAGCGACAGTAGAAACGAAAATCCAAATTTTTTTACCCGTTTTTACATAGGTAAAAATAAGGGGTGGAAGCATGAATGTATGATGTACGTAGGTTTCACCTTAAAACCAGAGATTGATCATTATCCTCATTATATATACAGCTAGTAAGAAGATAAAACAAAAAAGGAAAGGACGGGGAGGCATCTTTTGTATGTCTTATATACAGAATGAAAAGCAGGACTGGCGCGCTATTCACTTTAATCATAAAACATATAATAATGTCATCGCAGATCGACCTTATATATATATATATATATATTATATATATTATATAAATATATTATATGGTAAAGGAGTAATATAAATAAGAGTGTACGAACGTGAACATAACAGAGATGGGTGCAGCTTATGCTTCGGGGGGTGTCATTGATATCTTCCCTGCTGCTGTTGCAGCACAACCTAGCTAGCTGCTCCAGTAGTGGTGGTCCTCCATCTCCCTCTCGTTAAATATATATAATTCGGTGTGTGTATATACATAATACATATATACACAATCACAATGGATGTCATGCATTTAAGATCTAATCTACTCCGGTTTTAATTGTATTTTTAGACTAAAATTCTTGTTAATTCATTTATATTTGTCCTTACAATGTTAACCAAATTACTCAAATATAGACTTTTTTTCCTATATAGAATAAGGAAAAGTGTCAGGTGAGAAAGCGGCTTAACGTACAAAATACGAAAGTTTTTCAACCGTTCGATTTGGTTCAGTTTTTTGCATTGTTACACGCGTTTTCTAATTATTATTTTTTTCGCTCCAGTTTTTCGCTCGAGCCTTCTTTTTTTCGCTCCAGCTTTTCTAATTCTTTTTTTGCATTTTTTTTATTCATTTGCATTTTCTTTTTAACCACTTGCACTTCTGTTTAACATCACTTTCTTTCTATTGGCTTGTACTTTCGTCATTTCGATTGCACTTATTCATTATTCTGATGCACTTTCTGTTCACTTGCTTGTACTTTACTTCGTATTCTCGTGCACTTTCTTCCTATTGGCTTGCATTTCTGTTTAACAACTTGCACTTTCGTTCTATTCGCTTGCACTTATTCATTATTCTGATGCACTTTCTGTTCGCTTGCTTGCATTTTAAATATTTTTTAATCTCATATTTGGTTGCACTTTCTGTTCACTTGCTTGCACTTTACTCTGTATTTACATGCACTTTCTTCCTATGGGCTTGCACTTTCGTCAGTTCGCTTGCACTTATTCATTATTCTGATGCATTTTCTGTTTACTTGTTTGCACTTTACTTCGTATTCTCATGCACTTTCTTCTTATTGGCTTGCACTTTCTGTTATTTAATCTCTTGAACCTAAAGTGCAAGCATATAAGAAAAATGAATACAGAGTAAAGTGCAAGCCAATAGGTAGAAAGTGCATGGAAATACAGAGTAAAGTACAAGCAAGTGAACAGAAAGTGAAAGCAAATATGAGATTAAAAAATATTTAAAATGCAAGCAAGCGAACATAAAGTGCATCAGAATAATGAATAAGTGCAAGCGAATAGAATGAAAGTGCAAGTTGTTAAAGAGAAAGTGCAAATGAATTAAAAAAAAACAAAGGATTAAACAACAGAAAAGTGCAAGCCATTAGGAAGAAAGTGTATGAAAATACAGAGTAAAGTGCAAGCAAATGAACAAAAAATGCAAGTACATATGAGCAGAAAAACATAAAGTGCAAGCATATAAGAATAAGTGCAGGTAAACAAATATAAAGTGCAAGCATATAAGAATAAGTGCAAGTAAAAAAATATAAAGTGCAAGCAAATAAACACTAAGTGCAAGCGAATAAAAATAAAGTGCAAGAAAATAAACGAGGAAGTGCAAGCATATAAACATAAAGTGTATTTGAAGGCAAGGGAATAACACTGAGCGAATAAAGCGCGTGTAAATAAATAAAGGTTTTTTTTCCTATTCTCTCCTGCCGTGGATCTCGCCACCGTGGACGGCTAATATACTTTCATATTTTGTATCTTAAGCGGCTTTCGCACCCGAACCGCGTCCATAGAATAATTACTGGTTGATTTACCCGTGCATGTGGCTTTATTAATTAATTTTGACTTATTTTTTAGTATGAGTTAATTATCTGTTTTAATTCATTGATATAATAAAAATACCTATAAATAATACAAACTATTGTATATCAATAAAAAATAATATGAACTTTTTATATTGCATATTAGTTGTCAAATTATAGACATCTATCTATCTATTTATGTGTATATATATACTGAAAAATGAAATAATTTAATTTTTCAAGTGACAATTCCAGTAAAAGTAATGACGTGGACTTTAGAAATTTAATTAAACTTATGATATTGTAAAAGAAAATTATAACACAACATATTTTCTTTGGCCATATCATGAGTCTAAGGTAAATCAAAATTATAATAAAGCTTACTCTAAATTATAAATAAAATAAGCGTGAATAGGTAAATGTATATAATTATTTGATGATGTGACATATTTGGATGAATGACACGTATGCGAGATAATTGCGACTTTAGTATATGTATATAATATAATATAATATAATATATATATATATAGAGAGAAAGAGAGAAATAGATAGATTATAATTTTCCATTTATACTCTAATCAATTATGCTTGTGATTAAAATATAGTTTATATGTATGAGAATCTCTAAAAAAAATAAGTAAATATGAATAGAGGGAAGCAATATGATCGATCCATCTTTCTAGCTTCTTGGTGGGGGGTGGCAATGTAATTATTGAATATATATATATATATATATATATATATATATATATATATTAAAGCAAAGGAATTTGAAGCCACTATATTGATTATGACTCACAAATCCTAGGTGTCAATTTATGGTTAATCCAATTTATTTTTATATTAATAATTCTAATTAATTTAAATCACAATATCTAATCACAACTAACTTTAAATATTTAAAATTTTAAATCACAATATCTAATCACAACTAACTTCAAATATATAAAAACTATATACAACTTTTTTATAAAATTTAATTTCTACAAATTACACATACAATAATCTTATAATATATGATAGATTTCTTACTAAACTTATATATAAAAAATATCTTATATTCATTTATGTAATTAGTAATGTTAGTTTCATGCGTTTGTATATATAATTTGACCTATATAAATTTATGGGCCAAAATCATACAATATATACAATTTCCAACTCATAGTACATGTGCTTTTATAATCAAGCCCACTATATTATATTATTACACATACAAATTTATGGCCCATTTAGAATAAAATGACCCGAATAAAATTTATGGTCCATCTATATATATTAAAGCTATTGAATTTCGAGCTACCAAAATACTTTTGGCTCCACAAATCCTACATGTCATTTTGTTATTAATGCACTTTTTTTCTTCTTAACATTATATTTCAATTTAAACCACAATATCTAATCACACCTAACTTCAAATATATAAAAAACTATATACAACTTTGTTGAATGCTTATACATTTTTTTATAAATTTTGATCTCTACAAATTGCAAAAAACAAGCTTATATCTGTCAAACTAATTAATGATAGAATTCCCACTAAACTTACATATAAAATACATCTTATATTCATTTATGTAATTAGTAATATTATTTTTATGACTTTGCATATATAGTATGATATATATAAATTTATGGGCCAAAATCATACAATATATACAATTTTCAACTCACAGTTAATGTGCTTTTATAATTCAACCCACTATATTATATTATTACACATACATATTTTATTAACAATTTAGTGAAATTTCAGACTAATGTATCTTAACAAACTTAATTTATATAATCTTGAGATTTTCTTCTAAACCTTTCAATTTTAACAACAATTATATCATATCAGATTTTTAACGAATGTATATTATACGTTCCCATTTAACAATTTTTATTTGATTATAATTTTCTATAAAAAAATACATGGTCTCCATTTTTCAATTTTACAATGTTTCTATGGGCTTATTACTTATCATTTTGCAAAATGTAATTTTCAGTTTTAAAAAATTAAATCGAGTTTGTTAATCACCAAGAAAATATTCACTAACAAACCATGAAATATCAATTATAAATTACCAAGAAAATTTTGTTAAATCAAACAAAAAGTTTCAACTAAAAAATCTAGCTAAATCTTTGTTGTATCAAACTTTCAATTTCATATGATTATACACATTATCAAAAGTAAATTAAATGTAGTACGTATACAAATTTTAAAAGTATTTGAATTTGAGATAACTTTACACCTACATAAATCATCCACTACTGATTAATTAATTATTCAAATAACTTTTCAGTTATCTTTTTCTTCAAGGATATAAATTAAAATCAAAATCTTAAAACTTTAGACGGGTCCATTACGTAATTAGAAAAAACTAAAAAAAATGTGATTTATCTGGCTGATTTGTAATATTTTTTATATATATTTTGTTGAATTATTTCATATATTTATTTTAACAAAAAGTTAAAATATCAAAATTATTTGTTTCCCTTCGTTTGATCTCATATCCTCCTTCGAGACACCAAAACAATCATGGATCAACTTTGCTTACGTGTTATTTTGCGATTAATCCTATTTTTAGTTTATTTTTTTCCTTAAACTAACTAAATTTATACTATAAAAATCTTCAAAATTTCATCAAATAACTCAATTTTTTTGTATGAACAGTACCTTTGATCTAATATAAAAAAATTCATTTATTTGGATATTAATTTTCACATTTATATTCTATGATAAAATTGTTATATAAATATTTTAACTTAATATAAGGGTCAAATATATTATCCATTGTGAATATATGCATGGAATTTTAAATTGAGCTTGCCTTTTATTTTATCTTTTATGAGTAATTAAAATGAAAAATATTTTTTTAATAAGCATTGAAATAAATATATTCAAATATTGAGTTCCACCTTATTTTTCAATAACTATTTTTAATATTCATTATAATAAATACATACAAGATAATATCATGTTTATTAGGCTGATGTCACTTCTTTAGTTTTTTTCATATGCAAATGAAATATCTAAAACACAATATTTTATATCATAAAGTAGCTTGCTATGATAAATATTGGTTTCGTAACCTTACGTATATTATTATTTTCGTAAATATTAAGAAATCATTGTTTTATATTGTGATTTTTACAAGTATCGTTGAAGGTGTAACAACAATTTCGGATCCTCATTGTTTAGCTACATATATTTTCTTGAAAAACATAAATCTATATAAATTTTTTATTTTTAAATTTACATGGGCCTTATTCATTAATTATACATATATAATTTTAATTTTTATAATTTTAAAATCTTCACCTTATTTTATTTTATCCATGTTTAACCAAAACTTAGTTTGAAGGTATAATACAGTAGCTAAGATTTGAAAATTTGATTATGAATTGTTCAAATATCAAACTAATAAAAAACATAAAAAATAAAGAATTTGTTATAATACTTAATATTGATCATGTTCACGATTTTGTCAATATTATTTTTTCTTTAAAAAAATTTCTATTATAATCCAAACATGAGTTATACATACTATGAATATTTTTAGATTTCTTATTCAAAAGATATAATTACTAATCTAATAGTTTTTGTCAATGAACCACACATTAATTATTTGTTTGAAATCTGTTTAAATTGTTTAAAAGACCATATATTATATATGCCACGTATAAATAATTTTGTAAATCGAGAATAATTTTATCGAGATTTTTATATCAATAATCATTATAATATATCTATATTAACTATTCTCTAAATGAGTCTACATAAATTCCTACATATCATAGCATGTCATTTCCAATGATCAGCGAGAACTATATTTTTCTAAAAAATACTTGGATATGACATTAATTTGATTCAATTATAAACATTTTTTTTTGATTTTCTCAAATTACATTTACCCGCACGAGGTACGAGTTCTACACTAGTTTGTCTAAAATTAAATGAAAACTAATGCAATGAAAGTTTCTTAATTTCAATACTAAAATGTTAGAAATGGAAAGAGGGTAAAGTTGTGAATAAGTATAGGTAGAGGGGTAGTTGACGAAGGGGAATCCCGAGGAAGAATGAATGTAGTGAAGGGAGGGGGAGCAGCGGCAAAGGCGCAGGCTTTTTTCAGTTGGTGTGGGGTCAGCCGGTCAGCGGTCAGCTCCACCCCCCAGGCCCGGCGCCCACGCTGGCGCTGCCGCCGTGTCCTATCGCTCTCACTCCCCCGCCCATTCGCCCTAATTACAACAACTTCCTCCTTATTCATTCCCCGCCCCACAATTAAGGTAAATTACACAAATTACCGCTGCGTTACATTAGTGTTCACAAAATCACCATTTCCAGAAAGGTCATATAAAATGTTAACCGTCAGATTCAAATCATCCTACAAATCCACCTTTGCACGAGCTCGAAATTAAAAGGTTGATACAATTTAGGAAGATGATGAAGATAGGAGTGAACAGAAAAAAGTGTTAGATACACGTCATTTTCCTGCAACATAGTACTATTTCACTTTCAACCTATCTAGTAACAACATCTAACACCAACCGTGTAGCTTTAATCACTACAAATTTAACAAAGTAGCCAAAATATCTAATCATCTTGGACATTGTCTCAACCTTTTAATTTCTTTATAATTTAGGTAGGTAGGCAAAAGAGGGTCATATGCTCTTTATAAATGCCATATTCATTAATTATAGGCTAAAATATAGTAGCAAGTAGTATTTGTTTTCTCCTGGCCAGTGAAAAAAAATACTCTTAATTATTTGCTTATGAGCTTTTTATGAAAACTGATTCACGAGGACGCGTAACGGGATGCCTATCCTATATAGATCCCTTTTTATTGCCGTGAATGATTCCGTTTCACTCAAGTCTAGTTCTTACGTACAAGTAAATACAATTAGTTATTATCATTCAATATATCATACGGTTTTACTATTTTGGAGTTCAAAGTACTCTTGGGGTAAAAGTTATACTTTTTCTGATTAATTTGGAATTTAGGACTTTGCACATCCATGCGGATTTTGGATTTTATGTGTTATACTGTTTTTTCTACAATAAAACTACTGTATTTTTTATATTTAGAAACTAGCATAATTCCATAAAAAAGGGTCGGGAAATGAATTTTGAAGCTGTGACTGGTGAAAGGGACAAAGCAAAACAATGGAGATATTTTTGAGGATGAAGTATGCACACAGAAAGATTATTCCAATTCAGCAAATCTATAATTTTTAAGTATTTGTTAATCAGTTGCTCCAAGCTACTAATTAAATAATGCACACAAGGAAAAAAAGAGGCAACAAAACAAAAGTAGTTCAACCTTTTACAATTTCTTTTGTTTTCCTTGGACGATTTACTTTTAATAAGCTTGCATTTGCATACAATACAAATATACAATGTATAGCCTTTTCATTTTATTGGTGGGGCTTAAGTAATAATGTACTCCGTATTTAATAACACTGTTGCTCAAAATTGTTTTGTTGATTTTATCTCTTTGAAGGTAAATAGTGCATGTTTAAAACCCCATCAAAGCATTGGCCTTTCTGTGCTTTTGCTAATTTGATTCCTATGCACTTGTCTATTTTTTTTAGTTTTCCCTTCTAAATACTCCATCTAGGAGGAAGAAGATGATGAAGAGGAAAAAGGAGGAGAGGATGAGGAATCATGCTTTAAATTTTGTTGTTATAATTTGATTCCTCTTCGCCTTTTTTTTTGTTACTTTTTTTCCTCTTTAACTCATCTCTCTATTTTTAGCTTTTATGGGTCTCCTTCCAAAACAATGTGTCTTTTGTTCCTTTGCTATATAGGTTCTCCTATCCCCACCACAAAGGCTGTTTTTCCTCTTCATGTTGCTTTTTTTTTTCCCCTTTATGCCCTCCAAAAATGAGATTTGTTGACATTATTTGACATCGGTCCACATAATTTTATGCTATTGGACGAGAAAAGAATTTTAAAAAATGTATTAAAGAGTTCATATGCCCCTAACCTAGTAGAAATCAATCACATTTTATTGCAAAGATGAGCCAACGAAATTCCTTGAAAGACTTTCAAGCTAATCAAAATCTTATAAATCTCATCCGAAATAATGTTATAGACTGAGAAATCAAATTCGCGTGATTTTTCTGACTAATTTTTACCTTATAAAAAAAGAAGAAATCAATCACATTGTTAAGAGGAACTCTAAGTGTTAATCATGATTCGTAAATAAATGAATATTTAAGGGATAAAAAAAAGACTTATAGAGATGATTTTATAGCAAATAATGTTATTTTGTTAACCTTTATAGGGAGAAAATTCCAACTATTTAAGTAGAATATATATCTCACTTAATCAACTAATATAATAACCGCTCAAAAAAAAAAACTAATATAATAATGTCTAAAAAAACTAGGGTACATGACAATGTGGTTTTATTCAATGCAAAGAGTGTTTGTGATTATCTTGTTTCGGTCAAATTTTTCTATTTTGGAAATGAGAGTTTATGAATGTGAAATGTGGAAGAGCGAACTTCTACATGTGAACATATTTTTGTGCTGAACAAATATCTTGTAATTAACCAACGGTTTTTCTAATGTATGTATATGGACACATGCTAACAAGCTTAAATAGAAATTTATCTTTAAAATATTCTCTAATAGAGAATTGATAAACCCTTAGCAAGCAATATTAAACTAGTGACTAACTAAATAATTATCAAAAAAGAGTTCTTAGAGTGTGCCCATGGACAGACACTAGAAAAAATCATTAACCAAATATATCATTTAAACAAATAAAAGTATGATTATTTATTAAAACTATAAATATATTACATTTTCAAGTATGCTTTCAAATTTATAACAGAATGACAATGATTTGAAATATATAATTTAACTATTTACTTTATATTAGTTATAATCCAAAATTGTCTTCATTACATCAAAATTATAACATAAAGGGTTAAAAGAGAAAAAAACGATTTTGTTAGGAAACAGAATTAACAAATTCAAAGGACATAAATAAAAAGTTTGAATAAATGAAAAATATTATACACTTACCAAAAGAGAAATCTTTCCCTATAAGCATTAGGCTCTCATTTCTTTGGATAATGTATGAGTCTCTGGATGATGTCACATCATTATTTTTTTTAAAAAATATTAAATAATTGATGTCATCCTAATTATAGATTTGATAATGATAATTATTTTAATTAGTTAAAAATATTGGTTAAACAATTAGCTATTTACTAAGATTTTGATTAACCACAATTATGATATAATATAATTTATCTCAATTAAAAAAACAAAAGTAATATTTGAGAAATAGTTTATTTTTTACAAAATAAGATAGAATAAATAGATTTAAGGTAGATTTTATTTACATATTATTGTTGGGTGATTTTACATTTTTGCTAGATATAATATGAGTATAATTTTAGGATTTACTAAGAATATTCTGAATAATTTATTTACATGAAATGATAATATTTAATGTCATACATTAGGTTACAAATAAAAAAAATATTTTTTATAGCTATTAATAGATAGAAGAAAAAGGTTCGTACAGGAGTTATTAAATAATGACTTGTTGAAGAAAAAAATTGCACAGTATTTATTTAAAAAACTTATTGAGATTCGAACATGAACCATAAAATACAATAAATTAATTAAACTAAGCTATACTTTTCATATAAAATATTACTCCAATCTGACAAAAAAGTCATTTTAACATATGACACATGATTTAAGAAAATCATTAACTAGGTCACAAGTTTGATTCTACTCATTCGTTATAACTGTCTAAATATCTCATATAAGACTAAAATAAAACAAAATCGTAGAATACACTTTTAACAAATAAACTCTGACTTGGAAATTGACCTCATTTTGAGAGGAAAAAAATGCTTCAATCACTTTGTTTGTTTTTTTGCCCTTTTTTGTTGCCGCTCCTCCTCTTAAACCCCCACTTGATTACTCGTTTAACTTCTGTTTTCCTTTCTTTTCCCCATATTCCCTCTTTTGGGTTTGTTTTTAGCCTTCTTTTGATGTTCTGATTTTACTGGTTTACCATAGCGCCCATTAAGCTGCAGTGAGAAGAGAACCCACTTGGTTTGCTCTGATTTCCCCTTCTTCCTTCCTTCCATGGAATTTGATCTGAACCATGCCGTTGTGGTTGATGAGATGGAGAAGAACACAGTTTGTAATGGAGACTGTGAGAAGGGAAATTGTACATGTCTCTCTTCCTCTTCCTCTTCCTCTTCATGTTCCTCAAATTCCTCCCCATCATCCGCTGCTTCTTCCATTTATATGGAACTTTGGCATGCTTGTGCTGGCCCTCTAACTTGTCTTCCCAAGAAAGGGAATGTGGTTGTGTATTTCCCACAAGGTCATTTGGAGCAATCAGTCTCTTCTGCCTCCAATTTCCCACCCATGGACCTACCAAATTGTGAAATTCATCCAGAAATCTTTTGCAGGGTTGTCAATGTTCAGCTTCTTGTAAGTATCTGAAATTCATGTGTCACTATGAGTTAATTATCTTTTCTAGGTTTGCTTATTGTGAATTCCCCTTCTGAATTATCCATCTATTTGTAAATTTGACCCATGAGCAGGCTAATAAGGAGAATGATGAGGTCTATGCTAAGCTGGCCCTGCTTCCTTTACCTGGGGTATGATGTTATATTGTTATCCCATCCATGTTGATTTCAATTATTATTTTTTCACTACAATATCTTGTTGAAATCATTGCTTGATTTCAATTAATTTGTCCCTCAATATCAGTATCTAGTCTAGACTTTGTTAGTACTTGTGCATAGTTTGTTTCCTAAGGTTATAAATATGCTGACAAAGAGTAATTGTTAACTTGATTCTTATGGGCCAAATCTTTAGTGGGTTGGCATGGATTCAGAGGGAAAAGGTGATGAGGAGTTAGGGGAAGAAGAGGGTGCAGCAGGTTCACTTCCAAGAGCAACACCACACATGTTTTGTAAGACACTGACAGCGTCCGATACCAGCACACACGGTGGATTCTCTGTGCCTCGTCGAGCTGCAGAAGATTGTTTCCCACCATTGGTGAGATATTCTTGCTCATGCTCTACAATTTGCCCCTTCTAAATTCTGTTGTGTTTGGTGATGTTTTTAGTATATGTCATTGTGCTTTTGGGCATCTATTCTGATACTTTCAGCCAGTTTTTGTAAGCTTTGAATAAAAGGGCATTCCTTTTCTTACTAAATCTGGTTAGAGGAATGCAAACTTATGGAAATTGTACTGTTGGATTGTAGGATTATAAACAGCAAAGGCCATCTCAGGAGCTCATTGCGCAGGATCTGCATGGAGTTGAATGGAAGTTTCGGCATATCTATAGAGGTAGACAGAATTAAAATGTAAAATTTTATACCAATATGAGAAGAGTATCTAGAGGTGTTTGTTCCTACTTCCTATCCTTCAGGTCAGCCTAGACGGCATCTGCTGACGACAGGGTGGAGCATCTTTGTTAGCCAAAAGAATCTTGTTTCAGGAGATGCCGTGCTCTTCTTGAAGTATGTATATGTATATCAAATGTCATAAGCTATGAAAAATGTCGTTAGCTTCTTTGGTTCTTTTGATTCTTGGTTCTACAATGAGAATAATGTATATAAGACGTCTTATCATGTAAGACACTGGAAATATTAGTAGGAATTTAGACATTTCATATGCCTTGCTAATCGTCCTCTATTGTAACCGTCTTGTAGAGGTGAAGACGGAAAGCTGAGATTGGGGATTAGAAGAGCTACACGGCCAAGAAGTGGATTTCCTGATCCTGCTGCTGGCAACCGGAATTCTTACTCAAAAGTTCTTTCTTCGGTGTCTGATGCAGTGTCAACAAAGAGAACCTTTCATATTTTCTACAGCCCAAGGTACAAGATACTACTCTTTGTTGACTTCCATTCCATATCATGTTTGAATTAACTTTTAAAGTTCAGCTTGTTCTTAGTTAACATTCAAGCAACCCTTTGAAGCTAGAATTTCCTTTGGGAGAGTTTTTCATTGGATCTGCTTTCTGGAATGCCTTGGTGAATATAATGTGAAATTTGAATACAGGGCAAGCCATGCAGAATTTGTCATACCATATAATCGTTATGTGAAGAGCATTGCCAACCCAATATCCATCGGAACTAGGTTCAACATGAGATTTTCAATGGATGACTCCCCGGAAAGAAGGTGAGTTACTGTGCTCAAGGGAACTTTTAACTCGTATTTCTACTTCACTCTTATCTCCTTTTGTTCTAAGACGCTACGTTCCTGGTCTGCCGTATCTTTTTCAGGTGCAGTGGTGTTGTAACCGGGCTTAGTGACAGAGATCCTTATAGATGGCCAAACTCCAAATGGAGATGCTTAATGGTTTGTTTCATCTAGATTATTAATTTTTAAATTTTTAAAAGTTTGGCATTGTCATTTCCAATCCTGCCTTCATTATGCAGGTCAGATGGGAAGATGATATTCTCGCTAATCATCAAGAACGCGTTTCCCCATGGGAGATCGAGCCTTCTGGTTCTCTCCCTTCCCTGGCCATACAATCATCACCAAGATTGAAGAAACTGAGAAGTAGCTTTCAGGGTGCTCCACCCCACCAACCCCTTGATGGTAAGAAGCTGCCTTGTTAATTCAAATATGTAAATATTACATTTTACCTCATCATAAAAAAAATTTGCACCTATTTATGCTCTCTTGCAGCTGGAAGTGGTGGTGGTGGTGGGTTTTTGGACTTTGAGGATTCTTTGAGATCCTCCAAGGTCTTGCAAGGTCAAGAAAAAAACGGTTTCGTGTTGCCTCCTTATGGGTGCGACAAAGTCAACTGCTCCCTCGATTTTGAATCATGCTCTTTTGGCAACCCGAGCTTAGTGACTTCAAGAGTGGAGAGGACTAGTGAACCATTACCATATGCAGGCATTTTGGAGTCTGACCGATTCCCAAAGGTTTTGCAAGGTCAAGAAATATGCTCGTTGAGCTCATTGGCGGGCAAGGCCAACTTCAACCTCGGGCCATGGGGTAAACCAAGGATGGGTTTCGGTTACATAGACACGTATGAGAAAGCTAAACCCGCTTTCTACCCTCTTGCTTCAGAAGGAGCCAGGCACATGTATTTCCCCTATGACAACATGCCGAAAACCCAACAAGGGTCTTTCATGTTTCCTTACAAGAACAGCTCAACAAACGAGAGTGTTGCAATCAGATCAGCTTCTTTCCACGGTGGGATCCCCAACACCGAAGCTCAAAGGCCTCGTCCCATTGAGCAGAAATTGATGGACAGTGCATCGGTTTCCAGGCCTGCAACTGAATCTAACTCGAGCTGTAAACTGTTTGGAATATCATTGGCTTCAGAAGCTCAGGCCATCTCCACTGGCTTACAAAACTCTGGTAAGAGGAGCTGCACAAAGGTGAGCTGTATAATAAAATTCTCTGACTATGGGTTCTTCCTCCTACTACCGAATTCTCAACCATTTTTTTGTATGATTGTATTTGCAAGGTCCACAAGCAAGGGAGCTTGGTTGGAAGAGCCATTGATCTTTCCAAGCTTAACAATTATGATGATCTGTTGACTGAGCTGGAGAGGCTATTTGGCATGGAAGGCCTTCTACGCGATCCTGTTCAAGGGTGGCGGATTTTGTACACCGATAGTGACAATGATGTTATGGTTGCTGGAGACGACCCGTGGCAGTGAGTATTATATCCCTTGATTTTCTTGGGAAACATTCTATCTTGGGTCTCTCTGGAAACATCCTCTCGAATTGTTTCGGGGTATGGATGACCCCCCCGGACCCTGCCTCGGTGGGATTATCCTGGGTTGATTGTTGTTGTTGTTGTATTGCTGTTGATTCTGATGAAATGTATATAATGTATGCTTGTTGGCAGCGAATTCTGCAATGTGGTGTCTAAGATCCACATACACACACAAGAAGAAGTGCAGAAGATGACAATGGGGATAACAATTGAAGACAACCAAAGCTGTTTGGAGGAAACTCCCATTGTGGTTGATGCATCTAGTTAAGTCCTCTTCTCCTGCGCTGATATTAAGCATTGGAGAAGGCTTCAAGTTTGTCTGACAATGGAATAATCCCTTGACTCGTATACTTAAGTGATGTGTGAATTGACATCAAATACACTGCAATGTGCTTGTAATTGTGTTTGTGATTGCCTTTTCAATTCGTAGCGAAAGTCATTAGTTGTTCAAGATCGACATATTGAGCTAGATGTTTTGTTGGAAGCTGAAAGAGCAACTTTTCTGATTTGATCTGTTATTTGATGTGTATGATAAATTTGTGAGAATCTTGCATATCATAGTAAGGATTGCTAAGCTAGCAAAAATCCTTAGATCTTGCTGCGTTTCTGCGTTTGTGTTCCAAAGATTCGTCCTTTTTCTTCTGGAGATCAGTTTCAGAAAGAAGTCCAAGTCCAACGGTACTTTATTTTAAACTTTGATCACAAACGCATCAAAATACTGTTTTGATCACAAATCTTTGATACTTACTCCGTCCTCTATCTTAATTATGTTTCCGTTTCGTTTTAGTACACAATTTATAGTTATTATTTAAAAAAAAATTCTTCTAATATATAATCAAAAATATAGTTATATGGGGTCTTGATTTCTCTTAACAAATATTTTAATAACTAGTTTAAACCCTCGTGTCATGCACGAACAGACTTATATCTATGAAAGAAAATTTTAGTATATAAATAAATGTCACATGAGTACAAATGAATGACTACGTGATTATAAAAGATAAGATATACATGAAATGAGAATATATTGACATGTAGTTATATTAGATTTTTTCTAAACATATACATATTAATAGAAAGAAAGTGATCGAATTTATATATATAAATATGGGTGTAATTCAGGTGAGAAATGGTCTTATAATACAAAATAAGAAAAAATCTCAGCCGTTAGATCTAAAACAAAAGTGCAACACGAAAGCCCTTTTGTGCATGCCTTTGTTTTTGTAACATTACTGACAAAGTGCAAGCCGGAGGCCTAAAAGTGCAAGCCGATGACTTGAAAAGTGCAAGCGAATTCAATACTTTTGTGCATGTAAATTCAACATTTTGTACATGCAAATTCAACATTTTGTACATGTATTTTTTTTATTGGAGTGTAAGTTATTGACTTAAATATGCATGCGAATTATTATGCATGTGAATCTAATGTTTTTGTGTATATATAACTCGCATGCACTCTTAGTTGAATTCACATGCATTTTCAGTTGAACTCACATGCACTCACATGTTTTTGGATTGTAGTGAAACCGTGCAAGTTGTTGGCTTAAATGTGCATGCGAATTATTGTGCATTTATAACTCGTATGCACTCTCAGTTGAATTCACATGCATTCTCAATTGAACTCGCATGCACTCACAACACATAAAATATGCACTTGATTTCATATGCACTCAAAAGTCAAAAAACATATAAGTACACTCAAAGGCATGCAATTCAGTAGAATTCGCATGCACTTCCGGTTGAATTCACATGCACACTCCTAGTAGAATTTACATGCACCAATTTTCTAATTCGTATGCACTTTTCAGTTTAATTTTCATGCACTCCCAATAAAATTTACATGCACTAATAACACATAAATCATGCACTTGAAAGTCAAAAAGCATGCATAGTCAAAGGCTTGCACTTCTAATAGAGTTCACATGCACCAAAGGGTGGTCTAGTGGTGGTCCGGCGACCGGCGGTGGTCCGGCGGCGGTGGTCCGGCGACCGGAGGCGGTCCGGTTGTGGTCCGGCGACCGGCGGCGGCGGTCCGGTGGTGGTCCGGCGACCGGCGGTCCGGTGGTGGTCCGGCGACCGACGGTGGCAGTCCAATGGTGGTGGTCCGACGGTGGTCCGGTGACCGGTGGTGGTCCGGCGACCGGTGGTGGTCAGGCGGTGGTCCGGCGACCGGCGATGGTGGTCCGGTGGTCGGTGGTGGTGCTCCGATGGTCAACCATTTGAATTGAAAACATGTGCCATGTATATGATTTTTAATGAAAGTTCAATCATGGCCTTTGATTTATTTCTAATCCAATAGTTTATATTCATTCTCATTTTGTATTTTAATAATCTTTTTCACATGATACTTATCCTATAAATATTATAGGAAAAAAATTTACTCTAAATATATGTAAAAAAAATAGTGTGATTTAGTATAATTTTTCTTTAGTATATATATATACATATATATAATAAAGGGGAAAAAGAATCTCAACGAACTAAATAAATAGTTAAAAATTATTAACTCAGAAAAAAAAAGTTTAAAACAATTCGTAGGTTATGTAGTTAACGAATATCTTCTTCTTTTTTCAATTAGTGATGTTATCTTTAAACATTTTTTTCGTATTCTACCAAATCTTTTTCAATTAATGGGGTCTCCGTCTATGTGTTACAAATAAGACAGATTAAATTGTATCAATTTAATCGGGGGTTGTATATTGAATAAAATGGGTTAATACAATTAAAAAAATCCATTATTAATTATATTATTATATGTTTGTTAGAGGTTGTTAAGACAATTTGTTTAGATATTTGGTGATAAATTAAAATTAAGTTAGCTAAATTATAGAAGCATAAAAGATTAAAAAATCTATATATATTAAGATATATGGTTAAATTTTGATTTTGATAAAATATTTTTAATTAAAGTGAAATAGAAAAGTATCTACTTTTATATATTTTTATATAAATTTTGATTTTGATAAAAGATTTTTAGTTAAAGTGAAATTAAAAAAATCTATCTATATATATATTAAGATATATGATTAAATTTTAATTTAATAAAAACTTTTTATTTAAAGTGATATAAATATTAAAATTAAAAATGAGGTGGGCCCAGAAACGTTCTGATGGCTTTAAAAGGTTCAACTTTAATATATAGTAATAGATAGATATCAAAAAATTATAATTTTTATTAATATATAATTAAAAATATTAACGATATAAAACTCGACTTGACAAATATGTCATGTCAAATCGAGAAAAAGAAAAAGGGACGGAGGGAGTAAAATACTTATTTAAGAAATTAGATTTAGAAAGTATATCTCACGTATTTTCATCAAATTAAACTTGAAAAGATATATGAGGATTTATGATTATTTTTTTCTATATATATATTCTAAAAAAATATGTGTTAAAAAATACTCCATCCGTTAAATTTTAATTGACGTTCTAGCAAATTTCAGACAAAATAAGAAATTAATTATTTTTCCACATTACCCTTATGATTAGTGACTAATTACTTTTTTATTAATGCTCATGAAATATCACAAAAAATTAAAGAAAATAATAAAATCAAAAGAAAATCTCCTTTTGTTGATTAGTAGATCCTAAAAATGGGGAAACAATGAATAAAAAAAATTGAGTGTGCGGTGTGCATGGGGGTTCGTGAAGACCTTACACCGTATCACCGCTAATTTTTATTGGCCACGTCTTAAAGCCGATGTCCGCCAGTTTGTTCAAGAGTGTGCGGTGTGCCAGCGCGCCAAGTACCAAACTTTGGCTCCAGCAGGTTTACTCCAACCCTTACCGATACCGAATCAGATCTGGGAGGAGTTGTCCATGGACTTTATTTCCGAGTTACCTAAGTCGGGTGGTTATGACGTGATTTTGGTGGTTGTCGATCGCCTCAGCAAGTATGTGCATTTCATTCCCCTGTCACATCCCTATTCTGCTCTTCTACAGGGATATAGTGAAGTTGCATGGGATACCCCGCTCGACCGTCTCCGATCGTGACCCGGTCTTCTTAAGCGGGTTTTGGAAGGAACTGTTTCGCCTCAGCCAGACTCAATTGAGAATGAGTTCAGCCTACCATCCGCAGACCGACGGTCAAACCGAAGTGGTCAATCGGTGCCTCGAAACCTACATGCGTTGCTTTTCAATGGAGCAACCCAAACAGTGGAGTCGCTTCCTTCCCTGGGCTGAGTACTCATTCAATACCGGATTCCATACTACAGCTGGCACCACACCATTTAAGTTGGTGTATGGCCGTGACCCGCCTCCTCTCCACCCTTTTGTCAAGGGCGAGACTCGTCTCGCCGATCTGGAGGCACAATTAGTGGACCGTGACTTGGCTTTGCAACGTCTCAAACAACACCTTCACCGAGTGCAGGACCATATGAAACACTATGTCGACGCACATCGGCGGGATGTTCGTTTTGAGGTAGGTGATCTTGTGCTTCTCCGTCTTTAGCCGTATCGTCAGCGGAATCTAGCTCGCCGACTGAACCAGAAGCTAGCTCCAAGGTTCTTTGGGCCCTATAAGGTCCTCCGTGCTATTGGCCCGGTGGCGTATGAATTGGAACTACCAGTGGGTTGTCGCCTTCACCCGGTGCTTCATGTGTCCTTGCTCAAACCAGCCAAAGGTACTGCTACTCAGGTTTCGAGTCTACCTCCGCCCATCAATGATGCCTTCGAATTAACGGTAGCACCGGCGACAGTGGTAGCTCATCGCTGAAGGCCGGTAGGGGCCACGCCTGTTCTTGAGCTTCTGGTCCGCTGGGATAATCGGCCACCCGAGGAGGACAGCTGGGAAGAATACGATTTATTGCAGGAACAGTTCCCCTATTTCCGCCTTGAGGACAAGGCGAGTTTCAAAGGGGAGGGTAATGATAGTAACCCAGCAAAGCCGTGGGCCTCTAGGCCCATTGTTCCGTATGTTCGTAGGCAGAAAGTCTGATTTATGAGTCAGTATTTCCTTTATTGTTTTTCTTAATTAAGCATTATTAGTAGGAGTTTGTTTTCCCTAACAGTTCACTTTGTTAGTGGCCGGGTCTTTAGCCTCTGTTACTTCCACTTGCTGTTAGGAGGTTTGTTAGTGGCTTAGTGGAAGTTAGTTTCCTTCTTTAATATTTAACTTCGTACTTCATTATTGTAAAGCAGCTTGAATTGATTATAAACAAAAGAGTCTGTAGGTGGAGTTCCCTACTCAATCTTCCTCTTGGTTATTGTTAGCCTAGAGTGGTCTTATCAGAGGACTCGTAGTGACATTCCTCGTAGCCAATTACGCGCTCTATGCATACGCCCAGAAGACTCTGCCACCGAAGAGAAGGAAGCCCTGTCTCAAAGAAGAAGATGAAGAGGAGAGGCTCAAGCAAGGGGTCGCACCCCCGAGAGAATGAGATTGCACTTTGCAGCAGAACGTTTTGAGTTGATTTGAAGATTGTTGCTGTGTCTAGGGAATGATTTGCACTTGTTATGACGAGGACTTCATTTGACTTTAGAATCTTTAGTTTGAGGAGTAATCTATGGCTTTTACGTTGCAGTAAACGAATTTCAGAGTGTCTGCATGGTCTTACTCTTATGTTGAATCAAGTTACTTTTTCTTTTTATAAAGTAAGAATTCGAATCTGACAAAGATCATCAGAAAACGGCATTTGAAACAAACCGGCTAGGGACAACAAAGTAACAAGAGTCACTCAAAGAAAAACAAACAAACAAACCGAAAGGGCTAGACAAATAGTACACATGTATCACGCTTCGTCTCAGAAAAACAAACAAACAAACAAACCGATAAGGACTAGACAAATAGTACACATGTATCATGCTTCGTCTCTGAAAGCCAATAGGAATCACAGGACCACGTCCTCAATCTCTTGCCCGAAACAACAATCTCGAACCAAACCTACAGTCAACTACAAATTAGTAAATGAATGTTTCTCAAGATGTTAAGGTTTCTCATATCAGTGTACTGGATTTAAAAGTTTTCCTTGAAAGGCATTTTCAAGCATTAGAGGTCGTATTTCATAAATGACAACCAGTAGGGCAATGCATATTGATCAACATCCACAATGGTTCCAAAACTACAGATAGGAAAAACTATCAAAATGTTAAGTTTATAGGTCGTAACAAGAATTTCAAGCAGAAAAAAATGTTGCCTTTTGACTTTGTAAGAGGAAGATGAGAACAAACCAAGTTCAACTTTCAATTTCAGCAAGACCCAATCCTCAATTGGCTGTCATTAGAACTTCTAATGACAATCCAAATACTTACTAATAGGAAACTTATGTGGCTTGCAATATCAGCAAGACCCTTACATCTGCTGTTGTTAAGTAGATGAGATATTAATGGGCCTGTTTGGATTATATATTATCTTACAATTGACATTATAATGTCAAAAACGATATTATAATATCAGTTTTTGACATTATAATGTTAAATAATGTGTAATCTAAACAGATTCATTTTTATTGCTAGTAATTACTCTACAGTCTACCCAACTTCCTTTTTTCTGAGATATACAAAGAGAGGTAAAAAGGCCCATTATTCAATTTGCTATGGGCAACAGTCAACGAATTTGTAAGCCCAAAAAATGAGTAGAAGTGGCCCAACCCATATTGCAGGTGAGTTCACTAAACGTGCTCTGAAACTTTTCTGAACGCAGAAATTAATAATACAAAAAAGAATACACATATGACATATCCAGTATTATCCGATGCAGATTTAATTTTATTTAAGGCGGTAATCTTATCTATTTTATTAAAAAAATACACGTTTAAACATGTTTTTGAAAGTATTGTCATAAATAATATACTTGTTGGTTAAAATAGTATATCTTGCACGGCACGGAATAAATTTAACCTGCTACTAGTAGCAGTGTAGCACAATATTATCAAGGCACTAAATACCATCCACAGCCGTCCGATTAAGGGCTCGTTCGGTAAGGGACTTATCGGGACTTATCGCGACTTATCTTCTGAGGAGCTTAAGTCCACCCCAAAAACGCGTTCGGTATTCCTCCTACTTATCGCGACTTATAATGACTTATCGGGACTTATTTTTGGCCAAAAACATAAGCTACATTCTCTAGCTTATGGGGACTTATGGCTGAACTTATCTCAAAATTTCCCCCAAATTCCCCCCCCCCCTACCCCGATACTTCTCACCTGTTCATCATCGTTCTTCATCCGTCTTCCCTTGTTCATCATCGTTCTCCCTTCCCTCTCGATCTCCGACATCCGGCGACAACCTCGGTCGATCTCCGGCGACATCCGTCTTCCCCAAGTACCCCGATATTCATCCTCCTCTCTTGTCCTTCGACATTTGCCCCCTTTGACGTTTGCCCAGCAGCTTCACAACGAGGCTTCGCAGCTTCGACATTTGCCCCCTTTGACGTTCTTCGATGTGCCCAGCAGCTTCGCAGCTTTACTGTTCGAGCCCTTCATTTCCTCTCTAGATCTGGAAGCTTGCACAGCGAGGCTTCATCGAACAGACAATCTGGAGATTTTTGGAAGCTTGCACAGCGGGACTCGACCTCATCGAACAGACAATCTGGAGATTTTTGGAAGCTGATTTTTGGAAAAAAAATCAATTTCGACATTTGCCCCCTTTGATTTTTGGAGGAAGACGATCCACTAATCTCGCCCCTTGTCTGAACACAGCAAAATAAATATGATTTACCACATTTGTTAATCAATTTTGATTTGTTTGCTAATTTGGAGTAGTGGATTACTGGATTAACGAAATTGAGATGGGATTGAGAATTGATTTCAGGTTGCTGTGAAACCCTAAGAGAAATTTGAGGATATTTTTTTAATAAGGGCAAATATGTAATTTTAATATGAAATTAAGTTTTAATAAGTTATTTATACCGAACATATATTTATGATTCAGACTTTTACATTCAGCTTCAGTCTCAGTATAATTCAGCCCACAACTTATTTTCTTTCAATCAGCTTCAGTCCAGTTCAGCCACTACTTTAGCTTCAGTCCCAATAAGCCTCAGCCATACCGAACAGACCCTAAGTCGTTATCCTACGGCCGGTGAAAAAACCCCAGAGTGTTGACGCCTTCTTCATTTCTTATAAAAGCATCTGCCTCTCTCCCTAACCCTATTTTGCCTTCGCTAAAGTCTGCTCTCTCTACCTCAACAGGTCGGTGAGAGAGTTCTTCGTCCATAATCCTTCTTCCAGGTACCTTTCTCTCTCTTTTCTCTTTCGTTGTTTCAGCTTCTAGTTCTATTCATTTGAAGCTAGGTTAGGTGTTCTAGGCGCTAAAAACCTCATTTCTAAATTGCGATGTGTTACCTCAGTACTTGAATATTTGATTGGCAATCTTTAGAGGAAGTGTTGATATATCTAGTGGGAATGAGCAATAGCCTTTTATGTGACGATCTTCTAATTACGACGTAGGAACCTGTTTTATTATGACGTATCTAGCGGGATATTGTTAGTGTATCGATCTCTTATCCAGATTGATAGATATGTTTGTATACTGTTTTCACTGTTCTCAATGGAGGATTCCTCCGTTCCTGTTTTTGAACCCAATTAGTTGAATTCGGCCTTAATTAATATATTGTAAATTCGGAATGTGTACTATGGATATATCTAAGATTTCAAGTTGATGACGAGTAATTTCTCTAATGTTAGGATCTTTGTTGATGTTAGATTCATCGTTCCTTTGTTTTGTGGATCACCACTTGGAGGTGCACTGATATACTTAAGGCTGAATCTCTACAAGGCGAGTGCTTACGACAATGGCGGGTAAGAAGAGAGAGAGGTTTCAGAATCCAAAGCCGTTCCTTCCCGCCGATGACTCCACCGTGGTCTCGAAAAAACGCTCCAAAGCTCCCAAACGCCACCAGGACCATGAAAAGGCACCCCTTTTTCTCTTTCTTCTGCTCAATTTGTTCCACGTATCTTATTAGGTCTTTGGATTTGTTCCTTTTTTCATTGTTACTGCGTTGGTTGTGTGTGAAAACTGAGCTGCGAAGTGTTTTTGTCTTCGTTGGATTGATATTTGTTTACTTTGATGATTGTATGTTCAGAAAGATTGTGGATTTATTAGGTGACTTGTTTGCTGGAAATTCATGAAATTGGTGTAATTTGAGAGCTTGTACTGTGAATACTAGCTTGTTTATTCAATGAAAACCGAGGCTCAATATATAGCCACAGTTGGTTACAAAGGTCCTACGAATCTGAGCAACTACTCACCTAAACAATAGCCACGTCTACTGGCACATAATGCTAATGAAACAGAAATTAGATCACCTAGCCTAATTAATAGGATTTATTAATAAACTGCAGCAACAATTCCTAAAGACTAGGACAAACACTAACAGCAGCTTCTCTTCAATTGGTGCATCTTGTAGATGATTTATAGCTGTTTAAATTTAATGTTTGCAGACGATTTCAGAGAACATGAGCTCGAAAATTCTTAAAGAAGCTCTAAATCAGCAAAGGGAAATTCAAGAGGAAGAGAATAAGGCTCAAAACCCTGACAATTTGGGATTTGCTGATGCTATTGATGAGCGGGTCGAAGAAGAGGAGGACATTGATGACTTCACTGGGTACGCCGATACCGGAGGCCATGGAGATTATGAAGTGAGTTTCCTTTGGATGAGGCTTGTAACGACAAAGAGAACTGAGCTATTTCCAGCTTGGAGATTTATAGTTTTAAGATTGGAGTCAATTTCTTATTATTTTAAGTTCATTGAGAGTATTTTGCACTACTTGATTAATTAATATACTTATTACTTGGAATGATGATAGGACAAAATCAATGAAGAAGATGAGAAACTACTGGAGGCATTTTTGTCCAAGGATAATGGTCAGCAGCGCACACTTGCAGACATAATTTGCTCTAGAATTAGAGAACAGGATGCTGCAGTTTCAGCAGGTAAAAGACAATATGCTTTTAAGTGAGTTCTCATTCATGTAACAAAAAGTGATTATAGGTTAGAATGTTACACCCTTTTATTTTCAGCACTCATCCCTTCTCATATATATATATATATATATTTTTTTTTTAAAAATCCCTTCTCATATTTGTAATACATCCAGTGACATTTTTCGTTTCAATGAATACAGTGAAGACTGAGTCCATTGCTTGATGGTTTTAGAGCTTCATTTTCTTCTCGGTTTCTCTTGCCATTTGGTTTCTCATGAGTGTGTTTATTCTTTTCAGAAGCTAGGCCAGAACCCAAGTTGGATAGTAATATTATTGAATTATACAAAGGGTATGCATCCATATTTTGTAGTTCACTGTTTTCTGTTAATTCCCCCTTCTAACTTTACAGAATCTGTGACTGCTAACATGTAGGGTTGGTAAAGCTCTTAGTGTATACACTTCTGGGAAAGTTCCGAAGGCATTCAAACACATTCCTTCTATGCAATTCTGGGAGAATATCTTGTACTTAACTGAACCTGAGAAATGGTCAGCGAATGCAATGTACCAGGCTACTAGAATTTTTGCTTCTAATATGGGTGCCAAGAAGGCTGAAAGATTTTACAAGCTTGTCCTTCTACCACGTTTGAGAGAAGATATTAGAAAGAACAAAAGATTGCATTTTGCGCTATACCGATCTTTGATGAAGTCTCTGTACAAGCCTGCTGCTTTCAACAAGGGAATATTGTTCCCATTGTGTGAGGTATTCTATCTTATATTTTAATAGTGTGTGATGTGCCAGAGCATGCGTGGTTAGCAGGTACTGCTAGTACCCATTCATATAGTAGAATGCTTTAATTCTGTCATGCAGAATTTTGCGTGAACCTCACTAAATTATTTTGTTTCCCGTTAGTTTGTTGAAGATTCAAAGGGGAAAAGTCTATGAAACAATTGATTCCTGTTGTTTTAACGTAAATGAGATTGCTTCCATTTTACTAATGGGTAGAAACAAATTTATTTATCTCCCTACCCTAATCCCTGGCTTATTTAGGACGATTTATGCGCGAAAGGAACTGCTTAGTTGGTTTCATAGTTGTCTTCCCTTATTACTTTAAGGTGCCTGTTGTTTCAGTCACATCAGTTAATGTTTGTACTTTTTATCTCTGCAGTCTCGCACTTGTTCTTTGAGGGAAGCGGTGATTGTTGGTAGTATAATTGAGAAAAAGAGCCTTCCTGCTCTCCATGCCAGGTATATGAATGATGGTGAACTGTCTTCACCCTCCATGAGTTTTTACATTACCTACTGTTACTTCTCGAAGTGTTTTTTTAATTCCCTTGAGTTTTGACATTAACTAATATTACTTCTTGAAGCAAATTGTTTAATTCTATGCATTTTACAAATTGTGAAGTTTTCTAGGGAACTGCATGTCTGATATGATTTTTTCTTCTTGTGTTGATGCAGTGTTACATTGTTAAAGCTTGCATCAATGGACTATTGTGGGACAACCAGGTGAGCTGTGTGTATAATTCTGTACAAGTTAAAAGTAAAAAAAATTGACAAGTATTTCTGTCTTTTACCATTTTGATACACCATTATTTAGGATTTGAATGTATTATTTAATATGAAAAACCTAACAAGGCTTTTATTTATGCATTCATGTTCTATGAATTTTGTGTGGTTTGATGCTGTACATACAAGGATGAGAATACTACAGCAGGAAACTCTTCTTTCCGTGCATATGTAAATGATGTCTCTTCATCCAATCACAGTCAAACTACACTGTTATTCAAGTCATGCAGCTATTTTATATTGTATATACCAAAAAGATGAACTGGAAGATAGTATGATTATCTCTTTCAAAGGACTCTTATGAAATTAGGTTTTACCTTGATTTTATTGTTGATTATTGTGGTTTACTAGATATGAAGTCCGTTTATTGATTTTGTGAAGCTCTTTTGATGCAGCTATTTTATGAAGCTATTAATTGACAAGAAGTATGCTTTGCCATACCGTGTTCTTGATGGTTTGGTAGCCCATTTTATGAGATTCCTTGATGACTCAAGGGAAATGCCTGTCATCTGGCATCAGTGTCTTCTTGCTTTTGTTCAGAGGTTTGTGAGTTTTCTCATTTATTATTTATTTAGGGGAGCATATGCCTCGAGTTTATTGATCAATTTTCAGTTGTGCCTGCAAGATTTTGTAAAATAATCATAGTATTATAATTAGGGATGAATATCTGATTAAGCTGTTAATCTTGTGCCATCTGGCATAAATGTACTCCAAATTTTTTAAATTAACTTGTGTCTTACTGTATCCCCCCAGATACAAGAATGAATTACAGAAGGAAGACAAAATTCAGCTCAAGAAACTAATGGAGAAGCAGAAACACAGACTGGTGAGAGCCCCTTGAATTTGCTGTACTTGACTTGCTCTTGGCTACTGGTTTTGGGGGAGTTTGCTTATCCCTTTCTCCCTGCAGGTAACACCCGAAATTTTGAGAGAATTAGATGAGAGCCGCAACCGAGGAGAGAAAGAGGATGATGCCATGCTGATTAATATCCTTCATTTTAATACTTAAAATTGACGTGTCCGTATTGTGTGAAGCTGAAATAAATGAATTAGAAAACCCCATCATCAGACCATCCTTGTCAGTCATGGAATAAGCCTTGTTCAAAACAATATAAAGTTTTTTCCTTGACTTTGTGTTTACCCTCTCCAATATCAGTGATCAACAAAACCATTGTGGAGAACAGATTTGACATTCCAGATGTGCCCATGGAAGAGGACTAGACTCTGGAGTGTGGGAGGTGCCATTGATTTCTTCTTGTACTAGCCCTATATTGAAATTTGTCATTATATTTCTACAAAGGAATGTCTACACCCCACACAGTACAAGTTTGAATTCAGATGCAGGAGGCAGGAGTCTTGCTGGATGATTTCTTGTTGAAGAGCATTTTGGCTTTCTGCGAGTTGTCTCAGTTTTGTTTATTTGCTGAACAGTTTCAGATTGATGACATAGTCTTGGTTGGTGTGTATTATTATTGTACGCAATACTTTTAAATCGCTGAAAATCTTTACTTCAATTGTTTCTGTACTAAAATTTAATGCATGATCCATGTGATTATTTGATTATGTTTTCCCAAATCAATTAGTCTTTATTAAATTATGTTGGAATGAGATTTGATGTTATATTATGGGTCTTATTCGACAAAGCCTAACCCAAAATCACATTATATGCATCCGTCATTTTCTAAGATGTTGCTTTCACAATATTTGTGGATTCTTCTCGCCTAGGCGGGTCCTAGGCGGAGGGTGACCGCCTAGCGCCTAGCCGGGGCCTAGGCGGGGATTTTTAGAACATTGTCCATAACGTATACCCGAGGATAATTTGACCTTCTGTAATTACATATCGTTCAAATCTTATGGTTTGATTTGGGTACATTTCTTGTTTATGTATGCCCTTTTTTGAATTCTGATTTATCTGATTCACATGGTTGAAAGTCCAAGGTTATCATAATATTTGCTTGTTGGTAAAGAGTGAAGATATTAGCATATGAATGACTTTGTTCGGTTTTCACAGTGTTTATGTATCAATGAGGTTTTGAAGCATTTTTCACTATCTGAATTACTTTCTTATCCATAGTTCTGATTGGTTGCTTATTGGCTATATTGTGTGGTTTTTCTACCGTTAGGAATATTTCTATGGAATGGCAAATGATCTCGCCCCCATTCCAACACTGCAAATTTTAGTGACTTGTCAGTCTATCGAGTTGGTGGTGGACCACAAGCCCCACGCTCAGCTCTACCAATTGGAGCAGAGCCTTCTGCAGACCCAACAAGGCTGGTTCTTGTGAACATCAAACATGACTTGCTACATCAAGTTCTTGCTACATCAAGTTACTATGTAGCAATTGAAGCTTTTATCGAGTAAAAATACGAGTGCATTAGCTATTTCGAATGTTCTACAAGATTGATCTGTTAATTCCTACTCGGACGTATAACGCATTAATAAGAAATGAATTTGTTGTGTAATTATCGAATTTTATATAGAATGTTGTCTTGCATATACCCTCTCATGAGTTACTATATACCTTGTCATGGGTTACTAGCTCCCCTGTCATTAAAGTGTTTTATCTTTGTTTCCAAGTGGCGAATATGTAAGATTGCATTATGTACTGTTTTCTCTTTCTTTTCAAGCGGATAATATGTTGGATGAAGTTATTATGTCCTTTTTATCTATGTTGTTAAAGTAATTTATAATGTTTTAAGTTCGATACTATGTCATAAAAGATGTATTATGACATATATTTATGTCATGTATGGCAGAGTGTATGTTTAGTACAACACAATTACCATAACGTGACAAAGGCAGATAGCAATTTGATCGACCATCATTGCCACAACTTATACAGTACATAAATTAGTTAAATACGGCAACATAGCCGAATGCTAAAAAACAAAAACAACCCAAGAAAGTAGAAGGATCCTCATCATAGTCGAATTTTCAACCTTCAGACCCTGCCTCGATGAGATTATTCTGGGTTGATTGTTGTTGTTGTTGATTTTCTTGGACTTGGACTAACCGAGTTCTGATGAAACGTACTATGCTTGTTGGCAGCGAATTCTGCAATGTGGTCTCTAAGATCCACCTATACACACAAGAAGAAGTGCAGAAGATGACAATGGGGATAACAATTGAAGACAACCAAAGCTGCTTGGAGGAAACTCCCATTGTGGTTGATGCATCTAGTTAAGTCCTCTTCTCCTGCGCAGATATTAAGCATTGGAGAAGGCTTCAAGTTTGTCTGCTTATGACTGATTGACAATGGAATAATCCCCTGGCTTTAGTGATGTGTGAATTGACATCAAATACACTGCAATGTGCTTGTAATTGTGTTTGTGATTGCCTTTTCAATTCATAGCGGAAGTCATTAGTTGTTCAAGATCGACATATTGAGCTAGATGTTTTTGTTGGAAGCTGAAAGAGCAATTTTTCTGATTTGAGCTGTTATTTGGTGTGTATGAGAATCTTGCATATCATAGTAAGGATTGCTAAGCTAGCAAAAATCCTTAGATCTTGCTGCGTTTTTGTTTCAAAGATTCGTCCTTTTTCTTCTGGAGATAGTCTCAGAAAGAAGTCCAAGTCCAACGGTACTTTATTTTATACTTTGATCACAAACGCATCAAAATAATTTTTGATCACAAATCTTTTATAAAATACTTATTTCAGAAATTATATTTAGAAAGTACATCTCACGTATTTTCATCAAATTAAACTTGAAAAGATATATGAGGATTTATGATTAATTTTTTCTATATATATATTCTAAAAAATTATGTGTTGAAAAATATTTGATATCTAAATTTAACCCTTTTATAATATCTACAATAATTACATCTTTTTTTTATTGGATTTTAGGATCGATACAAAATAAAGAAAAACTAGTGTAACACCCGTGTCATGCACGAGTTAATTCAATCTATATATTAATAAATACGTTAGGTGTTGTATAATTTAGTTTAAACGAAATATAAGTTTAGTGAAAAACGGTTATAAGGAGCAATGATGACATCAAAATAAATTACATTAATAATAGAAACAATAATCACACAAAATATATGTACACGAGTATAATTGTAACATGTGTTTCATCTCATATGTATCTGATTTTAGATCTATATAACCTGCTTTAGATTGCTAAAAATGAAGTGAAACATTGTGGAATTCCCCACTTAAACAGCTAAATAAGAATTGTTAGTTTTTTTTTTTGATTCAAATAAGAATTGTTAGTTATTACTGAATCTCTTTTTCAGTTGTCTCTCTTGTTGTAAAAGGTTAACGGAATAGCTAAACATTGAAGGATGCACTGATCCACAGTTTGTTTATGTCTCTATGATTTCTATGTCATTTGCTTCAATTTGATCTGTGTCATTGTAATGGCAAAACAGGTGATGGAAAGCATTCATATTACAATAAATACCCTTTGGAGAGCTAATATAAGTTCTCAAATTGAATGTTTGAAACGGATGAATTGATTTATGTTACTATGGAATTGACACAAGCTTAAATTTTAGTATGACTGGACAATAAACAAAGCAGTTGGAAAACTAAATTAGACATGCCAGCACAAGCCCAACTGTATGGATACTTTGGTTGTTGGATACAAAATCTGTAACTGCAAAAAGAAGAATCTGAATATTTGCATCTAAAATTCTGTTGAGAACCAAAGCAGTTTATCCTTCTGAATGCCTATAGGCAGCCTCATGAGTTTTCTTACAGCTTTTGCAAATTGTAATGTTTTTATAGGATTCTTTGTACAGATTAACATCATTTAAAGACATTAATTTTACCGCCTAATATCAATTATAAGTGCATTCCGATCAACTGCTGTACTTGCAGCTGCGCCTTTGGTCACGGGAGTTGAAGAATGTCCCCAACAATGCTTCTAAACCTGGTAAGTAGTTTAGGAAATTAAAGTGCACCACCTCCACCTGCTGTTATGCAAAACACACTCATAAGATGGGACAAATCCTTTGCTTCTGATTCATTGTTCTTTTGTTCTTGTTTTCCCCCTTTTACAA
The DNA here is from genome assembly GCA_027886185.1 of Rheum nobile. Classification (NCBI taxonomy): domain Eukaryota; kingdom Viridiplantae; phylum Streptophyta; class Magnoliopsida; order Caryophyllales; family Polygonaceae; genus Rheum; species Rheum nobile. Next base: position 85,545 of record WOAB01000329.1, on the reverse strand, counting down.
TGTTAATGTTGCTGATTGATCTAGTGAACTTGCAGGGCTATTATCCAGCGACTCTTCCTTTACGCAGACATTATAGTGGAAATCCAGGTTCAAGCTTTTGACAATTCAAAATATATTCCTTCGTTTGTGGCATGATATATAGATATGATATGCATTTAAATACGCCTCTCATGCAACCTAGGCTGTAAGGGACATGCAACTACTTGAAAGTAAATATAGCATTGTTGAATTAACAGAGTCAATTGCTTTACGCCATTGCCTAAGGTCCACAGTTTTAGAGGGCAGAATGACAACTTAGAAACTTGAAGGTACAAAAACTTTGGGATACCTAGATAAACAATCCAAGTCTAACATATCATGGTCTTTGTTCAGTATCATCTTGGGCTTCATCTTTCCTGATGCACTCATCAGCATAAAGAGACTATTGGTTACCGAGGTGAGACTCACTTTACAATGAATTTTTTTTCTTTAGGAGGCTGCCAGAAATGTAGGAAATATACTAAACTGCATGGTATTCCTAATAGTTAGTTCATACAGAATAATATATCCACATTCACTATCCTAATCCTAATGACTAATGTGTCATCTTATGCACAGTGCTACACTAAGGAGTATGTGGTCTGATATTCAAATTTCACCAAAATATCAAAGTTGGCTACACAATACAATATTCTAACAAATTCACGAAACTGGAATGAAAATGATGCTTAGAACTATACTGAAATCATCTTCAAGCAACATCTTTAACCCTGTTTACTGTCCACACATTTTTCATCTCTTATAATGCAACCTCCAATGGACAATGGTTTCCAAAGGCATAATTAAACTCTTTTTTTGAAGAGGCATAATTAAACTTAAACATTCACAAACTGATATAATTTAAAGCATCACCAAAGGCAATTTTGCCATAATGATTTCTTCAATGGTATTAACAGAATCAATTTTTCACAAAAGGGATAAATTAAGAAAATACTTGGTGTCGGGGAGTGGGACGAGTGACTGACTGGGATCGACGGAGTCTAGCGACCCAAGGTGCGCAACCGCTGACTGCGAGTGCGTGGGTGCGACAGTCGGCGAGAGCATAACTCTATTGGAGGCTTGTCTGCGTCGTTTAATGTTAGTGAAGTAGTAGAAATTCACCTCTCCTCATTCACATGCACTGGCCCTAACCAAGAAGAATTGAACAGGGTCACTGGCTGTCGGAAGCTTTACATCTTCGCTGGAATCGGGAAACATCGGGTGCCTGCAAAAAGAAGAATCTGAATATTTGCATCTAAAATTTTGTTGAGAACCAAAGCAGTTTATCCTTCTGAATGCCTATAGGCAGCCTCATGACAACTGTGACAAACCAAATGCATCAATTGCTAGTGAAACCTGATGCTACTGCCTTGCTTGCTTCTGCTGCCACTGATGAGAGGCCGAACTGCATCCTGGCTTCTGACATATAATCACACATGCTGCTATAAAACATCACACCAACCAACCAGACACGCAATTAGCAGTTTCCTGATTCCTATGTGAATTCTCTCTATCTTGTGCATGTTAATTATCAACTGTCAGCCCTCACCCCCGGAAAGTTTTGAACAAAAAACAACGAAACAAAATGAATTTGAATCATGTACAAGTTGTACGATCTATGTAAAATATACAGCATCCAAAGCATATCAGACTTGAAGGCATCCAAACCAAACTACATTCCCAGAGAGTCAAATGACGCAGCAGAACCAAGCCAAGCAAGATACCTCTTTTAGGGCTTCAACTTCCTGAATGGGACAATCCGGGAATCCAGTTGAAAAATAGTGCAGGTTTTACTCACTGATGGTGTTTGGCTTTCAAGACAGGAGGCTAGGACCGTTTTCAGAGGCGGTTTGAGGCTGAATGGTCACAAGTAATGCATTTGCTGAGAGATTCAGATAAAAAATAGTTCTGCATTAAGTTGAAACAGATAGCAAGAACTAATACTTTTCCATTAGATCTTGGTTATGATTATGAGTACACATAGGATTAAAATGTTTTTGGCAAGAATCAACATACTGTTTAGTTAAGTCGTGGTTAATCTGTGTAGAGATTATGAGCCATTTATGTGCAGAGATTTGATACCCTCGATGTTTCTATGATCAATCTGCTGGAATAGCAATTCTTTATTCGATTGTTGCAGCCCCATCTGAAAATTACCAAAAACCTAGGAAAACAAACAGTTCTTTAGTTTCTGTAGGACAATGATTAAGCCGTTTTTTATCATGTACTCTAGAAGTTCGATATATAAGATATGAGAATTTTTTTCATCAGAATGATCATTAAGGCAGATGGGAACATCAGTTAATCACCTTATGACCTACATCATAGATGGTTTCACTAACCAAATGCCTTAACAGTCCTTCTAGCTTTTTCTACCAACAACTTGACAATTTCCAGTTGTATTTATATGCAGGTCTTTGGTCAACCACCCGTTTGATTGACATTTACCCACAAATAAATCATGAACTCACAACCTAAGACAAATTTAGTTGGAAAGCAATAGTGAAGGAACTCATAATAGCCCAGAAACATTAATACCTTGATTTGATCACTGACTTCGATGGATCAATATAAATTTGAATTGCAGACAAATAAGGCACATAATATTGAACAACAGAATCCCTACCATTTAACACAAGAGGTACTCCAGCCCCATAAGCACTCCACTCCTGAAATGATTCCCACAAGTCCGCCAACAGAAAGTAGGGCTTGCACTCCACACCACAGCTCCTCAAATTAATCATACTCGTCTGCATTCCCAAATTACAACCAAAGCAATTGAGCAAGCAATAATTATAGCATTATTATTTTGAATTTCCAGCAATTGGGCTTAAATTAAGTAGAAGTTCACTTCAATTGACTAATTCTTGAAAAGGCATTCAAATTGAAATTAGTTGGAGGCGAATAGATTTGACCTTAGAACTGAGCATGAACAGAAGGCGTGATTGCCTCCAGAAACCTTTCCACATTGCTCAAAGGCATGGCGATCCGTTCAGAAGCCGGCGAGCAACCGTTTCAGAGGTCTCTGCCGCACGGTTATCCGGTTCACGACACCTAACAAATCTCTCTTTACATTATCCCGTAGTAACATCACTGTGAGCACTCTGAAGTTGATGCGTCTTCTGCTGATTCTGGTAATTACTCAAAAATTCCAAATTACCAGATCAAATCCCATAAAACCAAAATTCATCCCAAAATCAAAATTCCAATCTGGATAACTACTGAATAGCATGTAAGAATGGTATATATATTCAATCAAAAAGTCCCCAAATCAAAATTCAAACCCTAAATTCAATTCCATTCCCGAATACCAATCCATTCCAAAATCTCTAAATTGAAACCTTAAATTAAAAACCCTGAAATCAATTTCATCCCTGAATACCAATCCAATCCAAAATTCGTCCCAAAATCAAAGTTGGTCGAGAACGGGATCTTACCTCGTTGGTCGCTAACGGACAACAGCCACCCGCCGCAAAGCTTCACCGCCCAGATGCCCAAACGTCGTCGTCACTCGTTGGTCGCGTTCGCACGCTTGCACCGCTCAGCCACCGCCGCCCAAGCTTCTTCGCCCACCGCCAACCAGCCACACCTTGCGAAGCTTCACATCCCAGATGCCCAGCCTTAGTCGTCCTCACTTTCCAGAATATTTTGGAGTGTAGGGGTCGAGACTCGAGAGGAGAGAAAGGATAGAGTAACTTCAGTCTCTTTTTTGTTTTATTGTAACCGCCGGCAAATGTCTGCAGTAGTTGGTTTTAGGGAGTAAAAGCAGTAGTTGAAGAGAGGAAGAAATGGAGAAAGAATCAGTTGAAGATAGCAAACACTGAGGGAGAATAGAACGTGGGCAGTTGAAAAATGTACAGATGTCTGCAGAAGAATTTGCCAGATGTTATAATATTAGAAAGGCAAGTGGCTAAATCTTTTGTGAACACTTGCCTTCAGCTTTAATTATATAGGGTAGATTTATCAACTAGAAATAATTAAAGCAAAATCGGCTTCCTTCCTTCTGCTTCTTCTCTCTCTGCATCGCATATGGTTCTTTGCAAGTTGTAAACAATTTTCGCTCCAGATTTTATATTCCACCGTCGTTTTCTTAGATCAAAGCTTGGTTCGTCGATTTCGGTATCTAGGAGGTACAGATCCGGGATCGTACTTGGTAGGTACGTCACAATTTCTCATGGTTTTCTAGCTACCATTTGTTTTGTTCAGTTCTGGAATTTGGATGGGGATTTTGTTCTGTTTCTTCATGGATCTGATCTCTTTAGTGTTTCTTCTTCTTCTTTGCTGATTGTATAAGATTTTAGTTGTGTGGTTTTGAGCAAACTAGGTCAAGCTGATTGTATGTTGTAGTTGCTAATTTTGAGTTGAAAATTTGGGCAATTTAGATTTCACAGGGCCGGAATGAGGAAGATATATAGATCTGTTGGTTTAAAATTTGAGCCTTTTTTTTTTCCAATTTATTCAGTGGAGCTTGAGAAGAATATCGCTTTCTGTCAGTTGTGATTTGTGGTGGAAAGCCTAATACTAGTTGATTTAGCAATCCTGTTAATTGCCTTCTCTTTCGCATGTCACGGCCAAACAGAAAGGAAGGGAAAAGAAAGATTCAGACTTTTTGTTTGCTTGAATATTGTGTGCTGAAATGAACTCATTACAAACTCCCAAACTTAAGATATGATAGTTGTCAATTGTCATGTTTACTTATTTCTGATCGATGGAGAGATTGATTGGCTTGAACTTGAATGTATCAATCACTGCAATAACTCCAGCATGAATGAAAATGTATTTAGCCTTGGATGAAATCTTATGCCAGGCTAAATATAACCTCAGGAAACATATGCTTTCTTGAATGAAAATGTATTTAGCCGTGCATAGCACTAAACTTGTCTTACCTGTATAGTTAATTGTTCATGGAATGTTATTTCAATGCATTTCCCCCAATTATAACACGGCATGGTCAGTAACATCTAACCTTGTTTTCGTTGTGAACCTTGTCTGCTAGCTCTCCGACCAGCCCAGCCCCAAGTATTTACGTAGCCAAGGAAACAAAAACAAGGGGAATAACCAAAAAATCAAATATCGCAATGAGCAATTCTTCTTCCCCGGCCCACCCGTCGCAGGCATCCACCGCCACCACCACGGCGGCGCTTCAGGGAACCACCACCACTATCAGCAGCGCAAGCAGTGTTAATACCTCCTCCTCCTTCTCTTTCGATGACTTCAATTTCTCCGCCGACGCTCTCACCGCCCAAGACCAGAGGGACGAAGCTCTTCGCGGTTTCCCCCCCTCTTCCTCCTATTTTCATTCGCTGTTGCTCGTTTTTCTTTCAATTCCGCGAATTTCTTAATCTGAGTTATTTATGCGTCGGTTGAGTTTGTTCCTCTTTCGAAGGAAGTCTGAAAACCCTAGGTTTTTAGGTTATTCCGGTGCTTTGAAAATGCCGTCTTGAAGAAATTGACGATGATGCTGTGTTTCTAGTGTGAAATGAAGTCTAATTTCGGGACGATTTCGATTATTGCAGTTATGAAGTCTGATCTAATGGCTTCGCTGAACAAGGAAGTGAAATCTTTGGACGAGGATAGTTGGATGTTCGATGGACCTCGATCACGAATCAATATTATATCAAGGCCAGGTTAGAATGTGTTATGTTATTCAACCGTTGCTCTTAGTGGATCTTATTGGAAAAAAATCAACCAGCGAGTTCATTTTATCATTCTTACTCTTGATTTTTCTTCTTTTGATGCTATGAAATCTTGAATTAGGTGGCTCTTTCAGTACAAAGACCAATCAGATCTCAAGCCTGTGGCAGGCAACACTACCTAGATAAGCAAATTAGCCAATTGAAGAACTATTGTTTCAAAAGTTTAGAGGTTTTCAGTCTTTCAAATCAGCATTAGAGGATTTATCGGCGTAGTCTTGTAGCTCCCTTTTGTTTTGTTGTATTTTCATTTGTTTGTCTGTGTTGTTTTTTAACTGATTTTTTCAGTTGTCGATTTATCGGCCTTTCGAGTTGTCCGATATTTTATGTCGGTAACTCGAATTCTTACCTTATCAAAAAAAAATCAGCATTAGAGGATAGTTCAATAAGAGGAGAATAGGATCCTTCTGGACCAACTCAGGCATAAGCCGAATTCGCAAGACATCCGTGGAATGTTGGGATTCAATTGGTACAAAACAAGGACTTGCCAAATCCTTACCAATCTGAGATGAACGAGCAACCCAACATTTATACATATCTTCTATTAGGCCACTAGCGGCATCAAGATCTGAAAATTTAAAATGCAAGCTGAGCAGATTATCATAGAATAGCTTGTAATGACAAGTCACATGATGTGATACTTTATCCGCATGATCCTTGAACTTCTTCAATTGATCCCTTTGACCATTCATCTCATAAATACATGAGAATAAGATAACCGATTTTAAATTTCAGAATAATATTGACTTGGTGGTGATGTATATAGACGATGAACAATGTATTTTAAAACTTCATAACATTATGGGCTCGTTTGGTATCCATTCTTTGGAATGAGGAATAGGAATGACTCATTTCCGAATTGTTGTTTGGTTCGGATGGGAATGAAATCGTTTTCATTCCAAGGAATGGATGATTCCAAGATTTGTGAAGGCCTTGATTCCAGCCAAATAGTTAAGGTATGGCTCATTCCAACTCTTTCTTCTTCCTCCAACCTTCACAACACACTAATACGTTGTCTTCCTCCTCCAACCTCTACACCACACAAACCATACTAGTACCTATCATTTCCGTCGGTGACCATGGAGAACCACCGCCACCACCATTGGTTAAGAGCACCACCACGCTAGAGCACCGCCAAAGACACCACCATTGCTATTGACGAAACCTTTTCTCTCTCTGACTTCCCCTCCGCCCTCGATCTGTATCACTCTCAACCCCCTGCCGACGACCCCCCAGCTCGATGTCGGCCACCAACCAAGCAACCCTCATATTAGCAATTACCACCATAACCTAACTCATCTCTTCCTTCAAAACCCCAAATCCGATTTTGACATAATATTTTTTTAGATGAGGCTTTCCAATAAAGTTGACATTTTTATAAAAAAACTGAAATTAAATGAATTAATTGGGGCAATAGTGTTTGAAATTTCTTAGGGATCAGAAGTCTTGGATCAGAAGTCTTGTAACTTGGGTTTTTTTTTTTAAATTTCTTGTGAATATAAGCTTTAGCTTGGAATCGATCATTCCAAAAACATACCAAACAACATACTTCAGGAATTATTTAATCTCATTCCTCATTCAATTCTGATTCCTCATTCCAATCTGATTCCAATGACATACCAAACGAGCCCTATGTACTTTATCAGACCATATGTGTACGAAGTCAGGTCACGTTTATACGAAATCAGGTTAATGTTCTGTTATATCACAAAATTCCAAATGTTAGCCGAATTCAAATTTCAGAGTAATATTCACTTTATCATATCATATTTGTACGTAGTCAGGTCATTATTCTGTTATATTAATTTTAAATTTGAAACAAACGTTGGTTGGTTCCGTAATGCAAATTTAAATGTATCTCTGCTTGATCTTTTGTCTTGAAAAATTACTTAAAATAATAGCTCAAAAGGAAAGCAATGTATATGAAAAATCACTCAAAAATGATAAACAAAAGGAGAATTGGTACTACAGATACCATCTTATGACTGATTGACAATGGAATAATCCCTTGACTTTAGTGATGTGTGAATTGACATCAAATACACTGCAATGTGCTTGTAATTGTGTTTGTGATTGCCTTTTCAATTCGTAGCGGAAGTCATTAGTTGTTCAAGATCGACATATTGAGCTAGATGTTTTTGTTGGAAGCTGAAAGAACAATTTTTCTGATTTGAGCTGTTATTTGGTGTGTATGAGAATCTTGCATATCATAGTAAGGATTGCTAAGCTAGCAAAAATCCTTAGATCTTGCTGCGTTTTTGTTTCAAAGATTCGTCCTTTTTCTTCTGGAGATAGTTTCAGAAAGAAGTCCAAGTCCAACGATACTTTATTTTATACTTGGATCACAAACGCATCAAAATAATTTTTTGATCACAAATCTTTTATAAAATACTTATTTCAGAAATTATATTTAGAAAGTACATCTCACGTATTTTCATCAAATTAAACTTGAAAAGATATATGAGGATTTATGATTATTTTTTTCTATATATATATTCTAAAAAATTATGTGTTGAAAAATATTTGATATCTAAATTTAACCCTTTTATAATATCTACAATAATTACATCTTTTTTTATCGGATTTAGGATCGATACAAAATAAACGAAAAATTATCAACTATAAATAATTAAAGAAAAAAATAGTTAATTTCATAAGAAGACAGCCAACTAGTTTGGTGTTAGGTGCAACCACATCAAAATCGGCTTCCTTCTTCTGCTTCTTCTCTCTCTGCATCGCATATGGTTCTCTGCAAGTTGTAAACAAGTTTCGCTCCAGATTTTATATTCCACCGTCGTTTTCTTAGATCAAAGCTTGGTTCGTCGATTTCGGTATCTAGGAGGTACAGATCCGGGATCGTACTTGGTAGGTACGTCACAATTTCTCATGGTTTTCTAGCTACCATTTGTTTTGTTCAGTTCTGGAATTTGGATGGGGATTTTGTTCTGTTTCTTCATGGATCTGATCTCTTTAGTGTTTCTTCTTCTTCTTTGCTGATTGTATAAGATTTTAGTTGTGTGGTTTTGAGCAAACTAGGTCAAGCTGATTGTATGTTGTAGTTGCTAATTTTGAGTTGAAAATTTGGGCAATTTAGATTTCACAGGGCCGGAATGAGGAAGATATATAGATCTGTTGGTTTAAAATTTGACCCTTTTTTTTTCCAATTTATTCAGTGGAGCTTGAGAAGAATATCGCTTTCTGTCAGTTGTGATTTGTGGTGGAAAGCCTAATACTAGTCGATTTAGCAATCCTGTTAATTGCCTTCATTTCGCATGTCACGGCCAAACAGAAAGGAAGGGAAAAGAAAGATTCAGACTTTTTGTTTGCTTGAATATTGTGTGCTGAAATGAACTCATTACAAACTCCCAAACTTAAGATATGATAGTTGTCAATTGTCATGTTTACTTATTTCTGATCGATGGAGAGATTGATTGGCTTGAACTTGAATGTATCAATCACTGCAATAACTCCAGCATGAATGAAAATGTATTTAGCCTTGGATGGAATCTTATGCCAGGCTAAATTTATGCTTTCTTGGATGGAATCCACCATGAATGAAAATGTATTTAGCCGTGCATAGCACTAAACTTGTCTTTCCTGTATAGTTAATTGTTCATGGAATGTTTAATTCAATACATTTCCCCCAATTACAACACGGCAGGGTACCGTTTGATCAGTAACATCTAAGCTTGCTTTCCTTGTGAACCTTAGTAAGCTATGGAAGTTGAAGCTGAAGCTGAAGTGAAGGGGCTAAATCCGGGATTGATAGTGCTTCTTGTTATTGGAGGACTCGTAGTGACATTCCTCGTAGCCAATTACGCGCTCTATGCATACGCCCAGAAGACTCTGCCACCGAAGAGAAAGAAGCCCGTCTCAAAGAAGAAGATGAAGAGGGAGAGGCTCAAGCAAGGCGTCGCACCCCCGGGAGAATGAGATAGCACAACGTTTTGAGTTACTTAAAAGACAACTTCGTTGATTTGAAGATTGTTGCTGTGTCTAGGGAATGATTTGCACTTGTTATGACGAGGACTTCATTTGACTTTAGAATCTTTAGTTTGAGGAATAATCTATGGCTTTTGCGTTGCAGTAACCTTCTTTTGAGGGTTAAAAATGTTGCCTTTTGACCTTGTAAGAGGAAGATGAGAACAAACCAAGTTCAGCTTTCGATTTCAGCAAGACCCAATCTTCAATTGGTTGTTATTAGAACTTATGTGGCTTGCAATATCAATCAGCAAGAGCATTGCATCTGCTGTTGTTAAGCAGAGGAAATTTTTACTCATAGTAATTACTCTACACAACAACTTCCTTTTTCTGAAATATATACAAAGAGAGGTTATTTTAGAATTTGTAAGCCCAAACAGACCCTTAAAGGCCCATTATTGAATTAGCTATGGGCAACTGTGAACGAATTTGTAAGCCCAAAAAACGAGCATTACAAGTTTATTTCATAAAAATATATTTGATGTGTTATTTTAGAAGTGGCCCAACCCATATTGCAGGTGAGTTCACTAAACGTGCTCTGAAACTTTTCTGAACGCAGGAATTAATAGTACAAAATAGAATTCACATATCCAGTATTATCCGATGCAGATTTATTTTTATTTAAGGCGGTAATCTTATCTATCTATAAATATATAAAGTAGACTAAGGGTGCAATTAATGCCTAATAAATATGAGAAATTATCTCTTATTTTTTTCTTAACCTTTTATTACAATCTATATCTTCTAATATAGCTCAATGGTTAAAAACATTCTCATAATACAAAAGGTCTAGGGTTCAATCCCCCTTCTTAACAACTTAGTTTTATTATTTTATCTTTTTTTTTTGTTTATATTAATTAATTACTCAAATCTTTATATCTATCTATCTTCTACATATAAAATAGAGCTTTTGTCCAATTAATGACTCATTAATTTAGCCTCTAAATAAATAATTTTTCAATTACAATTCATTTGTTAAATCTTTCAAATTCTAATGTACACGTTCAATCGTAAAACTTAGCGTTATAAAAGTTATTTTCCAATTAAAAAATCATTATTTAGTCTCCAAATTAAACAATTTCTCAATTACAATCCATATGTTAAATCTTTTAAATTCTAATATACATGATCAATCTATATCTATCTATAAAAATATAAAGAAGACTTTTTGAACAATCAATGCTCATTTTTTTACCCTTCAATCTTAATTGTGTTTCACCTTTTACCTTCCATCAATTTTGACAATTAAAATATTTTCCATCTAATCTCTGACGGTTGTATGCTTGATTGTTTGGCCTTTAATCCAATTATATTTTATTTAAACTCAAATTTGATTACCAATTAATACTCAAATTACGTTACTAATTTTTTACGTTACTTATTTTGCCGGTCATATGTTAATTTCAATCACAATACCTACACATTCATATTCCAAAACTATTCTAAATCAAACGTCTATTAATATTCTGAACATAACACTTATCTATATAATTGGTATTGCATAGGAGGAGGTAGAACACGAGCAACAAACATGGCATACACAATCAACTTTCTATTACTATTATCATCATCAATTAGTATCGAAGTGAAATTACAATCCCATTTGACATTGACTTCGTACAACAGATCACCGCAATATGAAATATTTTAATTTTAATGTCCTCAATCTCTTTATCTATACTTTTTTGTTCAGTTTTTCTTACATTATTATACGCATTGCTATGCAAAAGTGTATGCTTATATTCTTTTATTTGCTTTTGACAAAAAAAATCTTTTATTCACTTTATAAGTATATATTTTAAGACTTGCATTTTTAAATATTGCTTTTGATTGATATAATACATTTTAGCTTACAATATCACAATATAAAATAGTAAAATTGACTACAAAATTATTTTTTTTATAAATAACCCATTGTTTTTTTTGTTCATTTTTATTCCCAGTAAATCCAAAAGATCATTGATCATCTTAACAATGGAAACTTTCATTCTCCCTTTTTCTTAGGAAAAAATTAAAAATCAATTCTTTTATGATACTAAGAACATATGAAAAAATTGTCCGAATTCTAGGGAAGTATCATCGAAATGCTTATTATATTAATATAAATAATCATAAGGCCAACCAGACTCCAAATACCTCAATTTTCTTACTCATAAAAGTTATTAATTGCTAGAAATCTAAAAAGAAAACAATACTATAAATGTAAAAACCTGATAAGAAAGTTATTAATTCTTTAACAAAACTAACAAACACATTGAGAGTAGGTACACAATAACATTATAGAATTACCGGATGTTTTATCATTATTTTGATTTCATCGAATATAAAAATAACATTAACATGTCAACCTATTAATAAAATTAAAAAAAACTAACGTACATTAAATTATGGAAAAATAACTGAAAAACATTGAATTAGCATATATGTGATACCCCGTAATTTTGTAAGGTTATTTTGGGAATTTTGAGAATTTTCCCGAGTACCCGTTTTGTACGTCGGATTTAATTCAGATAGGTTGAGACATTCTGTAATGTGCTCTATCTCTGTAATATTTTTCTCAGTGAAATAAGATACAGACGACGTACTTTGAATTTTAATACTCGTTCGTGTACGATTATTTTTATCCCGGTTTAAGTTGTCATCGTCCAAAAGCTGAGAGGGGCAAAGCCACGGTGGCGGCGCCCGCCGCATTTATTACGGCGCCCGCCGCGAAGGGCTCGAGGCTATAGTGCCCTCGTCCTCTAGCTGGGCGCGACGACCAGAAAACGGCGCCCGCCGCGCTTTTGCGACGCCCGCCGTAAATGCCCGCCGTAGTGCAATTTGTGAAGCGGCGACCAAGGGAATTACGGCGCCCGCCGTTTCCTAGCGGAGGCGTAGCCCTGTGGTCGCCGGAGACGTCTGACAAGGCGCCGATTTAGCCTCGCCACGTCTCGCTTAGACCATCGCGGTGTCCACATGATCTGTGGCTATAAAAGGAAGAGGGTTGGAGTCAGATTCATGCACAAATTAAGCTGAAATTCTCAAATCTTCCTCTCGCCGGAGTTTGTGCCCCTCGCCGGATTTCTGGAGCGATCATCGGTGGCCTTTGGTGTTGTTCTAGTAGCCCTTCGAGAAGCTTTTGGTTGCCTTTGGAGGTCAGAACCCAAAGCAAGTCGAAGGAGGCCGAGTCGCTCGTGTTTTGGGTGAGTTTTCTCGCCGTTTCTGTCGTCGGAGTTCTTCACGGCGACCGCCGTGTTCTTCACGGCGCCCGCCGTGATGAACTGCGGCGATCGCCGCCAAGAACGGTGACCGCCGCCAGAGCCCAGAATGCCTCTTTGGCTTTTGGCTTTGGTGGTCGTCGTCGAGGCGTCGTTTCCTTCGGTTTCTTTCGTCTTTCCTTATATTCGTACTAGTTTATGTCGAATCTAACTTAGGGTTTCCTTATGGATCGATTCGAAGGAATCTGTGTGCCAGATCTGTTCCTGTGTCGAGCCCGGAATCCCGTCGTCGTTAGGCTTCGTTCAAACTCTGCGGATTAAGACAAGTGGTGGTTCGCTCTTACTCATCGTTCTATATTTACATTAATTATCAGTTGTTTATCTGAGTAATTAATTTGGAATGATTATTGTGTTCATCTGGAAACGGTTTCGTTAACTATTTTGGAAAACTAAAATATGATGTTATAATAGGTTGTATATCTGTTAGAACAACGCTATTATATATATATATGTGAATTAATACAGATATTATTATAGGTTGTATATTGTTAGAACAATGCTATTTTATCTGTAACTGGCCTTGAGGGCATTGATATGAGTTATTGTTGCGTTTGTAACTGTTTAGTTAGAACGAGTATTCGTAGGAAGGCTACTGTGTATCTCAGTACGAGTGCTAGTCGTTTCTTGATAACCTGGTGGTTAGGATTTAGTTCATACCATTCTTCTTTAGTGCCGTTGTAAGGATTTAGTTCCTGATTCCGCCTGAGGGATATAGTTCCCACGATATTTAGTTCTCGATTCGACTCTTGGGATTTAGTTCCCGAGTCAACTCTGCCTTAGGGATTTAGTTCCCGAGGGATGTTTAAAAGCTTATAATGTCATGTGGGTTTTTGAATTTAATAAGATAAAGTGTCCGAGTGCACATAATTAATATACCTTTGGCGAGTAGTACAGCTAAGTAAATAGTACAGCTAGGAAAGCTCGTCTCGACTTTTGATCAGAGTACGTTCTCTTTCCAATCTGGATTCGCTGTAAGCGATGAGGTTGGTCGTGAACCGAAACATCTAAGTCAGCTTTTAAATCACTAATTGTCTGATTCTTTAAACGTTCCAGATTTGTCATATTTCCTTAAAGACTCAATCTCTTGGAGTCTCTTTTCGGGTCGATTTCTGTGAAGATTAAGTCTTCCAGAATCTTCTCTTATGCATACCTCTTGTTGTTATTCTGTGAAAGTGTCGGGTTATGTATCGTTCATTCGGTTATTATTCGAGGGACAATGATAGTAAACGGTTACGATCATTCAAACCACTCTGCTTTTTATCCTTGCATAGTCTATTCAGTAGACTAACCAACCGCAATTGTTCTCTGCATGGTTGGCTGGTGTCATCCGTTCGATTCGGCACATCAGATAGAGCGAAGATGAGGAGACTAGATTGACTATGAAGACGACAATTATGTTTTGATGTTTTTAATAATTTCTTTTAATCAGATTGAGATCCTTGGGAGATGACCATTGTGGTCAAGATCCTTGTTTGTAATGCATTTAAAAGACTTCCGCTGTAACTTAATTACTCTGTTATTTGTTTATCAAGACTTCCGTTGTACTTTGTTTAAGACTTCCGCTGTAATTTATTTAAACTCTGTGTTTGTCCTATTCGGGATTGGGATGTAATCCCGGGACTCATGTTTTATATAAATAAGGTTATCATTTTGTATCATTGTATTTCATGATTTGTATTTAAACGGTAAAGCCTTGGGTGATCTCGGTAAGGAACACTGAGGTCACTAGCGGTAATACCTTTCCAAATGGGTTAAGATTTGGGGGTGTTACAGTTGTGGTATCAGAGCTAAAGTTTTTAAAACGGGTTGGGTATTTGAAAATCATTTACTCGTTTTCAATTGAAAGGTATTTTCAAAAGGCTCTGAGTTTAAAAATAAAAATGGTGTTTTCATTTTGAACCGTTCATAGTCTTGCCTTCTATATAGTCTGATATGGTAAGCTTGCTTCTATATCTAGAAAGACTAATTCTTTCCCCGTTGCCCCGTAAGATATGGGTGCATTCTGTTCTCTTCAGAGGAACCCGGGAGAAGCCAAGGTGGTTTCGCCATACCCAATAAGGCTTGAATTCTCAGTTCCCTCGTTTTGAGTTAAGGTTGTAGAACCTAGTAACTCGGTTCGAGTCCATCAATAGAAATTACCAAGTTGATCTATTCTAAGTTGATTTTATTACAATAAGTATATCAGAATGATACTAATGGGATAAAATCCTTGGAATTTGATGGGTAAACAGATGGTGAACACAAGGAGCGTTATCCGTGCTGGTGCTGGGCCGAGTAATGACCCCAGACCAAATGCGAGGAATGTTGCAGACCCAACAGGAGAGCGTGAGTCTGTCTTCAACAATAATCCTAGAGGCAATGGTCAAGAGCATACCAACGCTCCAATGGCATTTGATGCTGCAACATTAGAGGCAATACGGGGAATGGTCATGCAAGCAGTGACTGATATACTGCAACCGAGTATGCCGCAGGCACAAGGTGTGCAAATTCCCCCACCGGTTCCCAGATTTGAGGAGCCAGAAAACCGTATATTCCAAGAGAATATAGTCAGGACTCGAGACAACTATGGTCGTGCTCTGAAGACCATTAATTCCATGAGGCCTGACAGCTATAACGGGAAAGGGGAACCAGTCGGGGTGATCCATTGGTTCTCCCACATAAAGCGGTTGTTCCGCAACATTGATTGTACTGAAGCTGAGAAAGTACATATAGCTTCTCTTCAGTTAAAGGAGGATGCTAGTGAGTGGTGGGAGAGTACCGGCTTAGCTGATAGCCCTGTTTTGAACTGGGAGATGTTCAAGACAAAGATGACAGACCATTTCTTCTCTCGTGCTATGAGAGAGGAGAAACACAAGGAGTTCCTATACCCTAAGACTGATGGATTGAAGGTGACTGAGCTGGCAATCAAGTTCAATCATCTATTATATTATGTTGGACCTGAGATATCCAGTGAGGCACAGAAAATCTGGTATTTCCATGAGTGGATGGGCCCATATATTAAGCCACTGATGGTGCGTCACGGATGCTCAACTTTGGAGCAGTACGTGGATGCAGCCTACAAGTTAGAGGTGACTCTGGAAGAGTCAACCAAGAAGCGTGATAGCCAGAGGCAAGGGGAGAACCAGCCTAAGGCAAGTGGGTTTAAACGTCCCGCTCCACCATCTGATTTTACCAAATCTGGCCGAGCAAAAACGAATATGACTCAGGATGGGTCTACGCAACGTTCGGGTCAGGGCAATAGCCTGATCCAGTGCTACAACTGTGGTACCTACGGGCACAAGAGTAATGTGTGTCCGAAGGAGAAGAAAACGTGCTTTGCCTGTGGAAAGGAAGGACACTTGCAGTTATTTTGTCCGCATAGGAGACAGAAAGGAGCTGAGTCACAGCAGGGATCGATTAATCAGAACAACCAACCCAGGTTCAGTCCGATGGAAGCCCCTAGTCCTTCAATGCAGACAACTGCGAGAAACAAAGGGAAAGCCCCAATGGCTTCAGGAAGCCAAGGTCAACGCCTTTACGTGATGCGTGAGGCGGATGGACCCGATGCTCCATTTGCTTAAAGTATTTAGTACTACTTCTATTGGTATGTTGTGGATTTGGGTGTTACCCAGTCTTTTGTTTTGGATAAGTTATGTTAGTAAGTTTAAGTATGCAAAAAGGTTTATAAACCTTTGTTGTAAATATTCTTTCTAATATAAATGTTGGTTGAGAACCAATCGTCTGTCTAAATTTGCAATTAGTAAGAAATTCTAAGAGAATTCGATCTGGATAGCCATGGTTCCAAGCGATAATTTTCTCGGTATGAAGTGGCTGACGCATCATGGGACGATAATCGATTTTAGTTCGAAGATTGTGACGGTGGCATCAGGGGGCCAGTATATATATGCAAATTTAAAGGTCTGAATGACGCTGTTAACGGCAGGTTTATCAAGGCAATAGCTGCGTTTAAGCTACTTCAACAAGGTTGTGTCGGGTACCTTTGCTACTTGGATCCGCCCATGAAAGATGAACCTTCAGTTCTTGATGATTTCGATACACTGAAGAATTTGGTACATAGATTAAGTTTATGTATTCTTGAGGAGTAAGGTAACCATGTTACTCGTATAAAAGGATTAAGACACGAGTGTTTGATTCGGTTGAGAATGAATCATTTAGCAATATGATACTTTGAGGTTATAGGAGTAAGCTCTCATGTGATTGATTTGAGGAGCATACGAATAAGTACTGTGTTTATTCTTGGAGAAAGTATAAAAATCTTAAAGGATTTAAGTTAGAATGGCATAAGGTCAGACTTACTTCTAGATAAAGGATGAAATTGTAAGAGGTACCTTTACGGAAATTGATGATGTAATGTTTCGAGGTTACTAAGAGTTGATTTTTGGATGGTAAGGAATTACGATGTGAACTTTGGGAATATGTGTATAAGGAAATAGTGAGGGAGATGCGTATTCTCCTATTAAAGGTGCAATAATGTCATTATGACAATTTTAAGGATCGTTAGTATTTAATGGTCAGAGCCTTGTGGATATAGTAAGAATGATTATATGGTAAAATTGATAGAGATAAAGTTACGGATGATACCAAGTGGACTTGAGGAAAAAGGTAACCCACGTTGGTTAAGATAAGCATATATCACGTTCGGGTGAGACAAAAGTATAATCCTATGGAATGGATTAGTGAATTTTGTTGAGGTAATCAGACATAGATTGTAGTATTACTGATTGTGGGAACTCATGAGTAAAGACTGTGAGATAAAGTTATGGTATAAGGGCCGGATATGATTAAGGTATCAAGTGAATCGTTTATGTAAGGTCTGTATGACAGGTGGAGGTACTAAGTGGTAGTATTGTTGATTTCTAAGTATATATTCAAGGATCGGATTGTCGAAAGGAGGTTAGTAGAAAGATGTTGTATTCTTCTATGTAAGATTATTAAGGTCTTTAGGAGTAATAAGGCATATCAACGAAGATTCATTGGAGATTTTTGTAATAGATACTCTGGTTAAGGCAATGGTAATCTTGTGGATGATTACATATATTCTAACGAAAGTAAGGATGGTAGACTATATGTTGTAAGCGGTTACAAAAGCGAATAGGAAGTTCGATGTTGGCAATATGACTTATGAAGACCAGATTAGTTAAGGATACCGACCTAAGGAGGTTTGGGTATATACTTCGAGAGAAGTTAGAGGCAAATGATACCTATGAAGAGATGCATGTGCACATTCTGGAGTGCCGTGAGAAGCAAATGCACAACAAGGTCGTACCGTTGGTACGGATTATGTGGTCCAAGTCCGGATCAGAAGAAGTTACTTGGGAAACGTGGGAAACCGAGTCAGATATACTCAAGCGTTTTCCCGAGTTATTCTCGACCTAAGTTTTGGGATCGAAACTTCTTTTAAGGGGGGGGTGATGTGATACCCCGTAATTTTGTAAGGTTATTTTGGGAATTTTGAGAATTTTCCCGAGTACCCGTTTTGTACGTCAGATTTAATTCAGATAGGTTGAGACATTCTGTAATGTGCTCTATCTCTGTAATATTTTTCTCAATGAAATAAGATACAGACGACGTACTTTGGATTTTAATACTCGTTCATGTACGATTATTTTTATCCCAGTTTAAGTTGTCATCATCCAAAAGCTGAGAGGGGCAAAGCCACTGTGGCGGCGCCCGCCACATTTATTACGGCGCCCGCCGCGAAGGGCTCGAGGCTATAGTGCCATCGTCTTCTAGCTGGGCGCGACGACCAGAAAATGGCGCTCGCCGCGCTTTTGCGGCGCCCGCCGTAAATACCCGCCGTAGTGTAATTTGTGAAGCGGTGACCAGGGGAATTACGGCGCCCGCCGTTTCCTAGCGGGGGCGTAGCCCTGTGGTCACCGGAGACGTCTGACAAGGCGCCGATTTAGCCTCGCCACGTCTCGCTTAGACCATCGCGGTGTCCACATGATCTGTCGCTTTAAAAGGAAGAGGATTGGGGTCAGATTCATGCACAAATCAAGCTGAAATCCTAAAATCTTCTTCTCGCCGGAGTTTGTGCCTCTCGCCGGATTTCTGGAGCGATTGCCGGTGGCCTTTGGTGTTGTTCCAGTAGCCATTCGAGAAGCTTTTGGTTGCCTTTGGAGGTCAGAACCCAAAGCAAGTCGAAGGAGGCCGAATCGCTCGTGTTTTGGGTGTGTTTTCTTGCCGTTTCTGTCGTCGGAGTTCTTCACGGCGACCGCCGTGTTCTTCACGGCGCCCGCCGTGATGAACTGCGGCGACCGCCGCCAAGAACGGCGACCGCCGCCAGAGCCCAGAATGCCTCTTTGGCTTTTGGCTTTGGTGGTCGTCGTCAAGGCGTCGTTTCCTTCGATTTCTTTCGTCTTTTCTTAGATTCGTACTAGTTTATGTCGAATCTAACTTAGGGTTTCCTTATGGGTCGATTCGAAGGAATCTGTGTGCCAGATCTGTTCCTGTGTCGAGCCCGAAATCCCGTCGTCGTTAGGCTTCGTTCAAACTCTGCGAATTAAGGCAAGTGGCGGTTCGCTCTTGCTCATCGTTCCATATTTACATTAATTATCAGTTGTTTATCTGAGTAATTAATTTGGAATGATTATTGTGTTCATCTGGAAACGGTTTCGTTAACTGTTTTGGAAAACTAAAATATGATGTTATAATAGGTTGTATATCTGTTAGAACAACGCTATTATATATATATATGTGAATTAATATAGATATTATTATAGGTTGTATATTGTTAGAACAACGCTATTTTATCTGTAACTGGCCTTGAGGGCATTGATATGAGTTATTGCTGCGTTTGTAACTGTTTAGTTAGAACGAGTATTCGTAGGAACGCTACTGTGTATCTCAGTACGAGTGCTAGTCGTTTCTTGATAACCTGGTGGTTAGGATTTAGTTCATACCATTCTTCTTTAGTGCCGTTGTAAGGATTTAGTTCCTGATTCCGCCTGAGGGATATAGTTCCCGCGAGATTTAGTTCTCGATTCGACTCTTGGGATTTAGTTCCCGAGTCAACTCTGCCTTAGGGATTTAGTTCCCGAGGGATGTTTAAAAGCTTATAATGTCATGTGGGTTTTTAAATTTAATAAGATAAAGTGCCCGAGTGCACATAATTAATATACCTTTGGCGAGTAGTGCAGCTAAATAAATAGTGCAACTAGGAAAGCTCGTCTCGACTTTTGATCAGAATACGTTCTCTTTCCAATCTGGATTCGCTGTAAGCGATGAGATTGGTCGTGAACCGAAACATCTAAGTCAACTTTTAAATCACTAATTGTCTGATTCTTTAAACGTTCCAGATTTGTTATATTTCCTTAAAGACTCAATCTCTTGGAGTCTCTTTTCGGGTCGATTTCTGTGAAGATTAAGTCTTCCAGAATCTTCTCTTATGCATACCTCTTGTTGTTATTCCGTGAAAGTGTCGGGTTATGTATCGTTCCTTCGATTATTATTCGAGGAACAATGATAGTAAACGGTTACGATCATTCGAACCACTATGCTTTTTACCCTTGCATAGTCTATTCAGTAGACTAACCAACCGCAATTGTTCTCTGCATGGTTGGCTGGTGTTATCCGTTCGATTCGGCACATCAGATAGAGCGAAGATGAGGAGACTAGATTGACTATGAAGACGACGGTTATTTTTGGATGTTTTTAATAATTTCTTTTAATCAGGTTGAGATCCTTGGGAGATGACCATTGTGGTCAAGATCCTTGTTTGTAGTGCATTTAAAAGACTTCTGTTATAACTTATTTACTCTGTTATTTGTTTATCAAGACTTTCGCTGTACTTTGTTTAAGACTTCCGCTGTAATTTATTTAAACTCTGTGTTTGTCCTATTCGGGATTGAGATGTAATCCCGGGACTCATGTTTTATATAAATAAGGTTATCATTTTGTATCATTGTATTTCATGATTTGTATTTAAACAGTAAAGCCTTGGGTGATCTCGGTAAGGAACACTGAGGTCACTGGCGGTAATACCTTTCCAAATGTGTTAAGATTTGGGGGTGTTACAGCGCAATTGGTGGCAAGAGAGCGCAAGGCTTCTTGTCAAAGCGTGAGGTCTCGAGTTCGAGACTCACGAACAACCTCCCAGCCATGGGGATTTGGTTGGGATACATGGGCTGCGGCCCATGGATAGAGAAATGGCTGGCCCAATAAGGTCGGAGCCCCTCTCATTCAAAGTGTACTTTTTTGTAACATCCCAGGCCAAGCTACCCCAGCCACCAAGCCGCCCAGCCACCCAACGGTGTCGGCGTCGGTACTGGTGCCGCCTGGTTGTCCAAGGGCATGCAGCCCACACACCCAACCCTTCCCCCATTTAAATGGGTAGGTTGTTGCCCACGGGGATCGAACCCGGGACCTTTAGATACAAGGGCAATGCCTTACCACTTGTATCACCAATTGCGCTGCCCGTGGGCAACAACCTATCCATTTAAATGGGGGAAGGGTTGAGTGTGTGGGCTGCATGCCCTTGGACAACCAGGCGGCATCAGTACCGACGTCGACACCGTTGGGGGGCTGGGCGGCTTGGTGGCTGGGGTAGCTTGGCCTGGGATGTTACAATATATATGCCACTTAATTGTGCAAACATGTAACTAATAAATACTTTAGTATATATATATAGTGCCTAGGAATCTGCTTAATTATGTTAATATTCGAATAAATAAACAATGATATCATGAATGTATAATTATTGAATTCACACCATGTTAAACTCTCTAAATTTGACAATAAAATATGAAATGATATACTCAAAATGATTTAGAAATACTAAATATAGAATAAAATGGGTACAAACTTCATTTTATCATAGCACCGGATTGCAGTTTCAATATTAAAGTATATTAAAGTATTCTATTATTTATAGTACAAACATAGTAAAGTTTTACATAAGAGTAATAAAATGATTTTCAGCTCATATATTTTTATTAATGTTCATTAGATAAAGATAAATTAAATATAAAATTTAAAATTAGTAAACATAAACCAAAGAGAAAAAAACAATTAAAATTGAAAAAGCACCAGATTAATATTAATTATTTTGATTTTTTCAAATATAAAAATAACGTTACAGAAGACATGTCAAATAGGATCATGTTATTTTCTTTTGTATTATCATTTACTTTGATGATTTGACCCCATGTATGTGCTAAGACTTAAGACATATACTAATATACATATGGAATAAATTCATTTTTCAAAACATTATACAATTCTATTTTTATCTATAGATATACCATTTTCTATTAATAATGTTAGGTTGTATAAAAATCTAGATATAAAATCTATGTTTATTTATTTACTTTTATCCTATTTATAATCAATAGTTTTTTTTTAAAGGATTTAGAATCAATAGTTAAAGTGGCTATTTACGATATATATAATATTACATGCTCAAATTTTTATGATGTATATTTTGCTTCAATTAATATTTTTACCTTTTGACAAATTTATAAATTTTGTAAAATTACTTTATATAAAGGTTAGTTATTTAGTTGAAATGAAAATTAGGTACACCGACTTAAAAAGTTATTTTGCATTAAAAATATTTAGGTCCCGATTTTCTTAATTTCTTGAATTTGAATGTAAGTGACCATGTGTGTTTAACCACTTTGTCCGACATATTTTGTCATTCCACATCATTTATGTATTGAGCTTCTTTGTCAATAAGGAAAAAATTACAAAAATAATAACAAATGTGAATATCAAAAGAGATTTAATAGCCCAACATTCAATTCAAATAAAAAAAAATCATGATAAAAAACTAATAAAGACATAAAAAGTTTACAAGATCACAATGAAATAAGTTTAAAATTTATGGAGAAGTTACATCGGTCAATTATCTAGATTGCAAAATTAATGTCCACGCTTATGTTAAAAATTAACTCGGATTTAGTTATTTATATGTTTTGCATGATCATGTTATGTAATGTATGAAAGTGCAAACTTACTATTTATGTTGCATTGTGAATTTTGATCATTTATAGAATCAAAATTAAAATTATTATGAACGTGAATAATGATATAGTGTCCAATATCAATTGTTAATTAGTGTAGCTCATAAAGACTAATTTTACTTTCATTATAAGGACTCAAAAACTCTATTACGCCAAAATGGAAACAAAAACATATTATAATTTTTAATATTGTCAAAATATACACGAGATAATTGCTAATAATTATTTATGATAACGTCTTTCGTAGAAAAATCTCCATACTCCCATCTCAACATCCTTGAAGCTATAAAATTTTGTATTACTTTTAAAGAAAGAAAAATGTTAGATATAAATCTCTATTTTAGATTTTCCATTTTAAATTCATATATATCAAAAATAAACATTCCTTAATATAGAACTTGAAAATTCAACGTTCTTTCCCTTATCTATTTTGGATAGTTTTAATTTCAAAGATTTTTTTATGCTATATTAACATTTAATAATTTTTAAATTAATCTTAAAAATTTTTTAAAAAAAATTTATAAATTATATCAATATAAAAAAGTCGCATGAATATCTAGTTTTATAAAATAATACACGTTTAAACATGTTTTTAAAAGTATTGTCATAAATAATGGAGTATACTTTTTAGTTAAAATAGTATATCCTGCACGACACGGAATAAATTTAACCTGCTACTAGTAGCACAATATTATCAAGGCACTAAATGCCATCCACAGCCGTCCGTTTAAGTCGTTATCCTACGGCTGGTGAAAAAACCCTAGAGAGTGTTGACGCCTTCTTCATTTCTTATAAAAGCATCTGCCTCTCTCAAACCCTATTTTGCCTTCGCTAAAGTCTGCTCTCTCTGCCTCAACAGGTCGGTGAGAGAGTTCTTCGTCCATAATTCTTCTTCAAGGTATCTTTCTCTCTCTTTTCTCTTTCGTTGTTTCAGCTTCTAGTTCTATTCATTTCAAGCTAGGTTAGTTGTTCTAGGCGCTAAAAATCTCATTTCTAAATTGCGATTGTGTTACCTCAGTACTTGAATATTTGATTGGCACTCTTTAGAGGAAGTGTTGATATATCTAGTGGGAATAAGCAATAGCCTTTTATGTGACGATCTTGTAATTACGACGTAGGAACCTGTTTTATTACGACGTATCTAGCGGGAAATTGTTAATGTACTGATCTCTTATCCAGAATGATAGATATGGTTGTATACTGTTTCATTGTTCTCAATGGAGGACTCCTCCGTTCCTGTTTTTGAACCCAATTAGTTGAATTCGGCCTTAATTAATATATTGTAAATTCGGAATGTGTACTATGGATATATCTAAGATTTCAAGTTGATGACGAGTAATTTCTCTAATGTTAGGATCTTTGTTGATGTTAGATTCATCGTTCCTTTGTTTTGTGGATCACCAGTATATGTTCTACTTTAATATTGTTCACTGATCTTTCCGCCTTTTGATAGTAGTTGGTTATAACATGTCTGCTCTGCTTATTGTAGTTTTAGTTCCTGAACAAACATGGGTAAAGAGAAGGTTCACATCAACATTGTGGTCATTGGCCACGTCGACTCTGGGAAATCGACCACCACTGGTCACTTGATCTACAAGCTTGGAGGTATTGACAAGCGTGTGATCGAGAGGTTCGAGAAGGAGGCTGCTGAGATGAACAAGAGGTCTTTCAAGTACGCCTGGGTGTTGGACAAGCTCAAGGCTGAGCGTGAGCGTGGTATCACCATTGACATTGCTTTGTGGAAGTTTGAGACCACAAGGTACTACTGCACTGTCATCGATGCCCCCGGACATCGTGACTTCATCAAGAACATGATTACGGGTACCTCCCAGGCTGATTGTGCTGTGCTCATCATCGACTCCACCACTGGTGGTTTCGAAGCTGGTATATCCAAGGATGGTCAGACCCGTGAGCATGCTCTTCTTGCCTTCACCCTCGGTGTCAGGCAAATGATTTGCTGCTGTAACAAGGTATAGCAAATTATGTTGTTCCTTGGTTAATTTGTTCATTCCTGCTTGATCATTGATATTGTGTAATATCTGCTCTAGTTGTTCTGACTGCTGTTTCTTTTTGCTCTTTGTAGATGGATGCAACCACTCCCAAGTACTCCAAGGCTAGGTACGAAGAAATTGTCAAGGAAGTGTCATCCTACATGAAGAAGGTTGGATACAACCCTGACAAAATCCCATTCGTCCCCATCTCTGGATTTGAGGGTGACAACATGATTGAGAGGTCCGCCAACCTTGACTGGTACAAGGGTCCAACCCTTCTGGATGCTCTTGACCAGATCAACGAGCCCAAGAGGCCCTCGGACAAGCCCCTTCGTCTCCCACTTCAGGATGTGTACAAGATTGGTGGTATTGGAACGGTGCCAGTGGGAAGAGTGGAGACTGGTGTCATTAAGCCCGGTACCGTTGTGACCTTTGCTCCAACTGGGTTGACCACTGAAGTTAAGTCGGTTGAGATGCACCACGAGGCCCTCCTGGAAGCTCTTCCCGGTGACAATGTTGGATTCAACGTGAAGAATGTTGCTGTGAAGGATCTCAAGCGTGGGTATGTCGCATCTGACTCTAAGAACGACCCTGCCAAGGGTGCTGCCAGCTTCACTTCCCAGGTTATCATCATGAACCACCCTGGCCAGATCGGTAATGGATACGCCCCAGTGCTCGATTGCCACACATCCCACATTGCTGTCAAGTTCTCTGAGATCCAGACCAAGATTGACAGGCGATCTGGTAAGGAGCTTGAGAAGGAGCCCAAGTTCTTGAAGAACGGTGACGCTGGTATGGTTAAGATGATTCCGACCAAGCCCATGGTGGTGGAGACCTTCTCTGAGTACCCACCTCTCGGTCGTTTTGCCGTGAGGGACATGCGCCAGACGGTTGCTGTTGGTGTGATCAAGAGTGTTGACAAGAAGGATCCATCAGGTGCCAAGGTGACCAAGGCTGCAGCCAAGAAGGGTGCCAAATGAGAATGGTTTGTGCTTGTCCATTTGCTATGTAGTTGGGTCAATTTGCTCCGTTTTTATTTTATCAATTTTGCCTTGGTGGAAGACATTATTATTAGGTTGGCGTTCTGGATTTGATGTTTTTATTTATTCATGAAATATATGCTATGAGGTCGTTTGAAGACTACATTTGTGCTTTTGCTATATTTATGTTTGAGACTGGTTTTTGTTTCGACATTTGCTGGATTTTCCTATATGAAGGATTTTGCTACATGGAGGAATTACACTTGTGAATACTCCGAATCTCGTATATTTGCTCCAGTTATTCCTTGGCACCGTTCCTAATCTTTTTGTAGACATTGCTTCTGTGTTTGTTTTACCTTCTTTTCCTTGATCGCTTATTACGAGCTTATGTAATGATATCTTTGTTTGTTTTCCTTTGAACGCAATTTTTATGCCGCCTAGCCCACAAAACTAAATTTCAGAAATAACATACAATTTCCATAAACAACAAAACTTCAAACCCAGAAATTGTAACTCAACACGATACCATTTTATTGTAACTCAACACGATACCAGTAGGGCGGCCTCCCTTTGGGTGTCAACCTAAACCAAAATTGTAATTTAACACCTATGTATCTATAATAATAAGACTTGATGGTTACATTACATATAACAATCTGGTAGCCGTGGTAGCGGTGTCGTGACATGATAATGGCAGCAACAAGATGAAGCTAATGGTGATCAATCCACTCATCTTGTGACTAGTGGTGTTGTGATCATCCATTCTTCCTGAGCATCCTTTGACCGTCCTCTGGCCGTGAAAACAGACGGATATGAACAAGATAGTTCTTATAGGGCCGATAAAGCCCGGCCCGACTACCTGTAGGGCCGAGTATAGATAGGGTGTCCAACCCTACATGGTAGGTTAGCCCACTATAGATAAATATGTTGGAACTCATTTTAAATGTGGCGCCGGTAACTTTTCCGGGCACAATTCCGGTGGGCTCCGGCCAATGACAACACCGGAAAATGGAAGCATTGACTTCGTTTCCGCGAGCACATTCTCGTAATGTACTCATACAGTAAAAATGATTTTCGTTTGAATGAGAAATGGAGGCCCAAAGTTGATTGCATGAAGTGCATAACTTGGGAAAATATTGGGGTAAAATTGTGTCCCACATTGGAAGTTTGAAGATGAAATCACTAGTATATATTACACATCGGATCGTGTCATGTCGGACCGGACCGGGCGGGCTGAGCTGAGCTTGGGGTTGGATTGGGATTGGGCCCAGCCCAAGCTATGTATTGGGCCGATCCAAAAGTGCTTTGACCCAGTCCGGGGGAGTTGCAGCCTTGACGTGTTCCTGGAGAGGATCAAGGGCAGTGTTTGGTCTTCCTCCTTCTTCTCCACTGAGTTAGTGGGTCGAACTGCTTCCAGCAGAGGCTATAAAAGGAGCCCTCTGCACCTCATTCTAATTATCGACCACAACAATCCTCTCCACTGAAAGCTCTTCTTTTTCGAGTCTGAGAGTATAACACATAATTGGTTCGTAGGCTTCTGATCATCGGTTGTGCGATTCAGAAGATTGTTTGCAGTTGTATCATGGGATTCGGATCGCTACTGAACTGTCGCAATATGGGGCGATTGAAAAAGGTATTAACCCCCATTGCGTATTGGTACGACTAGAGCCGTCAAAATTTTGCCCATTCATAGGTCAAATGAACGATTGAAAGACCTAGTGATTTTAACAACGGATTGCAGAGTTGATCATTCGTACCTTTCAATTCATAAATGTGGATCTCGGACCTATGAATGGGCATATTCCCTAAACTCACAAATAAAAAAAGGAAGTGAGTTAGACAAAAAGAGAATCAACTTTGACAATGACTTAGATTTTTGTTGTTGTTGATAACTTTAGACCAATCAATCCAATATTGATTAATACGTAATCGGTCGAAGACTACTTGAACTTGAAAACGGCTTTTCTGCTCAGAAACGAAATGCTCATGGAAATTCTTGCTCCCGTTGAACCATTTGTATCTATATGCATCAGGATCCCGATTCATGGATCTCTCGCTTCGAGAAATCCAAATAAGAGAATCGAACCGTTTCTTCTGATTCTTTTTCAAATTCGATAAATGTTGGTTGATCGTATATTTCATTATAGTTCTATGATTCAGAGTATCGTTTCCTATTTGATCCTTTTGAATTCCAGATTCGAAGTTGCGATCGGATCTATTTATTAAAAAGAATCGATTCAATACATTTCTTATGTACCCATAAGTGCTATATTGGATTTGAATCATATTTCGGATCAATCTATATTGATTGACTGCCTCCATTATGTTGTTGCTAGCAATACCACTCTTTTTTCTTTTGTATCTTTCAAATAATTCCCGCAGGAGATCCGAAGCCCTTTTTTTCTGATCCTTCGATAAAAAGATTCATTATCTTCATAAAAAATAGGAGGTAGAACCAATAAAGATTTCTTTTTCGATTCATCCCTGGAGTTGAATACCTCATTCAAGAATTGTTTTTTATCCAATCCGTAGGAATCAATAGAAAAGGAAAATCCCTTATGATACACCAGATCCGGCTCGGTTATTGATAGAGTGAATAGATCTGCCATTTCTTGAAATCTCTCTTCGGATTCAAAATCGTGGTGTAACGTGTACCCCCCATGTTCCGGTCATGGAATAGATGAAATAAATCAAAAAATGGATTTTTGTTCAAGAATGAAATCTTATTGGAACTGTCCATATTCGGTTCATCCTTCGGAACCCTATCACATCTCCGATCTGATGAAATAGGATAAATTGAGACGGTCTTTTGTAAATACGTAATTATCTTGAATATATTAACCATTTCTTTATTTTCCGATCGCCTGCAGGGGACAAAAGAAACATCTTGTTCTTTCTTCAACAATTTTTGATCTCTAGTGGACCTCTCAGTAGGATTTGAACCCAGATGAAGTTCTGACCATCTGTCAGAGAAAAAATAACGAATGGATCTTGTAGGATTCCCAAGAAGTTCTTCGATTTCTTCCGGAAGCCGATGATTATTCATCTACTTCTCACCTTCCGTGAATAGCCGAGACATTGAGGAATATCCAGAAAGGCATTTCGGGAATCAGTCTGATCCTATCTCTCTTTCTTCCGTTTGAAGAAAGGAAGGATCCCAAGGAATCGATCTTTCTTTTTGCTGTTGAATCTCCCTTTGATTGAGAGATGTGTGATATTCCGAATCCGCATTCCTGATGGAATCCAAGCGATCTCTAGATTGATCAAAGGATCCTATCAATTGGCTAGAATCCCTCTTTTTTACGATCCAGTTCCTCCACCACCGCGAACCCCCGTTAGATTTACACCTTTTAGTTATTGGAGGAACCCAAGTACTCTCTTTCGGATCCAAGAAACAGCTCTCATAGATGTTTTTTCCTTTTGGAAGATAGAGGAGCGAAACAATCAGCCTATTGATATTGGAAGACCCAAAGGATTCTTCCAATCTATCATTTCTGGACCCAAGAGAATTCATAGGTATAGGAAGAAGCCCTATCAAATAGATATATATTTTTTTACCATATTTCGATTGTTAATACGATATATAAGGCCCGCTACTACAAAGAATACTACACCCGTGATCGTGAAAGTGAAATATCGCTTAATTATTGAACCCCGCGAATTGGGTGAAAGTAAGATACTCCAAATTCGGGGATCAAAGAGTTTTATAAAACGTTCTTGGTGGAAAAAAATCTTAACCAAAGATCCCATTGAATTCTTGATCTCTCTCAATATCTCTTTCAACTCGAAAACCCAGAAATCGAAATTTTTGGAATGTTTTTTTGTCATTTGTTAAAAAAAATCAATTTTAAAATACTATAAATTTACTTTAATATGCAATTGTTAAAGTTAAAAAAATGCAATTTGATACTTATACTCTTATACTATAGTATAATACAATACGAAAACGTAATTGTATGTATATCTATAATAGATATATTATTATGATACTCCAATTATGATATTTCACTGAAAATGAAAATATGTCTAACATTTCTATATTCTATTTCAATAAAAATTTCAATGATATTTGTATAAAATGAAAATTGTATTTGTATTGATTTATCCTAAAGATTTCATTTCAATTGAAATTTGGTTATTCAATATTCACCATGTACGAGGATCCCCGCTAAGCATCCATGGCTGAATGGTTAAAGCGCCCAACTCATAATTGGCGAATTCGTAGGTTTAATTCCTACTGGATGCACGCCAATGGGACCCTCCAATAAGTACAAGTCTATTGGAATTGGCTCTGTATCAATGGAATCGCATCCTCCATACATAACGAATTGGTATATTCATTTCATAACATAGGAACAGTAAGAGCTAGCATTCTTATTGAGACTAGAACTCATACATAGGGAAGAAAATAGATAGAATCACATATGCAATATATGCAGAATATGAAGAAAATAGATAGAATCACATATGCAATATTTACAGACAAAATCGGTTATTGGGGAAAAATAAATATACTTCTAATGTCGAATCAGGATCAACTAGGACAGAAATAAAGCATTGGGTCGAACTCTTCTTTGGTGTCAAGGTAATAGCTATGAATAGTCATCGACTCCCGGGAAAGGGTAGAAGAATGGAACCTATTATGGGACATACAATGCATTACAGACGTATGATCATTACGCTTCATGATAGGTGTCATTTCATACACCTTTACTAGCAATTATTAGCATGATTTGGAGGAGTTTATGAGTAGTTTTGAGGCTAAGTCTGTAATCCGGAAATTGTGGAGAGAATTGAAGATATCAAGGGTTTTACAGCTTAGATGGAGATGATGAGGATCTGTTGGAGTTTATTGGAGAAGACTACCAACACTTGGTAGTAATAAAGAGCTGAAGAGAAGAGTGGGCAGAAATTGACGCCCCGCGCCAGAGCCACCACGACCCGGCGGTGGGTCTCAGAGAAGGATGCCACCCCGCGGTGGAAATCACCGCTCCGCGGTGGGAGCTGGCGCCCCGCGGCCATCACGTGAGGTGAAGAGCTTAATTAAATAATTCACGTGATGTTTGGAATTGAAGAGATGGGCCCAGGAGGAAATTAGGCCCAAAAGGAAGATCTCGGCCCAATTGAGAAACGCTGAAGCGGGAATTGAAGCCACGCGTGAAAGAGATGCCGCGTTGAAGCCGAAGAATTGAAAGCGTGTTGAATCAGAGGTGTGACGTCAGCAGCGACGTCAGCGAAGCTGATGATATTGGAGATTTGGGCCGTGCCGAGAAGTGGGCCGACGCTGCATTGGGTTGGGCCAAGGATCAGCTGGAATTGGAGATGGGCAGACGAGAGGCTTGCACGAGAATTCGGGATTAAGTTCCGCCGTTCGTTTGTTTTATTTTTGGTTATTATCTTTATTATTATTTCCTTTTATTATTTTTATTACTTTTAGGATTTAGGTTAAATACTCTTTGTTAACCTAGATTTCATAATTCAGTTTTTACAGAAGTTTAGTTTTAGTTTTGCCAGTTCGTAGTTTTTCATCCCCTTGGATGGAGAACTAACTTCACCCTTGTTCTGCTAGACGATTGAAGCAGTACAGTTGATGTGTTTGTGAGATTTATATTCCTTGTTCTTATCCTTATAAGTGTTGGATTGATTCTCTTGGTTATATTGATATTGATTTCTTGTTGTTCTTCTTAGCCTGATCAACTAGGTTGAATGCTTTTTATCAATTGCTAGGATTGCATATAGGGGTTCCGAGTGCATATCTAGTGGCAAACACAATTGTGCGTATAGGGGTTTCGAGCGTACAATTGTGAGTGAGAATCAGTTGCATGTTAAGTAGGGGAGTGAGTACTTGTACGTCTTTCTACTTACATGTATCATATATCCTTGTGTGTATTGCTATTGCTTTGTTGGTGGTAAAGTATCCCGGTCTGGTACCGCATGATAGGCGTGACTGGTGGTATTTTATCATTGGCATAGTAATAAGTCTATCGACAAATGTGAGAATCGGTAGTGCTTAAGATCAGGGTGGGAACAACTATAAGGATAATTAAAGAACTTGGATTGAATAGATTTCCGTAATCAAACTCTATCTCTGTACTGTGGATTTCGCTCTAGTAGAACTACTTTCCCTCATTATATTTTCTCAACTCAACTCAACTTGTTTGCTTTGGTTTGCTTTGCTTCCTCTTGATAACTAAACCCCCCCGTTCGTGTCACTTGTCATTCACACTTTCACACTGCATCGATCTTCCCTGTGGGTTCGACCCTTACTTGTCTGCTATACTTCTGTTTAGTAGGTTTGTTAGGAAATTTTACTTTGATTGAGGCTAATCAACGACATTTGCTTGTGCATCTTTTAGCCCCGTCACTTCAACCGGGTTATTCTATTCCACCTCTTAGAAAGAAAAGAACTTTAAAAAAATACTTAATAGCATGGCGATACATTTATACAAAACTTCTACCCCGAACACAGGCAATAGGGTCGTAGACAGTCAAGTGAAATCCAATCCACGAAATAATTTGATCTATGGACATCGTCGTTGTGGTAAATGTCGTAATGCCAGAGGAATCATTACCGCAAGGCATAGAGGGGGAGGTCATAAGCGTCTATACCGTAAAATAGATTTTCGACGGAATGAAAAAGACATATATGGTAGAATCATAACCATAGAATACGACCCTAATCAAAATGCATACATTTGTCTCATACATTATGTGGATGGTGAGAAGAGATATATTTTACATCCCAGAGGGGCTATAATTGGAGATACCATTGTTTCTGGTACAGAAGTTCCTATAAAAATGGGAAATGCCCTACCTTTGAGTGCGGTTTGAACTATGGATTTACGTAATTGGAAGTAACCAATTAGGTTTACGACGAAACCTAGAAATCGATCACAGATTCAATTTGAGTACCTCCAGAGGATAGACCTCAACAGAAAACTGAAGAGTAATGGCAGCAAGTGATTGAGTTCAGTAGTTCCTCATATAAAATTATTGACTCTAGAGATATAGTAATATGGAGAAGACAAAATTGTTTCAAGCATCGATAGAACCGGAAGCGCCCCTTCTTTCAAAGAGAGGAGGACGGGTTATTCACATTTCATTTGATGGTCAGAGGCGAATTGAAAGCTAAGCATTGTCTCAAGATTCCCCGGGGAAAAATAGAGATGTCTCCTACGTTACCCATAATATGTATATGTGGAAGTATCGACGTAATTTCATAGAGTCATTCGGTCTGAATGCTACATGAAGAACATAAGCCAGATGACGGAACGGAAAGACCTAGGATGTAGAAGATCATAACATGAGTGATTCGGCAGATTGGGATTCCTATATACCTGCTCATGTATGATAAATAGAAGATCCATATGTATAGATATCATCATCTACATCCAGAAAGCCGTATGCTTTGGAAGAAACTTGTACAGTTTGGGAAGGGGTTTTGATTGATCAAAAAGAAGAATCTACTTCAACCGATATGCCCTTAGGCACGGCCATACATAACATAGAAATCACACTTGGAAAGGGTGGACAATTAGCTAGAGCAGCGGGTGCTGTAGCGAAACTGATTGCAAAAGAGGGGAAATTGGCCACATTAAAATTACCTTCTGGGGATGTCCGTTTGATATCCAAAAACTGCTCAGCAACAGTCGGGCAAGTGGGGAATGTTGGAGTGAACCAGAAAAGTTTGGGTAGAGCCGAATCTAAGCGTTGGCTAGGTAAACGTCCTGTAGTAAGAGGAGTCGTTATGAACCTTGTAGACCATCCGCATAGGGGTGGTGAAGGGAGGGCCCCAATTGGTAGAAAAAGCCCAACAAATAAATGAGGCTTTCCTGCACTTGGAAGAATAAGTAGAAAAATGAATAAATATAGTGATAATTTGATTATTCGTTGACGTAGTAAATAGGAGAGAAATTTTAGTTTCTTCGTCTTTAAATAAAAAAAATAGGAGTAATTAACCGTGACACGTTCACTAAAAAAAAATCCTTTTATAGCGAATCATTTATTAAGCAAAATTTATAAGCTTAACACAAAGGAAGAAAAAGAAATAATAGTAACTTGGTCCCGGGCATCTACCATTATCCCCACAATGATTGGCCATACTATTGCTATCCATAACGGAAGAGAACACTTGCCTGTTTATATAACAGATCGTATGGTAGGCCACAAATTGGGAGAATTTGCACCTACTCTAAATTTCCGGGGACATGCAAAAAACGATAATAGATCTCGTCGTTAATAATAATTAATAAATTAATAAATAGAGATGTTTATCCTTCATTAATGCAGAGGTAAAACTTATGAGAAAAAAAAAGTCACTGACTGAAGTATCTGCTTTAGGCCAATATATACCTATGTCTGTTCACAAAGCGCGAAGAGTAATTGATCAGATCCGTTGACGTTCCTATAAAGAAACGCTTATGATACTCGAACTTATGCCTTATCGAGCATGTTATCCTATTTTTAAATTGATTTATTCCGCAACAGCAAACGCTAAACACAATAGAGGGTTCGAAAAAGAAGATTGAATCGTTTGGAAAGCGGAAGTCAACAAAGGAACTACCAGGAAAAAATTAAAACCTCGAGCTCGAGGGCGTAGTTATCTGATAAAAAGACCCACTTGTCATATAACTGTTGTATTGAAAGATATATCCTACTATAAAAAAACATATGAAACATTAGATAATCGAGAAAAGTATTTACCTAGCAATTTCCGTTTAAAATCTAATGGGGCAATATGGGACAAAAAATAAATCCACTTGGTTTCAGACTTGGTACAAGCCAAATTCATTATTCCATTTGGTTTGCACAACCAAAAAATTATTCTGAGGGTTTACAAGAAGATCAAAAAATACGGGATTGTATCAAGAATTATGCTCAATAAAATATGAGAACATCCTCCGGTGTCGAGGGAATTGCACGGATAGAAAAAAAAAAAATTTGATCTGATCCATGTCATAATCTATATGGGATTCCCCAAGTTATTAATAGAAAATAGACCACGAGGCATCGAAGAACTACAAATGAATGTACAAAAAGAATTGAATTCTGTGAACCGAAAACTCAACATTGCTATTACAAGAATTGAAAAACCTTACA
This sequence comes from Rheum nobile, assembly GCA_027886185.1. Classification (NCBI taxonomy): domain Eukaryota; kingdom Viridiplantae; phylum Streptophyta; class Magnoliopsida; order Caryophyllales; family Polygonaceae; genus Rheum; species Rheum nobile. Next base: position 50,564 of record WOAB01000329.1, on the reverse strand, counting down.
GACACCCTAATATTCTTGCGGAATTTATAGCCGGACAATTAAAAAATAGGGTCTCTTTTCGAAAAGCGATGAAAAAAAGCTATTGAACTAACTGAACAGGCTGATACAAAAGGAATTCAAATACAAATTGCAGGACGTATCGACGGAAACGAAATTGCACGTGTCGAATGGATCAGAGAAGGTAGAGTTCCCCGACAAACCATTCGCGCCAAAATTGATTATTGTGCCTATACAGTTCGAACTATATATGGGGTTTTAGGTATCAAAATTTGGATATTTATAGACGAGGAATAGAATAATAAGCCTTTACTTGTCTTTTCCTTATATCCAAGACAGAACAAAAAAGAAAAATGATCAATTCTAATTCTATAAGGTTGAATAAAAATTCAATTGACCCCCTTTTGACCGAATTGCTATGCTTAGTGTGTGACTCGTTGGTTTTTGTTAGGATTAAGATAAAATATTAACAAACCATAATATGAACTAATAACTAACTCATCACTTCAAATTATATGGATCCAAGGAAGCAGTCAAGATATGATACGTTGGTCTTATCATTGCAGCAACTGAATTCGCTTTGGCATAAACAAAAGAAAAAGCAATCCGATTAGGAGTTGTAAACGAAAGGGTGTGGATAAACGGAAGGTGAGAGAAAGATATACAAATCTATCAATGATATATAATTCCAATATGTAAGGTCTATGAATCCTCTCAAAAAGGGCAATGTAATAAAGCATCAATACAGATTCATCTAGCATTATACGAATCTCTTCGTAGCACAAAAATAAGGAACCTCGAGCCAATAAAGACTAAGAACGTTGACTCAAAATAAAGTAAAAGCTCCGTTGTCAAATTCAGGCCTAACCATTAATCAAGAAGCGCTGGGAACGATGGAACCTGTGAATACAGAAGATTCAATTGAAAATGAATACACATGATTCAGCGGGCGGGATGGCGGAATAAACCAAAGACCAATTCATCTATTCTAAGAAGTCATGAACTAACCCTACAACAGATTAAGATATTGAAAGAGTAAATATTCGCCCGCGACATTTTTTTCTTATTTAATTGCTAAAATATAGGCGATCTGATACGAGAAAAGCGAAAAAAAAACAAAGATTTGTTATAACTATACTTTATAACTATATTTATTATAAAAAAAATTAGAAAGTTTTTAATATTTCAATTTTGGTTATATTTTATGCTGATAAAAATTGAAATAAATATATTTTATATATTTTATTTTTTTATATAACTTCTATTATAAATTTTATAAAATATATATACTATTTTTGGATCATTTCATTCGCGAGGAGCCAGATGAGAAGAAATTATCATGTCCGGTTCTGTAATAGGGATGGAATTGAAAAAGAACCATCCACTATAACCCCAAAAGAACTCGATTCCGTAAACAACATAGAGGAAGAATGAAATGAATATCTTATCGAGGTAATCGTATTTGTTTCGGCAGATATGCTCTTCAGGCACTTGAACCCGCCTGGATTACATCTAGACAAATAGAAGCAGGACGACGGGCAATGACACGAAATGCGCGTCGTGGTGGAAAACTATGGGTACGTATATTTCCAGACAAACCAGTTACAGTAAGACCTGTGGAAACACGTATGGGTTCGGGGAAAAGATCCCCCGAATATTGGGTAGCTGTTGTCAAACCAGGTCGAATACTTTATGAAATAAGCAGAGTAACAGAAAAAATCGCCAGAAAAGCTATCTCAATAGCAGCATCCAAAATGCCTATACGAACTCAATTTCTTATTTCAGAATAGGAATGTAGAAACAAACGTTGGGATAAAAAAACACCTTTTGTTTTGGACAAATAATATTTCTTTTTTCGCCTTTGCATTGAAAGATTAAAAAATGATATGATTCAACCTCAGACCCATTTGAATGTAGCAGACAACAGCGGGGCTCGAGAATTGATGTGTATTCGAATCATAGGAGCTAGCAATCGTCGATATGCTTATATTGGCGACATTATTGTTCCTGTGATAAAAGAAGCAATACCAAATATGCCCTTAGAAAGGTCCGAAGTGATCCGAGCTGTAATTGTGCGTACCCGCAAAGAACTCAAACGCGACAACGGTATGATAATACGATATGATGACAATGCTGCGGTTATTATTGATCAAAAAGGAAATCCAAAAGGAACTCGAGTTTTTGGTGCAATCGCCCGAGAATTGCGACAATTAAACTTTACAAAAATAGTTTCATTAGCTTCCGAGGTATTATAAACCACGAGAATAGTGGGCTATTTGAATGAAATAGAGCAGTAGATTGTGTATCACGTATATACCTTTCCTTTTTACATAAAAGAAAAAGAATAAACTAAGAAAAACATGTTGATTATATAAAAATTCGGAGCACCACAAATTTTAGGGCATTATGAGTAGGGACACCATTGCCGATATAATAACCTCGATACGAAATGCTGACATGAATAGAAAGGGAACGGTTCGAATAGCATCGACTAAAATCACGAAAACCTTTGTTAAAATACTTTTACGAGAAGGTTTTATCGAAAACGTGAGAAAACATCAGGAAAAAAACAAATATTTTTTGATTTCAACTCTACGACATAGAAGGAATAGGAAAGGGCCATATACAAGATTTTTAAATTTAAAACAGGTCAGTCGCCCCGGTCTACGAATCTATTCGAACTATCAAAAACTTCCTAGAATTTTAGGTGGAATAGGGATTCTAATTCTTTCTACTTCTCGAGGTATAATGACAGACCGATAGGCTCGACTAGAAAGAATTGGTGGAGAAATTTTATGTTATCAATGGTAATCCCTCTGATATACGAATTGGATCCGAAATTTACTATTTTGGAAAAAAAAGAGAAAGGACGGGTTGTCTAATATCACTCCTCCTCCATTAGTTGATACTTTAAAGGGGTTTTGCCTGGAATGAAAGAAGAAAAATCTATTCATGAAGGTTTAATTATTGAATCACTTCCTAACGGCATGTTCCGGGTTCGTTTAGATAATGAGGATCTGATTCTAGGTTATGTTTCAGAAAGGATACGTCGTAGTTTTATACGAATCCTGACAGGGGATAGAGTTAAAATTGAAGTAAGCCGTTATGATTCAACCAGAGGACGTATAATTTATAGACTCCGTAACAAGGATTCAACCGATTAAGTTGTTTTTCCACTTCTACATTCCGGAATACGAGATTTAAAATTTCAAGAAACTTATTTTCTTCCAAGAAATGGATTCGGAATTAAAGTAAGGAATGAAAAATATGAAAATAAGAGCCTCCGTTCGTAAAATTTGTGAAAAATGTCGACTAATTCGTAGGCGGGGACGGATTATAGTAATTTGTTCCAACCCGAAACATAAACAACGACAAGGATAATAAGTCTACTAAATAAGACTTTCTAACGGACTCGATGTACAAATATGATATACCAATAATAAAAAAAAAACGAAAAGATTTGTTTTGTTTTGACATGAAATAGATATCTCCATATATCTCTGACTCATATTTATGAGACAATAAAATATGGCAAAACCCATCCCAAGAATTGGTTCACATAGAAATAGGCGTATTAATTCACGTAAGAGTGCACGTAAAATACCCAAAGGGGTTATTTATGTTCAAGCCGGTTTTAACAATACCATTGTGACTGTTACAGATGTACGAGGTCGAGTGGTTTCCTGGGCCTCCGCTGGCACTTGCGGGTTCAAAGGGGCAAAAAGAGGGACACCATTTGCTGCTCAAACCGCAACAGGAAACGCTATTCGTAAAGTAGTAGATCAAGGTATGCAACGAGCAGAAGTCATGATAAAGGGTCCTGGTCTCGGAAGGGATGCAGCATTACGAGCTATTCGTAGAAGCGACATACTGTTAAGTTTCGTACGAGATATAACCCCCATGCCGCATAACGGATGTCGACCTCCTAAAAAAAGACGTGTGTAAAAAAAACTAAGCATTGAAGGGATTTCAAGAGAAATAAATGACTCAACGATCTGATCTATTATATATAACTATGGTTCGAGAGAAAATAAGAGTATCTACTCGGACACTACAGTGGAAGTGTGTTGAATCAAGAACAGATAGTAAACGTCTTTGTTATGGACGCTTTATTCTATCTCCACTTATGAAAGGTCAAGCCGACACAATAGGAATTGCGATGCGCAGAGCTCTGCTTGGAGAAATAGAAGGAACATGTATTACACGCGCAAAATCTGAGAAAATACCACACGAATATTCTACTATAGTAGGTATTCAAGAATCAATACATGAAATTTTAATGAATTTGAAAGAAATTGTATTGAGAAGCAATGTATATGGAACCTGTGACGTGTCTATTTGTGTTAGGGGACCTGGATGTGTAACTGCTCAAGATATCATCTTACCACCTTATGTGGAAATCGTTGATACTACACAACATATAGCTAACTTGACAGAACCGATAGATTTGCGTATTGGATTACAACTCGAGAGGAATCGCGGATATCGTATAAAAACGCCAAATAACTTTCAAGACGGAAGTTATCCTATAGATGTTGTATTCATGCATGTTCGAAATGTGAATCATAGTATTCATTCATATAGTAATGGTAATGAAAAACAAGAGATACTTTTTTCCGAAATATGGACAAATGGCAGTTTAACTCCTAAAGAAGCACTGTATGAAGCCTCTCGGAATTTAATTGATTTATTTATTCCCTTTCTATATGCAGAAAAAGAAAACTTCTATTTCGAGGATAATCAAGACAGGATTACTTTACCCCTTTTTTCTTTCATGATAGATTGACTGAACTAAGAAAAAAAAATAGCATTGAAATCGATTTTTATTGATCAATTAGAATTGCCTCCCAGGATCTATAATTGACTAAAAAATTCCAATATACATATATTGTTGGACCTATTGAATAACAGTCAAGAAGATCTTATGAAAATCGAGCATTTTCATATAGAAGATGTAAAACAAATTTTGGGCACTCTAGAAAAGCATTTCATAATTAATTTACCTAAAAATAAGGTTTAAATTAGTTGGATTTTTTCTTTTATAATTTAATCAAAACCACAAGCGAGGTATCTTCTTGCAATATGCTGCTTCATGTCCAAGGATGGAATTTGGTACGTAGACAGCCAAGAACACATTTTCTCTCAATATTGGACCTTGCAATCCACTACATTCAACAAAAAATTTGCACAGGAATGATGAATGATGTGCACTTCAATCTCTTATATGCCAACTTGCCAAGTTTCTTCATGATAATATGCAGCCCCGTTGTTTCCAACAAGAGTCACTGTCAACTCAGCCCATCTATATATATATATATTAAAGCAAATGAATTTAAAGCCATCATATTGATTTCGATCCCACAAATTCTATGTGTCAATTTATGGTTAATCCATTTTTTTCATTAATATTATATTTAAATTTAAATCACAATATCTAATCACAACTAATTTCAAATATTTAAAAATTTAAATCACAATATCTAATCACATCTAACTTCAAATATATAAAAACTATATATAACTTTTTTTATAAAATTTGATTTCTACAAATTACACATACAATAAGCTTATAATATATGTCAAAATAATATATGATAGATTTCTTACTAAACTTATATATAAAATACATCTTATATTCATTTATGTAATTAGTAATATTATTTTCATGCGTTTGCATATATAATTTGACCTATATAAATTTATGGGCCAAAAATCAAAATCATACAATATATACAATTTTCAACTCATAGTACATGTGCTTTTATAATCAAGCTCACTATATTATATTACTACACATACAAATTTATGGCCCATTTAGAGTAAAATGATCCGAATAAATTTTGTGGCCTATATATTTTTATTTTTTTTAAAGCTATTGAATTTCGAGCCATCATAATACTTTTGGCCCCACAAATCTCACATGTCATTTTGTTATTAATGCACTTTTTTCTTAACATTATATTTCAATTTGAATCACAATATCTAATCACACATAGCTTCATATATATTAAAACTATATACAACTTTGTTGAATGCTTATACATTTTTTTATAAATTTTGATTTCTACAAATTGCAAAAAATAAGCTTATATATGTCAAACTAATATATGATAGAATTCCTACGAAACGTATATATAAAATACATCTTATATTCATTTATGTAATTAGTAATATTATTTTCATGACTTTGCATATATAATCTGACATATATAAATTTATGGGCCAAAATCATACAATATATACAATTTTCAACTCACAATACACGTGCTTTTATAATTCAACCCACTATATTATATTATTACACATATATATTTTATTAACAATTTAGTGAAATTTCAAACTAATGTATCTTAACAAAATTAGTTTATATAATCTTGAGATTTTCTTCTAAACCTTTCAATTTTAACAACTCATCTTAACAACAATTATATCAAAAATATATAATACAACTTTTTATAAAATTTGAAGCAAAGGAATTTAGAGCAATAATATAATACAACAGTTATATGGTCCATAAATTTAGTGAAATTATACATCAATATCTCAAGATTATATAAATTTTAACAACTCATCTTAACAACAATTATATTATATCACATTTTTAACGAATTTGGTATATTGTACTTCCCATTCAACAATTTTTATTTGATTATAATTTTCTATAAAAAATACACGGTCTCCATTTTTCGATTTTACAATGTTTCTATGGGCTTATTACTTATCATTTTGCTAAATGTAATTTTCAGTTTAAAAAATTTAAGTTGAGTTTGTTAATCACCAAGAAAATATTCACTAACAAATTGCGAAATATCAAATATAAATTACCAAAATATCAAACTTATTTGTTTCCCTTCGTTTGATCTCATATCCCCTTTGAGACACTAATACAATCATGGATCAACTTTGCTTACGTGTTGTTTTGCGATTAATCCTATTTTTAGTTTATCTTTTTTCTTAAATTAACTAAATTTATACTATAAAAATCTTCAAAATTTCATCAAATAACTCAAAAATTTTGTATGAATAGTACCTTTGATCTAATATAAACATTTTCTTTTATTTGGATATTAATTTTCACATTTATATTATACGATAAAATTGTTATATAAGGGTCAAATATATTATCCATTGTTGAGAGTGTAACAACAACTTTGGATCCCCATTGTTTAGCTATATATATTTTCTTGAAAAACATAAATCTTATTTTAAAACAATTTTTTATATTTTTAAATTTACATTGGCCTTATTCATCAATTATATATATATATATGATTTTAATTTTTATAATTTTAAAATCTTCACTTGACTTTTATCCATGTTTAACCAAAAACTTGGTTTGAAGGTATAATATAATAGTTAAGATTTGAAATTTTGATTACGAATTGTTCAAATATCAAACTAAAAAAAACATAAATTTCTTTAATATTTTGTTATAATACTTAATATTCAACATAAAGAGGATCATGTTCACGATTTTGTCAATTTTATTTTTTCTTTAAATTTTTTACTATTATAATCCAAACATGAGTTATACACTTATACATATTAAGAATATTTTTGACTTTCTTATTCAAAAGATATAATTACTAATCTAATAGTTTTTGTCAATGAACCACACATTAATTATTTGTTTGAAATATGTTTAAATTGTTTAAAAGACCATCTATTATATATCCCATGTATAAATAATTTTGTAAATCATGAATAATTTTATCGAGATTTTTAGATTAATAATCATTATAATATTTCTATATTAATTACTCTAAATGAGTCTACATAAATTCTTATATATCATAGCATATTATTTTCAATGATCAAGGGATAACTATATTTTTCTAAAATAATATTTCGATATAACATTAATTTAATTCAATTTTTTTTTCCTCAAATTAGATTTATCCGTACAAGGTACGGGTTCTACACTAGTTAACCTTCTAATTACAATAGCCACTAACACACATCATCAACTTAGCTTTGAACACATTAAGAATACCACAACTTCTTTGCACAATATCAGACCTTGCCAATAGCTCTATTACAGCCAAATTTCAGCCACAACCTGAACCCTCTACCAACCACTCAGGACATGATCTTCTAGCAAGTAAACTGCTCAAACTCAATCAACCCAACTCAGGACAAATTCAACAAGTTCAGTAGCAACAAAATGCAGCCAATGGCCCCAAGCGCAGTAGCTAGTGCAGACGTACAGGAGCCACCAAACACAGAAAAATGCAGCAAATTCAGTAGGAAGCAACAAAATGTGGACATCAGGAGCTTGACCTTGCTGACTTGTCTGAGTGAAACGTGGATACCAGCACCAAAAAATGTCAGCAAACCACCCTCCAGGATCCCATTGCAACCCTTGGTCAACAACTTCAACCTTCCGGGTAGCCTCGACTCCACTCGACATCAAATTTCGATTTCCCAATCGATGCTTGTGTATAGACGCATGAATTCCCTATAGTAATTCTACACCATGGCTGATCACCAGTGGTCCCTTTTGACACACAACATGCCTAGACCTTTCAACAAACACCTTGTGTGCACTACAAATTCTAAAGATTTCGGTTGAACTACACTTAACAGCACCCAAAGTAATTTCAATTGATTCACCCAGATCAATAACCAATTGACTCGACTCCTCATATTCAATCTCAAAAGCAAGCTTCTCAAAATGAAAGACTACGCAAGGGTACAAAGCATAGTGGTTCGAAGTAGTCGTATTAGGTTAGACTCATCGTTTCTCGAATTAAAACCGATGACGATAGTCAACCACCATACTCTTACTGGAATATATCAAGCAGCATGATCAAGAGAAGATTCTGAAAGACCGAGTCTCACAGCAATCCACCCAAAAGAAGACTCCAATGAATTGAGTCTTATCGGAATTATGACAAATGTTGGGGAACATTAATTAATCATACAAGCGTTCACAAACGACTTGATGTTTCGGTTCACGACCAACCTCACCGCTTAATGCGAATCCAGATTGGAAAGAGAACGGTACTCTAATCAAAGTCAAGACGAGTTTTCCTAGCTGTACTACACTTAGCTGCACTACTCGCCCAAGGTATATTAATCATGTGCTATGACGGCACTTATCTTATTTAATTCCAAAACGTGCATCACGTTATAGGCTTTTAAATATATGTATCGCCATGAGGGACATATATTGAATATATGTTTCGCCATGAGGGACATATAGGACATATGTTTCGCCATGAGGGACATACTCCTGAATGGGACGAATCCCAAGATTTGTAGCATCAGTTAAATGCCACCATCTCTATACCCGAGTATAGAGATTGGTCATGACCCACCAAATGGTTTTTGGGTTTATCACCATTTGCACCATTAATCATTATTAAGAAACGATTGGACCTCGAATAGTCCATCGCTCCTACGAATACTCGTGCTAACTAAACAGTTCAACACAGTAATAATCATATCAAAGCCCTCCGGGCCATTATCATAATAATATAGATATTCATAATAGCGTTGTTCTAACAGATATACAATCTATTATAATATCATATTCTTTTCACATCCTTGCCCTCCCGGCAATTATCATAAAATATATATCTATAATAGCGTTGCTCTAACAGATATACAACCTATTATAATATCATATTTTAATCCATATCATTTATCAAAACTGTTCCCAACAAAATAGTAAATCATTCCAAATTAATTAACAATCAAACCATTGATAATTAATGGAAATATTGAATGATGAGCAAGAGCGAACCGCCACTTGCCTTAGATCAACCGAAAGCTTGAACGAAGCTTAGGAACAAGAGGTTTCCGGGTCTGGAACTGGGACGGATCCTGGATGTTAAATCCTTCTGGAACGACCCATAATGAGACCCTAAGTTAGATTCGACAATAGCTAGTACGAATCTAAAGAATAACGAAAGGAATCGAAGGGAACAGAGCCCGATCAAAAGCCACAGAAGCCAAGGCCAAAACATGCCAAGGTCCTGTCGGCGGCGGTCGCCGCCTGCCTTACGACGGGCGCCGCCTGTTCGTGGCGGCGGTCACCGCTACGAACAGGTTAGAAACTTTCGAGACGAAGAAATCTCACGGACGTCGATCGGTTTGCTTCTCCTTTGGTTTGCTTTGGATTCTAAGCTTCCTAAGGCCACCAAAGCTTTACTTTGAGATCAACCAAACTCAAGAACGAAGCTTCGACGAAGCTTCGAATATTTCCGACGAGATGATGGGTTTTCCGGCGAGATTTTGGAAGAGAAAGGGCGAGTTCAGACGGACTCGAATTCCTCTTCATTCTCTGTATATATAACCCAAGCAAGGAGGAGAAGTAGCCAGCTGCGTTGCCCGACCAACTGGACATCCTCTGAGGCGTTAACGGCGCGAGTTTCCAGCTCCGGCGATGTCAGAGATATTGGCGGCAGTCGCCGCCGACGACAGAAGGTCGCTGCCCGATTTGTGCCTGGCGGCGGTCGCCGCTTTGGCCAATTCTTATCCGATTTGTCGTCCGGGTTAATAATATTCGTACACGAATGACTTTTTAACCCAAAAAATACATTAACTGTATTTTATATTACTCAAAAAAATTATTACAGAGATCAAACATCTTACAAAATGTCTGTACTTCTCTTAATTTAATCTGACTTGTAATATAGGCATTAGAAAGTTCAAAATTTACCCTTATAAAATGAGGGATATTACATTACCTCCCCCTTAAAAGAAGTTTCGACCCCGAAACTTAGGTCGTAAATATCTCGGGAAAGCGTCTACGCATATCCTCTTTAGTCTCCCAAGCCTCCCGGGTAACTTCCTCGGTCCCTGACTTGGACCACAGAATTCGTACCAACGGTACGATCTTGTTGCGCAAGTGCTTCTCACGGCGCTCGAGAATACACATAGGTATCTCTTCATAGGTATCATTTGCTTGAATCTCAATGTCTTCATAGCTCAGCACATGAGATTCATCTGGCACGTACTTTCTCAACAAAGATACATGAAACACGTCATGTACTGGATGTGACGATGGCGGCAATGCCAAACGGTATGTGTTTTGGACGGAAAATGACCAATCGATCTATTTCCGTTGATTTGAGGGGTAACAATAGTTAGGGTGATAAATCTACTCCGTTTGATGAGAATAAGTGATTACAAATGGTAGTTTTTGTGATGCAAGAGAGGAAGAAGAAGGTTACTGTTGGGGTCGGAAAATCGACCATTCGTCCAATGGGCATCGACTGTCTGACACAATCGGTCGGACGCATCAGACCTGTCGGACGCATCAGACCCGTCAGACGTGAGCCATGCGACCGTCGCCTGATTCCTAGACGCAACGGACCAGCGAGATTTTCTCCTTTATTACTCCGAGATCTCCAACGGTTGTATGCATTATTTTAGCCATCAAGGAGGGAATCGACCATCTTTAAGAGAGAATCAAGGAGAGATTAAGAGCATTTAAGGAGAATTCAAGTGCCATTAAGAAGGAGATAAAATCCTATTCAAGGGAGATTAATGCGAGAGATTCCTTCTCCTTAGCTATATATACAAAGCTACCAACACTTGGTAGTATTTGGAGAGCAGCTGGAGAAGAGAAGAAGATGAGAGTTGAAGTCTGGAGTTCACCGCCCCGCGTTAGCAGTGACGCCCCGCGGTGATGACTCCCAGTGATGATGAAGCCCCGCGTGAGAGGAGGCCACCGCCCAGCGGTGGAGAGCAGAAGCCCCGCGGTGGATCTTTACCGCCCCGCGGTGGACGTGTTTATTGCCTCGCGCCAGATTATATTTATTTCCTTTTATTTCTATTTCAGACTTTGTTATTTTATTTGTTTCCTTTTGGATTGGTTTTGTGATCTTGGGCTTTAGGTTAACTCTATTTAACCTAATGTTCCACAGCCTCCAAGCCAGTCTGCGAACACTTAGACACATCTTGTTATCGAACTACTTTTGATCGTTATTTCATATCATAGTTTTTCATCCCCTTTGATGGAGAACTAACTTTCCTTTGTTCTGTTAGACGATTGAAGCAGTACTTTGATGTGTTTGTGAGATTTCTATTCCTTGTTCTTATCCTTATAATTGTTGGATTGATTCTCTTGCTTACCACGTCTACGATTTCTAGTTGTTCTTCTTAGCCTGATCACCTAGGTTGAATGCTTGTTATCAATTGCTAGGATTGCATATAGGGGTTCCGAGTGCATATCTAGTGGCAAACACGTTTGTGCGTATAGGGGTTCCGAGCGTACACTTGTGTGTGAGAATCAATTGCATGTTAAGTAGGGGAGTGAGTACTTGTACGTCTTTCTACTTGCATGTATCCTAAATCCTTGTGTGCATCGCTATTGCTGTGTTGGTGTTAAAGTACGCTGACAACTGTGAGAATCAGTTGTACTTTATCATTGGCATAGTGATAGGTCTATTGACAACTGTGAGAATCAATAGTACTTACGATTAAGGTGGGAACGACTATAAGGATAAATAATTGAACTTGGATTGAATAGATTTCAGGGATCAAACTCTATCTTTGTACTGTGGATTTCGCTCTAACAGGACTACTTTCCCTCATATTATTCTCTCGATTTTACTCAATCTGCATGCTTGTTTGCTTCGTTCTCTTGACTATAAAACCCCCAGTTGCTTGTTACTTGTCATTCACGATTGCATATTACATCATACCTTCTCTGTGGGATTCGACCCTTACTTGTCTGCTATACTTTGTTTAGTAGGTTTGTTAGGATAATTTATTTTGATAAGGCTAATCAACGACATTTGTTTGTGCATCTTTAGCCCCGTCACTATTTTACTCTTTAAGTTTCATATATTCAATCTTGTCATTATCGTCGCCTTGAATCAACAAACTAGTCGTCGTTACTATTTTTATTCGATTCTCATGTCTAACGTTTGATCGATATGGATTTTTGCTATTTTACCCCATCTAAGGCGATTTAGGTTATCCGATCTTTTCGCCCCAAAACAGTTACAACATGAATAGTCGAAGAAGACGAGATGGTCGGACCAGACTACAAGCGTCGGTCGGACTAAACAACGTTGGACAAGATAGAATATATAAAAATGAGAGTTTTGATGATGAGAGTACAAGTGGTTGCAGTAGAACGAAGTGTTGTAGAATGTCGTAGAGTGTCCTTTGAGGCTTCTCCTAGAGCCTTATTTATACTTGCTTGATCCCTCCCTAAATGTTCTTGATCTCTCCTTAAATGCTCTTGATCTTCTCTTTGATTCTGCATTAATTACGCTTGATCTCCTCTTAATAAGCCTTGATCCTCTCTTAAAGATGGTTGATTCCTTCCTTGATGGCTGAAATAATGCATATAGCCGTTGGAGATCTCGGAGTTGTTATACTTAAAGGAGAAAATCTCGCTAGTCCGTTGCGTCCAGGAATCAGGCGACGGTCGCATGGCTCACGTCCGACAGGTCTGATGCGTCCGACGGTTGCGTCAGACAGTTGATGCCCATTAGACGAGTAGTCGATTTTCCGACCCCAACAATTGCCCCAAATTCATCTTAGTCATCGATGCAAGGCGGTGGATGAGATGAATTTCAAGTCTTCAAGGGAATCGTCCTTCAGCAATTTCGATTTGTCCGAACTCGTCCTGCTATGTAGATAGTCGATGAATTGATGTGATGTGACGTTGCTTGTGTAAAAGCTTTTGTATTTGAAAGTGTTGAATTGAAGTTTTTAGCCATCGGGCGTTAACTCCGTAAATGTATATTGTATTGTACCACCGTTTGCGTAAAAGCTTTTGTCTTTGAAAGTGTTGAATTGAGGTTTTTAGCCATCAGGCGTTAACTCCGTAAATGTATATTGTATTGTGCCACCGTTTGCGTAAAAGCTTTTGTTGGTGGGTCGTGTGTAAGTTGTAGCCGTGTGAGGCGTTAACTTTGTAAATGTGTACTGCGCAGGTTTGTGTATTTGTAGGTACCGTATGTAGGGTTTGTCACCCGTAATGTGTGTTAGTCATGACTCTATGCCGGGGAGGTAAGCAATATGTTTCTATTGCGTAAATGTAATAAGATGTCTTAACCTTATGTAATGTGTAAGGCATGCGGTGTGTCGACGTGCATGTGTTATTCATCTCACCCGTGTTCCGATCGATCGTGTAAATGTAGTGTAAGCGCTTTTTGTGGATGACTGGATCCAGCGTGTATGTTAAGGGTCGTCACCCGTATGTATGTAAATGTAACGCGACATGTCAAGTCGATTTGTTCGTAGTTGATTTTGATGTTGTCTTGTATTCGTCGCACTGAATAGATTCGTCATGTACCTTGTAGGATAAAAAAGACATGATAGGATTTGGTGCTTGAGTTTATCGACAATCTTCATGTTAGCAATCAGGTTCATGTAATAGTATATAGCGAGAATATATTTAAAATTGAAATGACACGAATGTAATCGTAGGTCGACATGTAAAAGTCAAACTATTTTGTAATTCGAAAAGCGATAATCCAAAGATGCGATGAGTGCAAATAGTAAATGATAATGATAATACGTAATAAATTACTTAGAAACGATATGGATGAAACATATTGTCCCTTCGATGATGCATCGTCCTTTCAGGTGCGTCTTCTTCGAGTCGAATTTGAGCCGTTGCCTTAGCTTGGGCGTCTTCAAAGGTCTTACATGGGTACCTTGTGAGATCTTCGTAGAGATCTCCTTCTTTATCGAGTCCTTGGCGGAACGCTTCTATGGAGGTCGGGACGTCGCAATTGAGGATCCCAATTTTCTCCCGGTTAAACCGCTTCAAGTAGTCCCTTGTCGTTCCGTCGTGCCCCTGTATGATCCGGTACAAGTCACTAGACTATTTTTTGGGACCGACCGCTAATGAACTGGATGAAGGTGCTGACCAAGTCAGCGAATGACGAGATAGACCCGTTCGGTAGATTGACGAACCATGTAAGGGCTGGTCCGACCAAAGTCGACCCAAATCCCTTGCACATGATAGCCTCGCACGTCTCATGAGGGATTGGACATGCCATCAAATTTTGTTTGTAAATGGACACGTGGTCTTCAAAGGAGGAGAAGCAGCCAGCTGCGTTGCCCGACCAACTGGACGTCCTCTGAGGCGTTAACGGCGCGAGTTTCTAGATCTGGCGATGTCAGAGATATTGGCGGCGGTCGCCGCCGCCGACAGAAGGTCGCCGCCCGATTTGTGCCTGGCGGCGGTCGCCGCTTTCGCCGCTTTGGCCAATTCTTATCCGATTTGTCGTCCGGGTTAATAATATTCGTACACGAACGACTTTTTAACCCAAAAAATACATTAACTGTATTTTATATTACTCAAAAAAATTATTACAGAGATCAAACATCTTACAAAACGTCTGTACTTCTCTGAATTTAATCTGACTTGTAATATAGGCATTAGAAAGTTCAAAATTTACCCTTATAAAATAAGGAATATTACAAATACAAAGTTATAACAACCTCTTAAATATGAATATTTATTTTAATGTGTATCGTCACCTTATTTATGTTAATCTCGTAATGGTTCATTTAAATATTTTGGATTTGCAAACAAAAAAAAGATTTGATATTAAGATATTGATGTATAACTAATAAGATTTTTAAGAAATGGGTTGATACAATTTAATTGGGGTTGTATGTTGAATCAAATGGGTTGATATAATTTAAAAAAAATCCATAATTAATAATTAATTATTTTATTATATGTTTGTTAGAGATTGTTAAGATAATTTATTTAGATATTTGATGATAAATTAAAATTAAGTTAATTAAATTATAGAAGCATAAAAGATTAAAAAAAGAAAAATTATCATAAAGTGACACGTAAGATTTATTGGACCAAAATCGTTATAAAAACTCAAAAATGTAGAGCTTTAATATATAGTAATAAATAGATTGTTTCTTTATTGCCCTAATTTGAGTCAAAAATGTTATATACAATCTTTGGACTGTTTTTAGGGCCTTGTTTTTTTAATAATAATTGGTTTTATTTATGAGTAAATTCAAGCAATTAAGCAAATACTCTGCACCAATATCGAAAGTACGTAGTATTACTTAATAATTTAAAGCAATTATTCGTACAAATTTGTCCCCCGATCTTAAGCATAGATCTATGCTTCCCTAGTAAGAAACCTCTGTGAAAGTTGGATGAAGGTATGGTTCGAAATAATAATAAATTTAAAGGCCCGAATAGTTATCAGGACAATACGGTAATTTGAGAAACTAGGGTTACGTTATGCGCATTATCCATCACAATTCACAAGCCTAAAACAAAAGGCGGCCCAAAAATATAATCAATCAACAGCCGTCCGATTAAATCTTATCCAACGACTGAGAAAAGCCCTAACGTCTATTGACGCCTTCTCCATTCGCTTATAAGCAGGCATCCGCCTCCTTCGTAAACCCTCTTTTCCTTTCGCTCTGAAAGTTTGATCTCTCTGCCCCCGCTGAGAGAGCTATATTCTTCTTCGAGGTACGTACGTTTCAATTCAGCCTTCCGTGGTCTAGATCTTGATTTGATTGATATCTGGCTTATGTTCTGTTTAGGATGGTAGTCTTGAGCGCTGAAAGTCTGAATTGGTTTCATTATCTCATAATTTAGTTTAATCGTCTCAATTTGCTTTAGCACTTAAATGTTTTAGTTTCTCTACATAGAGAATGTTAATGTATCTAGCTGGGAAAAGAAACACTGTTATCTGTGAATAAGTGATTCTTTTCAGATTGAATCTCGGTTCTGTTTATTCAGATTTGGGATATTGCCTTGGATGTGTTCAGTTGTGGATCTTAGATTCGGTATCATTCACCTTAGATGGCTTATTTTGTACATGGTATCGTTGATTTAGAATAACTTGTTCGTGTATGATTGAAGACGCGGGGGGTAGAATCATTGATGGTGTTTGTTGAGCAATTATGATCCATTGCTTCTATGTTATTGTAAATCATAATTTTACGTGTTAGATTTATGTAGGATTACGGTTGTTGATTGCAGTTTTAGTTGATTAGCAAACATGGGTAAAGAGAAGGTTCACATCAATATTGTGGTCATTGGCCACGTCGACTCTGGGAAATCGACCACCACTGGTCACTTGATCTACAAGCTTGGAGGTATTGACAAGCGTGTGATCGAGAGGTTCGAGAAGGAGGCTGCTGAGATGAACAAGAGGTCTTTCAAGTACGCCTGGGTGTTGGACAAGCTCAAGGCTGAGCGTGAGCGTGGTATCACCATTGACATTGCTTTGTGGAAGTTTGAGACCACAAGGTACTACTGCACTGTCATTGATGCCCCCGGACATCGTGACTTCATCAAGAACATGATTACCGGTACCTCCCAAGCAGATTGTGCTGTGCTCATCATCGACTCCACCACTGGTGGTTTCGAAGCTGGTATTTCCAAGGATGGTCAGACCCGTGAGCATGCTCTTCTTGCCTTCACCCTCGGTGTCAGGCAGATGATTTGCTGCTGTAACAAGGTATCCATTTATTGAATTGCTGTTTGATCATCGATATTGTGTAATCTTTTCTCATTGTTCTGACTGTGGTTTGTTTTGCTAAATGTAGATGGATGCTACCACTCCCAAGTACTCTAAGGCTAGGTACGAGGAAATTGTCAAGGAAGTGTCTTCCTACATGAAGAAGGTTGGATACAACCCTGACAAAATCCCATTCGTCCCCATCTCTGGATTTGAGGGTGACAACATGATTGAGAGGTCTGCCAACCTGGACTGGTACAAGGGTCCAACCCTTCTTGATGCTCTTGACCAGATCAACGAGCCCAAGAGGCCCTCGGACAAGCCCCTTCGTCTCCCACTTCAGGATGTGTACAAGATTGGTGGTATTGGAACGGTGCCAGTGGGAAGAGTGGAGACTGGTGTCATTAAGCCCGGTACCGTTGTGACCTTTGCTCCAACTGGGTTGACCACTGAAGTTAAGTCGGTTGAGATGCACCACGAGGCCCTCCTGGAAGCTCTTCCCGGTGACAATGTTGGATTCAACGTGAAGAATGTTGCTGTGAAGGATCTCAAGCGTGGGTATGTCGCATCTGACTCTAAGAACGACCCTGCCAAGGGTGCTGCCAGCTTCACTTCCCAGGTTATCATCATGAACCACCCTGGCCAGATCGGTAATGGATACGCCCCAGTGCTCGATTGCCACACATCCCACATTGCTGTCAAGTTCTCTGAGATCCAGACCAAGATTGACAGGCGATCTGGTAAGGAGCTTGAGAAGGAGCCCAAGTTCTTGAAGAACGGTGACGCTGGTATGGTTAAGATGATTCCGACCAAGCCCATGGTGGTGGAGACCTTCTCTGAGTACCCACCTCTCGGTCGTTTTGCCGTGAGGGACATGCGTCAGACGGTTGCTGTTGGTGTGATCAAGAGTGTTGACAAGAAGGATCCGTCTGGTGCCAA
The DNA here is from genome assembly GCA_027886185.1 of Rheum nobile. Taxonomy (NCBI): domain Eukaryota; kingdom Viridiplantae; phylum Streptophyta; class Magnoliopsida; order Caryophyllales; family Polygonaceae; genus Rheum; species Rheum nobile. The sequence continues at coordinate 32,199 of WOAB01000329.1, read as the reverse complement.
GGTGACCAAGGCTGCAGCCAAGAAGGGTGTCAAATGAGGAGGTTTTGTGATTCACCATTATCTCTCATGTTGGTTGTTTGCTGTGTTTTCTTTTATTTCAGTTTTGCCCATGTTTGAAGACAGTTTTTAGGCTTTGCATTTGGCTTTCTGGATGTTCTGTTTGTTTGAGCATTTGCTTGAATATCCTATCTTTCTCTGGTTAGCCAATTTTGTTTCTATAATTAATCGTTTCAGGAACATGCTTTGAGGACTTGCATCTGTGTCTGATTTTTTATTTTTCCAGCACCTTTTTTTCTTGTTTCTCTTATACATGTTACATATCGCCCTTTTTCGAATCATTCGTATTTTAGGCGTATTTTAGGAATACCTCGTATCTTAATTTGCACTCATTTGTCCTTTGTACCATTCCTGTACCCCTTACACCCAGTATTTTTTTCTTGGTTCTCTCATACATAGTTAACATTATTTTTTAAGTGGTGATTCATATTGAGAGATTTTAAAAGTGTTTCTAGTATTAAAATTCCGGTTAAGGGTGTATTCGACAATATGCATAAAAGTGACAATATAAAACTCGTACAAAAATATTCATTATTGGTTCCTGTGAAGCCCTCTCTAACTCGTCTAATCTAATGATCATTTGAGTAGGTTTGTTCATTTCAAAGTTTAAACTCGTTGCATGGCTCATTTTGAAGCTTTAGAGATACTAATGGTACACATAAAATAAAGTTCCAGGAGAATGGACCTTTATCGTATCAGATTTGGACGATATCCCATCAGACACCAGTTTTCCTGGGTCGGATGGTCACATCGACGAAATGAGATATAAAAATGTATAGTTAGACTCTATGGTTAGTTCATAATTGGGTTGACTATATGAAAAATGTTATTTTTTGATAAATAACACCAAGTAAATGAATGCAAGTATGTAACTTATAGGATGAACACAGGTGTGATTTTTGGGTGATCAAGGGGCGTATTTTCAGATCATGTGACTATCAAATGGGTGCATGAGAAATGTATAACAAACGAAAGTGGTAAAACCTTGTAGTGGTCAACCAAATTTATTTGTAGTTTGAGAGAATCAATCTTGTAAGAATTTGATGCTCCATTTTGTATTAATTTATTCCTTTAAATAGTTTTCGGATCGAAGTAAATGGATGTAACCTTCGAATGGCTCTGCAGTCTGCACGGTCATATACTCCGCATTAATCATGTCATTTACTCCCGTTTTTTGTTTTTTACTCCAGTAAATTGCTATTATTATGCGTAAATACAATAAATGAAGCAATTGATACCACTATCACGAACCAATTTAAAAGAAGTTGGAAAATTGATGAATTAATTAATGGCAATATGATTACCAAAAAAAGTTGACTTAAAAACAATATTCCTGGTCATAATAAAAAATGGAATCTAAAGCAAGGATTCGTATTTTTGGTACTCGTAATGTCATCTGGTCTTGAGCGGTCTATACGCAAGAAATCTCTAAATATATGTTTAAAATCTTAATGCTTCTTTATCAAGTATAAGATATATATTCCTGATATGACCTTGTATTAAAATTGGGCTGGTCTTGTATAGAGTTGTGGGCTAAATGTTGGACCTAATATTATAATAGACTATAAATATCTTTTGTGGTTGTAACAGAAGGGCATGTAATAACAGAATCCATTTACTTTTTTCCTTCCCTTCCCTTCCCTTCTCCTCTCCTTTATCCTTTCTCTCTTTCTTACCTAACCGGTCCTCACGACCCAAACACCACCAGAAACACTACATTAGTATCAGAGCCACCGGTCTCCGGCGATGGCAGAGGACACACACTTGAAAACAATGGAGGAAGCCGTTCACAAAGCCGAGTTCAGTTCGGCGAAGTTCGAGAGTTTATGGCTTCAACACAGGCATTCATGGACCAAGCGACCAAGCATCAGGAGGAGAATCAAAGCCGTCATGATGGCAATCAGCGTTCAATTGATGAGCTGAAGGATTTGATTCACTCATTCCTTGTGAATCGCACCGCCGCTCCGGCTACGATGATTGGGAGTCCATCACCGACAATTGCTCTGATTCCGGTACCACCGAATCCTCCGATGCGCGGTGTCTCGTTGACAAATACGAGAATGGCAGATGCGGCATCGTCAGTCGTCCATCCGAGTCCTATTCGTCCAATTCGGCGACAAGATTGGTTCCAGGATCAAGAAATCCGAAATTACGGAGGCGGTGATGGCCGATTAGGGAATAGTCGGATGCCAAGGGTGGATTTTCCAGCATTTGATGGTTCTAATCCTCGTTCTTGGATCCGAAAATGTGAGAGATATTTCACTATTTTCTCAATTCAAGATCATCAGAAGGTTGAGCTAGCGGCGATGTATGTCCATGGTAGGGCAGATTCTTGGTTACAGGGTTTGTATTTGCAAAATCGATTGGGTTCTTGGGATGATTTGGCCAGGGAGGCGTTGGTTCGTTTCGAGAATATTCATGGCACTGATGTGGTTGATGAATTTAACAAATTACAGCAATCCGAGGATCTTGAGGCCTATACTCACAAATTTGAAGATCTTCGAGCAAGTATGCTGTTGCAGAATCCACATCTTCCAGATTCCTATTTCATTTCGAGTTTTGTCAGCGGACTGAGGAAAGAAATTAAGCCACTGGTAAGGATGGCGAGATCGAGTTCATTGGCGGCGACCTTTGAAGTGGCTAGATCTCACAATAGCTCGGTTCGGGCACTGGCACAGTTGAGTAGACCGCCGTGGAAACCGCAGTCGTCCTCGTTTCGTCCGGTATCGTCAGATTCACGATCTCAGGTGAAGGCTTCTCTCCCTACGTCTTCAAGTTCAGCGAGTAATTCAGTTGGGAATCCAGGTTACTCCGGGGGAGGCGGTCAGTTGTTGGATTCTAGGGATGATCGAAGGGCAGCGGGTTTGTGTTTCAAGTGCGGCGATAAATACTTCGCTGGCCATCGTTGTTCATCCCAGTCTCTGCATAGTCTATTGGCTCTACAAGAATCTGAGGAGGAATTTGTTTCACCAGGTGATTCTGAGGAATTATTGCCTTCACCAGAGGAAGAAACAGAGGTGTACGTTCACGCCATTACAGGCAGTAACCCGTTATCCACCATAAAGATTCGGGGTACAGTGGTAGGGCGTAGTATCATGATTTTGATAGATAGTGGAGCAACCCATAGTTTTCTTGATCCAAGAATTGTTAAGGAGGCTGGATTATCCACTCAGCAAGGATCAATGATGGAGGTTGCCGTTGCCAATGGGCACAAGTTATACAGCTATCAAGTGTGTAAAGATTTTCAATGGGAAATGCAGAGTTCTCGCTTTAAATTCGACTTATGAATTCTCAAACTAGGGGGTTGCGATTTGGTCCTAGGGGGTGACTGGCTAAGAGATTTCAGCCCGGTTTTGTTCGACTTCAAAAATCTTCAAATCTCATTCATCAAAGATGGCAGGAAAGTGGAGTTTAAGGGTGTGAAGGAAGAGGCTTCTCTTCGAGTTATGATTGGATTGCGTCTCCATAAACTCCTTCGCAAGAAGGTGCCTCTGTTGGTGACACAAGTAGCTCGTCTCTTTTCAGTGAGTGGGGCAGAAGAGTCCTTACCATTCGAGATTGCCGCCTTGCTGGACGAGTATTCTGATGTATTTGCAGAGCCATCTGGGCTCCCTCCTCAGAGAGGATTTGAGCACTCCATTCCCTTGAAGCAGAGAGCTACTCCAGTCTGTAGTCGCCCATTCCGATACCATCATCTACAGAAAGACGAAATAGAGTGCCAAGTCAGCGAGATGCTCCGGTCTGAGATCATTCAGCCCATCCAGAGTCCTTTCGCATCTCCGACGTTATTGGTCAAGAAAAAGGACAATAGCTGGCGTTTTTGTGTGGATTATCGCCAGTTAAACGAAGCAACTATCAAAGATAAGTTTCCTATTCCGAACATCGAAGAGCTTCTCGATGAATTGCAAGGTGCTTCGTGTTTTTCCAAGCTCGATTTAAGGGCGGGTTATCATCAAGTAAGGGTCGCCGAAGATGATATACCTAAGACGGCGTTTCGCACACACCATGGCCACTACGAGTTCAAAGTTATGCCCTTCGGTTTAACGAACGCTCCAGCGACATTTCAAGCATTGATGAACTCAGTATTTGGTCCTCACCTTCGGCAATTCGTCTTAGTTTTTTTTGACGACATTCTAGTTTATAGCAAGTCGGTGGCGACTCATGTGGAGCATCTGCGCAAGGTTTTGGCTCTCCTGCGGGTGCACAGGTTGTTCGCCAAGAAGTCTAAATGTAGCTTCGCTCAACCGCAAGTCGAGTACCTAGGGCATTTGATTTCAGGTGCAGGGGTTTCCACATATCCGGCTAAGATCGAGGCAATGCAGAATTGGCCGGTGCCATCGACAATCAAAGGGCATATGGGTTTGTTGGGGTTGACTGGGTATTATCGTTGCTTTGTTCCAAACTATGGCGCTATTGCTCGCCCCCTTACTGAATTACTGAAATATGAGAAGTTGTGTTGGTCACCAGCGGCTGAGACAGCCTTTCGGAAGCTTAAAGAGTTGATGTCGTCAACACCGGTACTTCGACTCCCTGATTTCTCACTTTCATTTGTCCTGGATACCGACGCTTGTGACAGTGGCATTGGGGCAGTTCTTATGCAACAGGACCACCCTATCGCTTACATCAGCCAAGCATTGAAGGGCACCAACCGTCATCTTTCCACTTACGAGAATGAGCTACTTACAGTCTTGTTGGCGGTTGATAAGTGGCGCCATTATTTGGAAGCGGCCCACTTTTACATCAAGACAGATCACCAGCCCTTGCGCCACCTCTTAGACCAGCGACTCATCACACACTTGTAGAGGAAGGCTACTCGTAAGTTGCTCGGATTGTCCTTCACCATCTCTTACAAACAAGGGGTGGATAACAAGGTGGCCGACGCCTTTTCTCGTCGTGATGATATTCCTAAAATCAATGTTGTTTCAATAGCTGAGCCAAGGTGGATTGCTGAGGTAGTGGCTTCCTATGATCAGGATCCTGTAGTGCAACAGCTTGTGGCTTCCACCTCTATTCAATCCGGGTCAAATTACAGTGTTATTCAGGGTGTGTTGCGATACAAGGATCACATCTATGTGGGTGCAAGTTCAGATTTGCAGCAACGCTTGCTAGAAACAATGCACAACTCTCCCATGGGGGGTCATTCTGGGGTTCAAGTCACGTATCAACGCCTCAAATCTATGTTTTACTGGCCTAAGATGAAAGCTGTTGTGGAGGACTTCGTCAAGCAGTGTGTGAATTATCAACTTAATAAGAGTGAACATGTTCGTTGTCCGGGTTTGTTACAGCCCTTGCAATTACCCAATGTTGCCTGGAGTTCAGTGAGTATGGACTTCATTGAGTCACTTCCGAAATCCTCAGGGTTTGACACTATATTAGTGGTTGTTGATCGTCTCACTAAGTATAGTCATTTCATTCCCTTACGCCATCCTTTTACTGCGGCCAAAGTGGCACAGTTATTCATGGACAATGTGGTGAAGCTTCATGGGTTACCCAAGGATATTGTCTCTAACTGTGACAAAGTGTTCACTAGCCATTTCTGGCGAGAGATATTTGCAGCAGTTGGCACCAAATTGAGCATGTCTTCGGCCTATCACCCATAATCAGACGGTCAAACGGAATGGGTAAATTAGTGTCTAGAGAGCTATTTACGTGCTATGACTAGCTCCAAACCTCAGCAATGGTCTAAGTGGTTGACCTTGGCCGAACTTTGGTATAACACGAGTTATCACTCCAGCCTTAAATTGACTCCTTTTCAGGCGTTGTATGGTTACAAGCCGCCTCAATTGGGCGCCGACGCATCTGCAGTGACCACTGCGACTCTGGATAGCTAGCTTCGTGATAGAGAAATTATGTTGACTCAGTTGAGGGAGAATTTGACCCAGGCCCAGTCCCGTATGAAGCAGTTCGCTGATTCTAAGAGATCTGACAGGGAATTTCAGGTCGGTGATCTCGTTTATCTTAAATTGCAGCCATATCGCCAGTCGTCGATGTCAGTCCGGCAATGTTTGAAGCTCTGTTCGAAATATTATGGGCCATATAAGGTGTTGGAGAGAATTGGGTCGGTCGCGTATCGCCTCGAGCTGCCAGGGGATGCGCGCATCCATCCGGTGTTCCACGTTTCGCAATTGAAACGTTGCGTCAACTCCGGGCACATTCCTCTGCCTACGCCACCGGTGGTTGATACAACGGGAGACATTATGGTAGCACCTGCTGAGATATTGGATTCCAGGGTCACTTACTCAAAGGACAATCACCCCACCATAGAGTGGCTCATTCGCTGGGCGAACTTAGACACCGCCGACGCCACGTGGGAACCCGCCGGTCATACTCTCCGTCAATTTCCAGATTTTACACGATCAGATTGAGGGCAATCCGTTCTCTTTAGGGGGGGAGGAATCTGTTATGACCTTGTATTAGAATTGGGCCGGTCTTGTATAGAGTTGTGGGCTGAATGTTGGGCCTAATATTGTAACGGACTATAAATACCTTTTGTGGTTGTAACAAAAGGGCATGCAATAACAAAATCCATTTACTCCTTCCCTTCCCTACCCTTTTCTTCTCCTTTATCCTTTCTCTCTTTCTTACCTAACCGGTCCTCACGACCCAAACACCACCAGAAACACTACAATTCCCTCCATTTTCTTTCCAGTGTCCTTTTCTTTTCCGATGCGCAATGGCCTTTTTATAAGAAATTGGATAGTCCGATTTGTTCACGTGTATAAAAAGGCTCATCATTTGACTGATAAATTAGCTAATCATGCTCTTTCTTTTGCATTAGGTTATCATTTTCTTTCATGCTCTTTCTTTTGCATTAGGTTATCATTTTCTTTGTGTTGTTCCATTCATTGTTGAACATGTCCTAGTGGGTGATGTTAGGGGTTAGCGACTTCCCGTTTGGTTCCTATTTAGTCGCTTAATACTTAATAAAATATAGGGACTATACACTCTCTCGTAGCAAATAAAATAAAATACTCCCTCCATTTCATTATATTTATCGTTTGAGAGGTAAGTCAATATTTCAGAGTATTTGTATTTTTTATAGTATCTATACAGAAATTAAATTTTTTATTAAATATTAATTTTTCATGGTATATAGTAATTGAGGAAAAGAGTATTGTGAACTACATATGTTTAGCTAATCTTCATTTTTATTGGTTGTGATAGGAACTAGCCAAAAACAAATATTTAGTGTGTTGAGGAAAAACAATGAAAATCAAAGTGTTATCTTATTTATTGTGTTTTTAATTTAAATGACAAATAATAAGAAAAAGAGGGAGTAAAATATTTGTCATATCAATCTACATTTAACCATGTTTTGTACAAAATTATGCTTTTATTCATCTAAAATAATATTAATATAAATAGCTATTTTTCTATCATATGCTCTTAGTTTTTTTTATTAGGTAAAAATTAGACTGGAAATCACAGAAGATACGGTTTCTCAGTCTATAGCATCCTTACGGATGAAAATTACAAATTCTAGACTACCACGAATATCTTTCAAGGAACTCTGTTGGACCGTCTTTGCGATGAAATCGGCCACCACATTTGTTTCTCGAAAGACATGAAAAATCTGCATTGAAGAAAACATTTGTAAAATACACAGGATATCAGAAATTAACATTTTAATATCCCATGGACAGTGCCAGATTTTATTCAGAACATTCACAATGGTAAGATTGTCGCATTCAAGTTGAATGTCAGTAATGCCTAATTCATAGGCTTTTATCATGACATTTCTTACTGCAAATGTTTCTGTTTTTAAAGGGGTTGAGATATCATATTTGTCCCAAAAAAAAAAATTGATTTACTCGTGTTATTCCTAAAAATATAGCCAAAGTTAGATTCAACATTCAATTTGCTAGATCCACCATTAGATTCACCATCATATGCTCTTAGTTAAGAACGTTAATATAGAAAAATAGGTTAAGTAACATCAAAATCAAGATTTTTATCATTTTACAAAATAGTTTAAGCTTTTCTTTTTAGAATACAGCTTTAAAAAGTGATTATGCCATACATATATTTTTACAAGTTTCATGTTGATATCTTCATATAAACGGTAAAATTAATATTTGAAACATATTTACAAATACTATTATTTTTAGATTTATCTTATTTTCAAATAATAATAAACAATATACCTTTATATACACGTCATTAAAAGCATATTTTATTGAGAAGAATCCCCAATAATCCCAATTTCATAACCCTCTTCTAAAAGTGTACCCCTTTCTTAATATTTTTAAAACATTTATTTATTTACTTTTTAATGACTAAACTACCCTTAATCTTTTTAACTTAATTGTAAGCTAGCTTCTACATATTCTTCCAATGGTCTGTTACACTATCGTCTCCACTCTCCACCGTCGTTCGCGCTCCGCTAAAACTGCTCCATTGCTCCACCGATCGTGGTCCGCTGTTCCGTCGTCGTCTCCCTGTCTCGCTTCTTGTATCTGCTTGTATCTTTGTATGTGTTTGTTCTGATCTTGTATGTGTTCGTACATGTGTAGAGATCATTGCCACAGAGATCTATTAATGTCGCAAAGATCTATTAATTTAGATTTGATCAGATTTGATACGCACTAAGTTTTACTTAAAACTAATATATTTTATGTTATTATTGAATGATGACTTCCGAAAATTGTCCTCTTGTATATTCACTTTGATATTAATAGATTTAGCCCCCATTCTTCACCAAAGTACTGTGTAGAGTTTGATGCTTTTATTTGGCAAGTTTGTGATTATTAATGCCGTAGAGTTCAATTTCGAGGACACAATTCGTTCAACTTCGTGTATTATTAGTTAATTTTCGTGTAGCATTAGATCAATTTCGTATAGCATTAGTTTAATTTCTTGTATCATTAGTTTACTTTCTCCTGTAAGTAGTTAAAGTTCGTGTAAAGTAATTAAAGGTACAAAATCTATTTTTCGTGTAGGTAAGATAGATTATACAAATTTCTATGTAACTTATCTAGTGTAAGGAAAATTTATATAAGTAGATATTTTTCTAGTGTAAAAGTAGATTTTAGTGTGAAGTAAGTAAGGGTACACGATTTAGTGTAAAGAAGTAGATGATAAACTAATCTCCTTATGACATAATATTCGTATATGCTTCGTGTAGAATGCTTTGTGTAGAATATATTGTGTGTGTAAGCTTCTACATAATATTCGCATATGGCATATGACATTATACAAGTTTCGTGTAAGTTGCTGTATAACTTTGTGTAGGTTCCTACATAATATTCGTGTATGCTATTAAATAAGTTTCTTGTAATCTACTATTTAAGTTTGTGTAGGCTTCTACATAATATTTGGGTATGCTATTATATGGGTTTTGTGTAAGCTACTACATAAGTTCGTGTAGGTCTCTAAATAGTATTCGTGTATGCTACTACATAATTTCATGTATGCTAGCGCTTCTACATAAGTTCGTGTAGGCTACTACATAATATTCATGTATATATGCTATCATATAAATTTTGTGTAAGCTACTATATAAGTTCATGTAGGCCTCTAAATAATATTCGTGTAGGCTATTACATAATATCGTGTATGCTTCTACACAAGTTCGTATACGTTATTATATACATAATATTCGTGTATGCTATTATATAAGTTTCGTATAAGTTACTACATAAGTTTGTGTGAGCCTCTAAATAATATTCGTGTAGGCTATATAATTTTGTGTGTGCTTCTACATAATATTCGTGTAGGCTTCTACATAATTTCGTCTATGCTATTATATAAATTTCGTGTAAGCGACTGTATAATATCGTGTAGGCTACTATATAATATTCGTGTATGATATTATATAAGTTTAGTGTAAGCTACTACATAAGTTCGTGTAGGCCTCTAAATAATATTTGTGTAGGCTAGATAATTTTGTGTAGGCTACTACATAATATTCGTGTATGATACTATATAAGTTTTGTGTAAGCTACTACATAAGTTCGTGTAGGCCTCTAATCAATATTCGTGACGGCTAGATAATTTCGTGTAGCCTTCTACATAATATTTGTGTAGGCTAGATAATTCCGTATGTACTTCTACATAATTTCTTGTATGCTATTATATAAAAGCATATTATTAGTGTATACTACACCATATTACTACACGAAATATGTATTCTACACGAAATATTGGCGCCTGCATCACACACAATGTACCATATAGTGGTGGCTACACGAAATATGTATATGTCTACATAAAAAGCCACCATTGTATTATACACGAAAAGCCATAATCTATATTATAGTTCATGGCTATTCTACATCACGCACATAAAATGTCCGTGTAGGCATACACATATTGTATTCATGTATGCTACTACATAATTTCGTGTATGCTTCTATATAAGTTCGTGTAGGCTACTATATAATATTCGTGTATGCTATCATATACGTTTCGTGTAAACTACTATATAAGTTCGTGTAGGTCTCTAAATAATATTCGTGTAGGCTACTACATAATATCGTGTATGCTTCTACATAAGTTCGTGTATGTTATTACATAATATTCGTGTATGCTATTATATAAGTTTCGTGTAAGTTACTACATAAGTTGGTGTGGGCCTTTCAATAATATTCGTGTAGGCTATATAATTTCGTGTGTGCTTCTACATAATATTCGTGTATGCTTCTACATAAGTTCGTGTAGGCTACTACATAAGTTTCGTGTATGATATTATATAAGTTTCGTGTAAGCTACTACATAAGTTCGTGTAGGCCTCTAAATAGTATTCGTGTAGGCTAGATAATTTCGTGTAGGCTATTACATAATATTCGTGTATGATACTATATAAGTTTCGTGTAAGCTACTATAAAAGTTCGTATAGGCCTCTAAATAATATTTGTGTAGGTGACTACAATATTTGTGTATGCTATTATATAAATTTCGTGTAAGCTACTTTATAAGTTTGTGTAGGCCTCTAAATATTATTCGTGTAGGCTATATAATTTTGTGTATGCCTCTACATAAGTTCTTGTATGCTATTATATAAAGCATATTACTAGTGTATACTACACCATATTACTAGTGTATACTACACCATATTACTACACAAAATGTATTCTACACGAAATATTGGCGCCTGCAACACACACAATATACCATATAGTGGTGGCTACACGAAATATGTATATGCCTACATAAAAAGTCACCATTGTATTATACACGAAAAACCATAATCTATATCATAGTTCATGGCTATTCTGCATCACGCACATAAACTATTCGTGTAGGCATACACATATAGTTGCTCTCGAATTGATTTTTTCGTCTAGCCACCACTATATCCTCCATGCCCATGAGATGAATTAGGCGTAACATGCTCCATGAGCCATAACCCATCATGCACAGGCCTACACGAGACAAAACTACATATAGTTGCTCTCAAATTTATAATATAGTTGCCATCACGCACAACCATTTATAATATAGATAGTTCATGGCTATTCTGCATATCGCCCATGACCCATCACGCACAGGCCTACACGAGGTAATTCTTCCATAATTCACATTATACATGAGGCAAATATACACGTACTGGAAATAGCCAGATCTACACTCGACGGACAGTGTTGTGCGGCAGAGCGCAATGTCGTCGTCGACGACTAGGGGAGGAGCGAGCGGGAGGCGCTAGTGGGAGGGCGGTGGTGGTGGTGCGTGGGTGGGTGGTATGTGGAGGCACTAAAGTTTGGTATTTCCTAGTATATGGACTTTAGTGAAGAAGAAGAAGAAAGGTAGTAATTGAAGATTTTCCTATTTTTTGTGAAGCAATTATGTAGAGAGGGATATTTTGGTCTAATTGTATTATGAATGAGTTACTAATGTAACACCCCCAAATAACCTCTTGAAAAGGCATTACCGCCAGTGACCTCAGACGTTCTGTCCGATGTCACCCAAGGCTTTACCAGTTGATATAAATCATCAAACAACAATTATGATACAGAATATCATAACTTTCATTTAAACCAAAGTCTCGGAATTACAACATAATTCCAAATACATCAAAAATACATAATCAGAATCATTACAGCGGAAGTCTTTACACAAACATATTTAACACAGCGGAAGTCTTTTAAAATAATTAACAAAGGGTCTTGATCGCAATGATCACCCGCCAAGGATCCTCAATCTGGATAAAATCATTAAAACCACCGTTCATCTTCATAGTCGCTTCTAGCCTTACGGAACTACAATACCTGATGTGCCGAATCAAACGGATGACACCAGCCAACCATGCAGTGAACAATTACGGTTGGTTAGTCTAATGAAAGACTAAGCAAGGGTACAAAGCAGAGTGGTTCGAAGTAGTCGTATAAGGTTAGACTCATCGTCTCTCGAATAAAAGTCGATCACGATAGTCAACCACCATACTTCTACTGAATAACACGAAAAGGCATGATTAAGAGAAGATTCTGGAGACCAAGTCTCACAGCAACCAATCCCAAAAGAAGACTCCAACGAGTTGAGTCTTAACAGAAGCATGACAAATGTTGGGAAACTTAATTAATCACAGTATCGCAGTATCGCATACGATCGATTTAAAAGTTAAGACGAGTTTTCCTAGCTGCACTATCGCCTAGCTGCACTGCTCGCCGAAGGTATATTAATTATGTGCGACAACGGCACTTATCTCATTTAATTCCAAAACACGCATCGCGTTATAAGCTTTTATTCTGATTATCTCGTCCCGAGACGAGAGATCCTTTGGGAGCAACTCCCGAAATTTGTGACACTGGCTAAGTGCACCACCTCTATACCCGAGTATAGAGGTTAGTCATGACCTTCCAAAATGGTGTTAGGTTCTCCTAACCCCCATGATTATAAAGAAACGACTGGACCCCAGGGTCCCAGTAACGTTCCTACGAATACTCGTGCTAACTAAACAGTTCAACACAGTAATAATCCACATCACAGCCATCATGGCCAACATCAAAAACATATATTTATACTAGCGTTGTTCTAGCAGATATACAACCTAGTATAATATTATGTTTTAATCATATATATATATATAATAGCGTTGTTCTAACAGATATACAACCTATTATAATATCTCTTTTTTATCATATCATTTAACAAAACTGTTCCCAACGCAAACAGTAAATCATCCCAAATTAATTAACAACTAAACAATTGATAATTAATTGAAATATGGAATGATGAGCAAGAGCGAACCGCCACTTGCCTTAGATCCGACGAAAGCTTAGAGACAACGGGTTCCTGGGTCTGAAACTGGGACAGATCTCGGATTATAAATCCCTAAGAAACGACCCATAACGAGACCCTAAGTTAGATTCAATATCCACATATATGAATCTAAAAGAATACGAAAATAATCGATGGAACCGAGCCTCGCCCAAGACCACAACTCCCAAGAACACACACACAAGGACAGCTCGCCGCGGGTGCGGTGGAGCTCTTATCGCGGGTGCGGTGGGGTCACAGTGGCAAAGGCTTCGACAGCAAAGTTCAGAAAACTCACCCAACTCGAGTTGTTTGCTTTCGATTCGATTATGGTTCGATCTCCCAACACCTTAGACCTTCAAACACCACTTAGGAGTACATTTTCCAACACTCAAATGGATTCGAACACCTTCACAACAAAGCTCAAAGCTTGGTGCTTCAATGGAGAAAACATAGGAGGAAGATGAAACTCTCTCCCTTTCTGATTTCGACCCCTTTTATAGCAAAAAAAGAGCTCCCCCAGCAGGAGACCAGCAAGGAAGGCTAGGCGAGGCTAGGCCTGACAACCGACGCCACTTGCAGGGGAAGAGGATAACGCTGCAGAAGGAAAATATCCCACCGCGGGGTGCGGCAGGGTGCGGTGGCGTCCAGTGACCGCCTCAGCTGTTGGCCTTCGCCGCGGGTGCGGCAGAATGACCGTGGGGTGCGGTCAAGGCCTTTTTCGCCCCCTTTTGTCCGTTTTAAATCTTGGATTAATCTTCTTAACCCCGAGTTAAATATATTCGTATACGAACGACTATTTAACCTTGAACACATGTCAACTGTATTTTATATTACTCAGAAAAAATATTACAGAGATCAAACATATTACCGAATGTCTGAACTTCTCTGAATTTAATCCGATTTGTAATACGGGAGTTGGAAAAGTTCCAAAATACCCTTATAAAATGAGGGATATTACAACTAATTCCATTTTATTATGTCAGGGTATATTTTTGGAACTCCTTAATGAAAAGGGTCTATTTATGTCTTTTTCTCTATTTATTTACATGTTGTTTTCTTTTAACAAAAGAAACATATAGGTGTTATCTTTTTTTTCTTTTTTTGTTTTGTTTTAAAACAGTATATTGTGACACGATGAACTTAGAGTTTCGTCAGTAGCAAAATTTATATAAAATTTTCTATTAAGAAAGAGATGAAAAATAGTGCTATATAAATTATACTAGTTTAAGCCATCGTGCACCATCGTGCATGCACGAGCCGACTTATATTTATGAAAGAAAATTTAAGCATACGAATAAACGTCACATGACTACAAACTAATGACTATGTGATTATAAAAGATAAGATATACAGAAAATGCGAATATATTGACATGTAGTTATTTTAGGTTTTTTTCCAAACATATACATATTAATAGAAAGAAAGTGATTAAATATATATATATATATATTATAGGAAGAAATTCACTCTAAATATATGTAAAAAATTACGATTGTACATGTTACTTAATCAACTCTCAAGAACATTTTATTTTTTGTATATTTAGAGTGAAATAGTATCCAATATTGAAGTTATGAATCAAAATATACTATTTTTTTCTTCAATTTAATAGGTTAGTACGATGTTATTTGTCAATCTTCCAACAATATGTTAGTGATGATATGTTTAGATCTATATTCTTTTAAAAACTTCTTAAGTTTGTTGATAGAATATCACTTTTGTTATGTTTTCTTACCATTTGTAATATTCAATTCAGGTTTTAGACATTGAGACAATATTATTGAAAATAAAATCATATTAAATTACTCATTGTTTATTTATTTTATATATATGTTGGACACTTATATTTATTCGTAATTATTAATATACTAAATTAACTCAATTGGAGAATCAAATAAAACTCAATTGAATTATATTTCAAATAGTATATTGATATTTTCATATATATTTTTTATTCATCATCAATTATTTCAAGTTCATAAATAATTTATAATTAAATCTTGAAAATGTGAAATCTATCAAGTGAAGATTTTATAGATATATAGATTGATGTTTAAATTTATTTACAATGTTATTTGTCACTTTAAAGTTTGGTTAGTTTTGGAAGTAATTGTAATCTAAATATTTATATATAAATTTTGATTTGATAAACAATTTTTATTTTAAGTGAAATAAAAAATTTAAAAAAAGGAACGAATGAGAAAAATAACTTGTAGATATGATGGGTCCATAAGCGTTCTAAGAGCTCAAAAGGGGAGAGATTTAATATATAATAATAGATTTGGTAAAAAATATAATTTTATAGATTTATTTGTTTTTATAAAAAAGTATACAGTGAGAATAATAGTTTTATTATATATTTATCGGTATCTTTATAAACATTTTTTTATACAATCACACATATTTATGAAATAGTTTTATAAATTTATTTGTTTATAAGTGAAAAAGTCTTTTTTCTTAATTGGCCAAACATCTATCTATATATCTATATTCTATATATATTATTACTAAAGTCATAACTATCTCTCCTAGGTGTCAACCTTCTAGCTATGTCAAGTCATCAACTTAATTAACTCATTTACCTATTTGTCCTTACATTATTCTACAAATTAAAGCTCAATTATCAACCTAAATTAGCTATATCTTTCTTACCATATAAATTAGTAGTAGCTTATATAATATATCTAGGTGATGTCATTGTAGATGAATAAGGAAAGCTATATTATATCTATTTACCATTTTACACTTATTATTATATGTTTGATAATTAATTCATATCATTAATTACCAAAATAAGTAATTAGCACATGGAATTTACGTAACTTTTTGGTGACTAAATAAATATAAATTAGATATTTTATCAAACTGGTAGGCTTTTATACAAATTAGGCAAAATATATGAAATTCTTATCTTAGATTATTTTATATAAATATAAATTCATATTGTTTAGGAATATATTATCTAATTTTTATAAAAAATATATAATTAAATACATTATTTAGTCTTATTAACTTTAATCATTTATAGAAATCAAGGTTTGTAAATCATTTATTCCTCTACATTCAAGTAATCAATTTTAGAAAACAACATATAAATTCTCCCATGCGCTAGATCATTTTATAACTTTTATTTACATTACTATGAAAAATTTAAGATTTTTTTTGGTCCTAAGAGCAGTTTCCCGGTTCGACGCCATTAGACGGGCCTACATCCGGGTCGGGTCGCGATCGGTGAAGCAAGCAACAGTCCCGCACCTACCCTCCCCAGCACACGCTGCTGCATTCCACCCGTGGGGCTCGAACACGAGACCTTTGGGAGGCAAGCAGCGATGCGCCGATGCCACTACGCTGGTGTGTGTTGGGTATGAAAAATTTAAGATACAAAAAGTATTTTTGAAATGTTTTACATCTGTAAAAAAAAAATACTAATAATTATACAATTAAGATTGCAAAGAAATAATACTTATTTTCTTGATAACAATTGTAAAGATAGTTATTGATTATAAACCCAAAATTATATTTCTTTATAAAATCTTACGAAAATCATTCTTTATCTATTCTAATTTTAATATAGTTATAATGACAATCTTACAAAAATCATTCTTAAACTCTAATGGTTGATTTATATATTCCTACAATTTATATAACCTAGATAATTAAATACTTTTAATACAATCCACCATATATAATTCATAACACCACATTTTTAAATATACACATCTTTATGATAAGATTTTCATTATAATAACGAGATAGTGTAAAAATAAAATTATAATGGTCTTGACCTTTTTCTTGATTGTAAATATCAAGTCGGAAATAAATTCGGTATAATTATAATGCAATGATCTTTACTTAATTTTATATAGTGGTTTGTCGTAGTTTGATTAAGAAGGGATATATTTATCCAAACTTAGTAATTATGTTACTTCATATCTTTAAAAATTAAAATAAAATATCACAACTTTATGGATTTGTTTTCATTTTTTGAATAATTTTACTCTCAAACTATAAACAAATCTGTTAAGAAAGAAGTTGAAAATTTAAAAAAAATATTTTTTTATAAAAAAATATTTGGCGTCTCTAGTGATCGGGTGATGGCAGTAAAAGTTGTTGTTGGAGGTTCCGCCTTATTTGTCGTCAGTGCTTATGCTCCTCACGCAGGGCTCAGCGAGGAGGAGAGGAGAGTTTTCTGGGAAGAGCTAGATGGGTTAATTACATGCATCCCTCAGTCAGAGCATTTTGTGGTTGGGGGTGATTTCAACGGACACATTGGTCGGGCCAGGGACGGTTATGAGAGGGCTCATGGAGGTTTTGGATTCGGTGACAAGAAAGCTAACGGTGTGGACTTGTTAGAGTTTTTTGCGGCTTTCGGTTGTGTAATCTCGAACTCTTGGTTCAGGAAACAGGAGGACCATCTAGTCACTTTCTGTAGTGCTACCTCCAAGACTCAGATTGATTACTTTCTTGTCCGGGCGGCGGACAAGAGTAGATGTCGGGACTACAAGGTTATCCCTTATGAGGGTTTGACGACTCAACATAATTTATTGCTTTTGGATTATGAGGTGCCAGGTTGCAAGAAACTGGTAAAATCCTTTGATGCGGGGATAAGCCGCGGGTGCCCGATCTTGACGCCAAGGACTCAAAGGAAGATGAAGATGGAAGAGATGAAACAACACAAGGTTAGAAAACTAAAAAACGAACAAGATAAACAAGAGGGATATAGGGAGAACCGAGAGATGCAATGGAGAAACCCTTGAAGCTCGGGAGACACCAAGAACCAAACCAAATGCACAACCAACCCTTCCTTCTACAATCTCACACAACGAGGGACGTATCCCAAGAGCACGAGAAGGATTCTTGTGAGGCCTACGAGCACCAACAACTCGAAAGAGATTGACACAACGCAAGACAACCAAGCTAGCTCGAATCAACACTTGAGAAACACTCCCATGGAGCTCTCGGTTTTCATGTGCAAAGCAACATTGTTTTTCAGCAAAAGTTGTGTGAAGAAGACAACAAAAGTGACTTAAATACTACCTAGAGTCAAAGGCTAAACAAGCCCACAAAAGCCCACACAAAGGCACCTCAAAATAGTCTTAAAATACACTTAAAACAACAAGCAAACAAGACCCTAGGTGGCCCCCACGTGAAGGCCCTTCTCAGCCCACAACTCGACCAAAAAACAGCCAAGAACTCGGCCTACCACTCGGCCGAGTTGTTGACCGAGTCAGGGGCTGGAGCCTTGTCTCTTGTGGCCTTCATTCTCCCGCACTTGGCTTCGCTCGGAAGGTCACCAAGGTCCTTAGCATTGGTTCGGTGAAGTCCTCGACTAAGGTGGGCTCCCTTGAGACGTGGAGGCTTGCCAAGTTCTCGAGATCCTCTTGCATGCGCTTGGCTTGAGCTCTTGTGAGTGGACCATCTCCTTTTGTGGGCGTCTTAGGTGAGACCTCGGATGATCCATCATCACCCTTGCTCCTCCCCTGTATCAGGTGGTGGCGTTTGTCAGATTCCACGGGACCCATCCTTAGGGAAATGATTTGTGAGGAAGCAGAGATAAGAGATGCGTGGCAAGTCGGGGTTAGTGCAAATGAGATGTGGAGTAGGATGTCAAACTGTATTAGGGAATCGGCAAGCAGGGTGCTCGGATTGTCCAGAGGAAGGGGAGGTTTCAGAAAGGGAGTAGAGTGGTGGAATAAGAAAGTCCAAAGTAAGGTAAGTGTCAAACATAAAGCCTACAAGGAGTGGAGATCCAGTGTCACTGTGGAGGAGAGAGCACATCGTCTAGCAGTTTACAGGGTGTCAAACAGAGAAGCCAAAAGAGCTGTGGCAAAAGCCAAAGATAAGGCTTTTGAGCACGTCTATAAGGCCTTGGACGAGAAGGGTGGTGAGAAAGTTTTATATCGTCTGGCTAAGGTTAGAGCGGGAGAAAGTAAGGACTTGGATAGAGTGCGCTGCATTAAGGCTGAGGATGGACAACTTCTGGTAGAGGATGGGAAGATCAAGGATAGGTGGCAGAGGTATTTTGCAGGTCTTCTGAACGAAGGTTTCTCTTCCCCGGCAAGTACTCTTAACTTCAGGATTCCTTCCGGTAGTAGCCTGTGTCGTCGTATTTCCCAAGGAGAAGTTAAAGTTGCTTTGCAGAGGATGCAGAACAAGCGGTCTGTAGGTCCAGATGAGATTTCGGTGGAGATCTGGATGTGGTTGGGGTCAAAGGGCTTGGAATGGCTCTCCACTCTATTCAATGTGATTCTTAAGACGTCAAAGATGCCGGCTGTGTGGCGGCGTAGTAGATTGGTGCCAGTTTACTAGAATAAGGGAGATGTGCAACTCTGTGGCAACTACATGGGGATCAAACTCCTTAGCCATACTATGAAGATTTGGGAAAAGATTATCGACAGGGGGTTGAGAGAGGTAGTCAACATCTCGGAGAACCAATTTGGCTTTATGCCAGGCAGGTCGACGACGGAAGCAATACATCTGATGAGGCGTCTTATAGAGCTGTACAGAGAGAGGAAAAAGAATCTGCACATGATTTTTATTGATTTGGAAAAGGCCTATGATAGAGTGCCTAGAGACCTTCTATGGGATTGCTTGGAGGCTAAAGGGATCTCATGAACGTTGATTAGGAGTTTGAAGGATATGTACGAAAATACAGAGACCAGTGTCTGCACACCGGGGGGTGATTCTGCTTACTTCCAGGTGAAAGTGGGTTTGTACCAAGGGTCGGCATTAAGCCCTTTTTTGTTCACGATTATGATGGATGTTTTGACGAGAGACATACAGGGGGAGGTCCCTTGGTGTATGCTTTTCGCTGATGATATTGTGCTGGTTGATGAATCCAGAACAAGGGTTAACACAAGATTGGAGGAGTGGAGGAACGCTTTGGAGACAAAGGGATTCAAGCTTAGTCGAGCGAAGACAGAGTATGTAGAGTTCAGTTTTGGTCCAGGGGCTGAGGAGGAGTCTGACGTGATGTTGGGGGAGCATATTGTTCAGAAGAGAGAGAGTTTCAGGTACCTCGGCTCGGTTATGCAGAGTAACGGAGGTATAGACACGGACTTACAGCATAGAATTCAATCGGGTTGGCTTAGATGGAGAAGGGCATCTGGAGTGTTGTGTGACAAGAAGGTTCCTCTCAAGCTAAAAGGAAAATTCTTTTCGACAGTGATACGACCATCCCTTTTGTATAGTGCAGAATGTTGGCCGATAACTAAGGTGCAAGAGCAGAGGTTGATGGTAGCAGAGATGAGGATGTTACGCTGGATGTGTGGCCACACGAGACTAGATAGAATCCGAAACGAAGTTATTCGGGGAAAAGTTGGAGTGGCTACCATTCAGGATAAACTGCGGGAATCTAGATTACGGTGGTTTGGGCATGTGCAGAGGAGGCCTACTAATGCGCATGTGCGCAAATGTGAGGAGTTAGCGGCAGTACAGTTCCGTCGGGGCAGAGGGAGACCAAAGAAGAATTGGATGGAGGTCATTAGAAAGGACCTCGCATGTTTGTCTCTCACATCGACTATGGCACAGGACATAGCTTTTTGGAGGGGTATGATTCGCATCCTAGAGGGTTAGTCGGCCGGGGGTTCCTGGTGACGCTCTGGATCTCTTCTTCTTTCTTTTCTGCTTTTCCTTTTGGAGGGTTACTCCCTTTCCCTCTCTCGCTCCTTTTAGTGAGTCGCTCGAGGATACATCCACCCGACTAGTCTTGGGGTTCGGATAGACCCATCTTGACTCCCCCAGACACCCGTCCTAGACGGGTCAATCCACTGGGTTGTTGTTGTTGTTGAAATATTTGGCGTCTCAAAAGGAGGTGAAGACACATAACACATAATAAAAAATGCGTATTTTCGATGAGACATATAGTCTTAGGAGGTTTCGATTAAGTAATTATATAGTATGTTGAACTTAATTTATTAAAATGGACATATTTTGTTGTGGCCATTTATTATTTGGTATTTGCGAGTAGTTTATATGACATAATTGATATCAAGCTTTTTTATTTTATTGTTATAAATGATGGTTTTATATTCAATTGATAATATTAAGAAAAACTAACTTTTAGATTCGAAAAAAATAAAACAAAACTCGTAAATTATAAAGTGATAGTCAAACGATTGCCTATATACCTTACTTAATCCATTTTTTTGTTATAATTTCTATAAAAGTGGAAAAATGAATGTTAGAAGTGTGACTGGATTGATGACACGACGAAAGAAAAATATGTCGTGTTATAAACGCATAGAATCTATTTTTTTTTCAATATCATAACTCTGATCAAATTTTTAAAGTTCACATCATTACTATATTAAAATTGTCACTTGAAAAATTGAATAAATTTATATTTCAATATATATATATATAAATAGATAGATACAATTTTAAAGTTATTTTTCTAATATCAATGAATTAAAATCAAATTTATATTTTATATTTCAGTATATATATAGATAGATACATCCTATAATTTGACAACTAATATACAATATATGAAGTTCATATTATATTTTTGTTGATATACAATTGTTTATATTATTCAAAGATATTCTTTCTAATATCAATGAATTAAAATAGATAATTAATTTACACTTAAAAATAAAATAAAATTTAATGAAAAAAAACCCTGCAAATCAACTAGTTCTTAACTACAAATTAAATGAATCTATCCTAATATCAGAATCAAAATATATTAAGGCACTAAATGTATTAATGATAATATCGTAAGCTTATTTAAGTGATATAGATTTGCGTTCCGCATACTATAAAAACCAAAGGCGGCACAAACCCTAGAGTCGTAGCCGTCCGATTAAGTCGTTATCCAACGGCTGATGAAAAAACCCTAGAGTTTGTTCACCCCATATAAGTTTGCATCTTCCTCCTCCCTCCCGATCTCTATTTTCCAAACGCTCTAAATTCTCTGCTCTCTCTGCATCCATAAGTCGGTGAGATAGTTCGTCTACCATTATCTTCTTTAAAGTACCTCTTTCTCTCTTCTCGTCTTTTGTTGTTTGTTGCTTGAATTTTGATTTGATTGAAGGCGTGAATCGAGGGCTCTTAAGTCAGGTCTGTAGTTTTTGGCACTTGAATTATATTGCATTGCAATTGTGCTTAGTTTGCTCCTGTACTTTGATATCTTATTGCAACCCTATGAAGATAATGCTAATGAATCTAGCGGGAATAAGAAATACGCTTTGTATCTGATCATATTCTGGTTAAGATCTAAGATCTGTTTTTTACGTAGCACTGTCATGGATACCTTTTTCGTTGTTATAAGTTTAGGCTTCCTCAGTAGTATTTCTTATTCGGATTTATATGGATGTTGTCTTTATGAAAGAATTGCATATCCTATATACATTGTGGCTATTTTACTTCTAATTACATGCTGGTAGATGTTAATATATGATGTATTTCGTTAAAGACCGGGAATTTTTCTAATATTTGTGCATTCGTTTGATATATTTGTATGATCTATCGTTTAATTGTTGGTTGTTCATCACCAAATATTACTTCAAATATTGTTCCCTGATCATTCCACCTCTCGATAGTAGTTGGTTATAACTAGTGTCTACATATTGCAGTTTTAGTTCCTGAACAAACATGGGTAAAGAGAAGGTTCATATCAACATTGTGGTCATTGGCCACGTCGACTCTGGTAAGTCGACGACCACTGGTCATTTGATCTACAAGCTTGGAGGTATTGACAAGCGTGTGATCGAGAGGTTCGAGAAGGAGGCTGCTGAGATGAACAAGAGGTCTTTCAAGTACGCCTGGGTGTTGGACAAGCTCAAGGCTGAGCGTGAGCGTGGTATCACCATTGACATTGCTCTATGGAAGTTTGAGACCACAAGGTACTACTGCACTGTCATCGATGCCCCTGGACATCGTGACTTCATCAAGAACATGATTACCGGTACCTCCCAGGCTGATTGTGCTGTGCTCATCATCGACTCCACCACTGGTGGTTTCGAAGCTGGTATTTCCAAGGATGGTCAGACCCGTGAGCATGCTCTTCTTGCCTTCACCCTTGGTGTCAGGCAGATGATTTGCTGCTGTAACAAGGTATCCATTTATTGAATTGCTGTTTGATCATCGATAGTGTCAACTTTTCTGATTGTTCTGACTGTGGTTTGTTTTGCTAAATGTAGATGGATGCTACCACTCCCAAGTACTCCAAGGCTAGGTACGAGGAAATTGTCAAGGAAGTGTCTTCCTACATGAAGAAGGTTGGATACAACCCTGACAAAATCCCATTCGTCCCCATCTCTGGATTTGAGGGTGACAACATGATTGAGAGGTCCGCCAACCTTGACTGGTACAAGGGTCCAACCCTTCTGGATGCTCTTGACCAGATCAACGAGCCCAAGAGGCCCTCGGACAAGCCCCTTCGTCTCCCACTTCAGGATGTGTACAAGATTGGTGGTATTGGAACGGTGCCAGTGGGAAGAGTGGAGACTGGTGTCATTAAGCCCGGTACCGTTGTGACCTTTGCTCCAACTGGGTTGACCACTGAAGTTAAGTCGGTTGAGATGCACCACGAGGCCCTCCTGGAAGCTCTTCCCGGTGACAATGTTGGATTCAACGTGAAGAATGTTGCTGTGAAGGATCTCAAGCGTGGGTATGTCGCATCTGACTCTAAGAACGACCCTGCCAAGGGTGCTGCCAGCTTCACTTCCCAGGTTATCATCATGAACCACCCTGGCCAGATCGGTAATGGATACGCCCCAGTGCTCGATTGCCACACATCCCACATTGCTGTCAAGTTCTCTGAGATCCAGACCAAGATTGACAGGCGATCTGGTAAGGAGCTTGAGAAGGAGCCCAAGTTCTTGAAGAACGGTGACGCTGGTATGGTTAAGATGATTCCGACCAAGCCCATGGTGGTGGAGACCTTCTCTGAGTACCCACCTCTCGGTCGTTTTGCCGTGAGGGACATGCGTCAGACGGTTGCTGTTGGTGTGATCAAGAGTGTTGACAAGAAGGATCCGTCAGGTGCCAAGGTGACCAAGGCTGCAGCCAAGAAGGGTGCCAAATGAGGAGGCTATGTGATTCTTCATAATCTAAGTTGTTGGGTTATTGTCTTTGATTTCAGTTTTTTTTGCCCATGGTGAAGACATTACTAGGCTTTTGCATTTGGCGTTCTGGATGCTCGGTTTGTTTGGGCATTTTGCTTGAATATCTGATCTTTCTCCGGTTTCGCCAATTTTGTTTTTATAATTCAATCATGAACATGCTATGAGGATACCTACAGACATCATTTGTGCTTGAAAATTATTTATCTGAGACCTGTTTTGTTTGGGCAACAGCGCTGTTGTTCCTTCTCTGGTTATATCACCTGCTTTAACACTTCTCTGATTATAGCTGGATAGATGTCAATAAACTTGTATTTTAATGTATCAATGTATCAGTATTTTTTTGCTACTCGTTCCTTCGATTTTATATATTGTGATTCTGTGAAAGATTCTACAAATGTGCTGTGTCATTCTAAGAAACTATTGAATTCGAAAAGCCTAACCACAACATCATGTTATTTTGCTCTTTTTCACATTATGAATCCCGATGTCAAACCCCAAATTTTTTTGGAGCCTTGAAAATATCATTTTACATATGTTGATTACTGCAGAACCCCAGGTTTTTACCCTTATCAGACGAATCACCAATTTCCACTTGGATTTTACTTTTTGACCTTTTTTGTTCGACATTCTAAGGTCATTTTCACTAGGATTCATATCGACTTCTTTTACTTCCTCAAGTTATTCGTCCTACATATTTCATACTGTTTGGGCAATTTGCTTGTGATTCTTCAAACAATCTACAGCGACATCTGTGAGCCTATGCTGTGACTTGTTGTAGTAGCAGATAACTGAATTTTATTATGAACATAAGCAAAAAACATACAAATTCCACGAACAACAAAAACCACTAAACCCCTTGCAGACGACTATCTCTACACACTTCACATCTGACTCAACCCATAACCATTTCCCTCGCCAGCACTTTGACTCCCTTAGGCACCCCCTTCAACTTCTCGGGCGCCTTCTCCTCCTCCTCTCCTCCACCGCCTGGGGAGGCGCCAGGAGAAGGCAGGGCCACAGCCTCCCTCTGGGCGTCAAAGATCTCCCTGAGCCGCTCCTCAGTCACCCCGAAGGCGGCAGCAAACTCTTGGCCCATCATTGTCTTGAGGACGGAGCTTGCCCCAACCAGAAACTGGGGGTGGTTCCTCCGGGATGAGGTGGTAAACCCGAAAAACTCGAGAGGCCCACTCCTCGACGCCATCTGGCAGAACGGGAAGTATCTGGGTACCCAGAAAACGCTCCCTTCTCTGATCTTGGCGTTCAAGGCCGTGCTCCCGTTCGGGTACACGATCTGGATCGTCCCGCTGCCACGTAGCACCACCCCGTACTCGGCTGCAACCGGGTTTATATGGGGAGCCAACATAGTTCCCTGCATCCAATCACAAAATCTCCAACATCAATTAAACAAACACAACCCTAAAATGTACTACTCATCAATGCAATTACCGCAGTGAGGTTGACGTAGTAGACGCTGAGGTGCGACTTCTTGAGAGGCTTGTACACGTGCTTGTCAACCGCGAGGCTACTCCCATAGTTGTTCTTGAAGCTCGGATCCGCCTCGTACACGTTGAACGGCTTGGGCCCACTCCCCACGTCACCTTCTCGGCCCCCCTTCTTCCGTTTGTCGCCTTTCCCCAACAATCCGTTCATCAACTTCCTCCATGACCAACTCCCGTCGTTGTCGTCGTCATCGTCGTCTTTGTCGTGATCAACATGCACGACGCTCTTCAGCCTCCACAGCTTCTCTTCTTTCTTGAGGGACTCGAAATTTGCGAACGGAGTCGGCACGTGCGAGTCTATGTACACAAACGGCCCTGCTTCCTGGCTTGTCATAATATCCTTCAACTCTCCAATTGACACCTGCACTCAATTTTTACAGCTACATCACAACCTGATAATTCTAGTGTATAATCAGTAAGATATTGAACTCACGTTCAAGGCTGTGGACAGAGTATCAGCGTCGAATCCAGAGAGCACGGAAGTCGGGTTCGATCCACCGCCAATGAAGAAAGACTGCACCGAAAAACAAGACCCTAAATTGAGTGATGAGGCCAAATTACTAAATTGAAACGAATTGATGAAAGATTTTGTACCTGGAAAGTACCAATCCCAAGGCTTTGAGATGGGTCAATGCTGCAAATGAGATGCAATCTTTGGCCTTCGGCGGTGTTGAGGATGTAGAAAGCAGAGCCAGCAGGGACTCTGTAAATATCCCCTGTTCTCAGCCTCCTTTCGACTAATGCGTCTTTATAGATCAATCCTAACTTCGCTTCACCTGCAGATTTAACACCAATTAGTGAATTGATTTGTATGATGTGATAATAATTGATTAAATTAAAAAATACCTCGTTGGAGGAAGAGGACTAGGGTGGAATCCAAGTACTGAGGAACAAACATGCTCCGTGGCTCCATCGTAATAAACCCTATATGCAGGGGCCTTTCGGCAGCTCCGGCGTGGCGTGCGGCGCCGTAACCAAAGCCTTTAACCACCCTCATCTCGCCGGCCTCCGATCTCAGGACTCTTTTGCCCTCGCCCAACAAGAAGAAATCTTCTCCCCTGGGCTCTCGCCTTCTTCTTCCTCTACCACCTTCTTCTTCATGTTCTTGTTCCTCTTCTTCTTCGGGTTCTTCTCTCC
This sequence comes from Rheum nobile, assembly GCA_027886185.1. Taxonomy (NCBI): domain Eukaryota; kingdom Viridiplantae; phylum Streptophyta; class Magnoliopsida; order Caryophyllales; family Polygonaceae; genus Rheum; species Rheum nobile. The sequence continues at coordinate 5,237 of WOAB01000329.1, read as the reverse complement.
GGTGGCGGTGGCGGTGCCGCTCATCCTTCTCAATCTCCTCCTGCCGCCGCCTCTCCTCCTCCTCCGCCGCCTCCCATTCCTCCTCCGTCTCCCTCCATCGCCTCTGATTCTGCTTCCCAACTACCACCTGCAGCGCGCAGCAACCCAAGAGTGCTATCAAAAGCAAGGCCTTCAAATTCACCTTCATTCTCCTTAATCAATCACTAGTTTATGACCGATCAGAAGAGAGAGATGGGTGGGGGGTTTATACATGCATAGAGAGGACACGTGTCACTCATGCATGGATAAGGGGTTTTGGTGGCGGTTTCCTCCATTGACACGAATTGGACAAACATGATCAAAATGGTTTTTGAACTGGTTACAAGATCAAAGTGTAATTTTTTTGTTGCATGTGCTATCAGCTATGCTAGTACTTGGCGCCGATTCTACTGCGAATTGCTGACGTGGAATAACGCCATAAGGGTGCGTACACAAAATCATACAAAATGCTTACACTTGGAGGCCGCATCGACATGCAACACACGTAATCAGGTGCAACATCATCATTTTATCCTAATCGTTAGAGACAAACGATACCTGCAATTAAAGTGCCAACTACTAGTCTACTGACTTAAACTCATTATAATCTGGTTTGTCGTATAAAGCATCAACTCAAATTTTACTAGATTTAAACAATTAAACCTAATTTGAATTAAAATACTATAAATATTGACTTTTTTCTTTGTGTATATCTTCATCCCAATCCCGCTCAGACGATATTCCACTAGGTTGTTGGTGTTGTTATAAGTGAATATTAAGATCTTTAATAGTGGTAATAAATAACACAAGTTTTGGAAATCAATACGAATATATTTATCACTTAAAATAGTGAAATGAAAACGAATGTATTTATCATTAGAAAAAAACAGTGTATCTTGCCGTTCATAGATATGATGTATCCATCATCTAAACATATAGTGAACCGGCAAAAAATTAAGTGTTGAGATTAGGATGTTGCTCTTCTTACATAGGCCTCAATTTTGAGTAATATTGATGAAGTTCTGTCTCTGATAACGTGTCATTTTCAGCTTGTGGAGTCCAGAGAACCTCAACACCGCATGTAGGAATTGAAATTAAATTATTCTTCTATGCATGTGTTTGGGGGAGCTAGGGTTTCGCATTCCGAGCTTTCCAGAGGAGGTAGGTGACTGCAGTGATGCTAGACGATCGACAAAAAAGTGCCGATCCGAGCACCATTCAGGGTCTTAAATCTGGTGCTAATTGACGTAGGAAGGCTAGCTGTGCGCATTGAAGACGAAGTTGATCGTCGTAAGGGTTCGTCCGGTCTTGTGCAGATTTGGCGTTCGGTGTCCGATTGACGTCCATAATATGTTTTCGGGAAGCGGATCGGCCCAACGAGTCCAACGCAGCGTTTTAGTATTTTTCGCAATTTATAATTTATTTCGGTTTCGCTTTATTTTCGCATTAGAGTTTCGTTATCATATTTAAACAATTTTTGGATGTTGACAGACGTTAGCTTTTATTCAATCAAAACCCTAAGAGTTTTCTCTTATTTTCCGATGGATTTCAAAGCTTATTCTTTGAGTTCGTTGTTTGCGAACTTGATTTCAATCCAGACTTAGCGTTTGTTAATCCTTCACGTTTCCTAAATGCGTCACAAATACACTCTTATATGGAATCACCATTCGAACTCTAGCTCTATATAATTAATTATTACTTGACCTAGATTTTGCAGTGTAGAGCCAAGTCATGACTGATCATAGCAGTACGCTGCACGATCACATATCTATATAATTATATAAAGCTATAATAATGAATTGAAAATATAAAATGCACGTACCCCGAGCTCGTACCCTACTATAAATTAGCTAATTAGCTAAGGACGTAATATATAGTATGTACTATGTAGCAGCAAACACGTACTCAAAATAATAATAAAAAAGACGATGACATTGATATATAAAACCTGAATTACCTGTCAACAAATGATGCAGATCTGTAGGAGTGGATGTATCACAGGTTTGGGCTATGTGATCAAGCTCTTTTTGAAGTGACTTTGCCAGCCCCAGAAGTCCAACCTGGAAATTAAGATATAATCGATGATCATCGTTATGAATGCGAATGCTGCATCGATTTTTGATTTAATTTATATATATGGATTGGATTGTAACCCGAACCTGAATCTGAAGCACACCCGTCTTCTCCAAATGTTCGTTTCTGATCGGGTTCGTGGTACTCCTCCGGCAGCAAATTAAGATATCATGCCTAGCGGGAGGCAACATACGATCACAACCCCGATGACCTTCTCGGCCGGCCTTGGTTAGAGATTCAGTAGGTGACGATGGAGAAGACCCACAAGAGGAAGAAGAAGCCCAAGCATGAAGAGGAGAGGAGGCGACATGATCAAGTGAGAGAGGATTGCTGCAGCAGTGAAGACTAGTGCAACGGCAGGCTTTTTGAGTGGCTTGAGGATGGCATCCACGTCAACCCAAGTCGTCCTAGGTGGGTGAAATCATCGTCCTCCTCATCGGAGTTGGGTTTCAAGATCACCAACGGAACTATTGAATTGCGGTGGTGCAATTGAGCTTCAACCTAGTAATATTGTTGGGGAGGTGTAGAGGAGGGGTTGAGCTTATATAATGGTAGGTGTTCCTCTTAGTCTTACTCATTTTTTTATATAATAGTCACAAATCATTATAAAAATTTAAATATTTATTTTTTATCGAAATTCAAAATTAATAGTCTTATAAATCTTTTCAAATTTTAGTGATTTTTTTTAAAAAAAAATTCTGTATAAACGTCACCGATCACCGATCATTATAAAAATGAAGATATTTATTTTTCACCGAAATCCAAAAGGAATAGTTCATGAAATACTCCAAACTTTAGTTAGTTTTAAAATTATCTCATTTTTCTGTATAAATTTCACACATCATTATAAAAATGAAAATAATTATTTTTCACCGAAATCCAAAAGGGATAGTCCATGAAATTCTCCAAATTTTAGTGATTCTTAAAACTTTCTAATTTTTCTATGTAAATGTCACCGATTATTATAAAAATGAAAATATTTATTTTTCAACGAATTCCAAAGGGGATAACCAATGAAATTCTTCAAATATTAGTGATTTACAAAATTATCTCATTTTTTCTATATAAACGTCACCGATCATTATAAAAATAAAAATTATTATTTTTCATCGAAAATCCAAATGGGGGATAGTCCATGAAATTCTCAAAATTTTAGTGATTTTCAAAATTATCTTATCTTTTCTGTGTAAACGTCACCACTCATTACAAAAATAAGAATATTTGTTTTCCATCGAAATCCAAAGGGGATTGTGCATGAAATTCTCCAAATTTTTGTGATATTCAGAATTATCTCAATTTTACTATATAAACGTCACCGATCATTATAAAAATGGAAATATTTATTTTTCACCGAAATCCAAAGGGGTCCATGAATTTCTCCAAATTTTCTTGGTTTTCAAAATTTTCTCATTTTTTCTATATAAACGTCACCAATGATTATAAAAATAAATATATTTATTTTTCATCGAAATCCAAAGGAGATAGTCCATGAATTTCTCCAAATTTTCTTGGTTTTCAAAATTTTCTCATTTTTTCTATATAAACGTCACCAATGATTATAAAAATAAATATATTTATTTTTCACCGAAATCCAAAGGGGATAGTCCATGAATTTCTCCAAATTTTAGAGATTTTCAAAATTATCTCATTTTTTCTATATAAAAATCACACAACATTACAAAAATAAAAATAATTATTTATCACCGAAATTCAAAGGAGAGAGTCCATGAAATTCTCCAAATCTTAGTGATTTTTAAAATTATCTCATTTTTCTATGTAAACTTCACCAGTCATTACAAAAATGAAAATAATTATTTGACACCGAAATCCAAAGGGGATAGTCCATGAAATTCTCCAAATTTTAGTGATTTTTAAAATTATCTCATTTTTCTATGTAAACGTTACCGGTCATTACAAAAATGAAAATATTTATTTTTCATCGAAATCTAAAGGGAATATTGCATGAAATTCTCCAAAATTTCGTGATATTCAGAATTTTCTAAATTTTACTGTATAAACGTCACCGATCATTATAAAAATGAAAATATTTAATGTTCACCGAAATCCAAACGGGATAGTTCATGAATTTCTTCAAATTTTTGTGATTTTCAAAATTTTCTCATTTTTTCTATATAGACTTCACCAATGATTATAAAAATGAAGATATTTATTTCTCACCGAAATCCAAATGGGATAGTCCATGAAGTTCTCCAAATTTTAGTAATTTTTAAAATTATCTAATTTTTCTGTATACACGTCATCGATCATTATAAAAAAAATATTTATTTTTCAGCGAATTCCAAAGGGAATAGTCCATGAAATTTTCCAAATTTTAGTGATTTACAAAATTATCTCATTTTTTCTATGTAAACGTCACCGATCATATATAAAAATAAAAATTATTATTTTTCATCGAAAATCCAAATGGGGGTAGTCCATGAAATTCTCAGAATTTTAGTGATTTTCAAAATTTTCTCTTTTTTCTGTATAAACATCACCTGATCATTATAAAAATGAAGATATTTATTTTTCACCAAAATCCAAAGGGGGTAGTCCATAAAATTCTCCAAACTTTAGTGATTTTCAAAATTATCTCATTTTTCTGTATAAACGTCACACATCATTACAAAAATGAAAATAATTATTTTTCACCGAAATCCAAAGGTAATAGTCCATGAAATTCTCCAAATTTTAGTGATTTTTAAAATTATCTAATTTTTCTATATTTATTTTTCAACGAATTCCAAAGGGGATAACTAGACGTGTCAAAAACCGACCCAACCCGAAAATCCGACCCGACCCGAAAGGACCCGAACCCGACCCAAACGTCACTAGGTCAAGAAGTACCCAAACCCGAAGGACCCGATCCAAACGCAAATCCGAGCTCGCGGGTCCCCTTTATTTTGTATATTTTATTTGATTTATATTAAATATTTTAATATACTTTATTAAATAATAATATGATATTAATTATATTATTATAATTATTTTATTAAAGTTAAAAATCATAATAATAATCATAAAAAAAGGGCATGTTCGACCCGCTGGGTCAACCCGAACCCGCGAGACCCGAAAATTTTATCAACCCGAACCCGATTTGACCCGAACTCGACATGACCCGAACCCGACCCACCCGACCCAGTTGA
>WOAB01000327.1:0-119422 GCA_027886185.1 Rheum nobile | reverse complement strand
AACCCGGACCGGGTCCGGACCAGTCCGGTCTGGTCCTATTTGGACCGGATTTGGACCGGTTTAGTGTTTTATTAAATTTAAATGGGTTTTATTAAATTTTAATATAATTTACTTATTAATGAAAAAAACCCTCAAATCTAAATATAATTTACTCTTAAATATAATTTACCCTAAACCTTAAACCTCAAATGTAAAAAAAACCTAAAATTTTAAGATTTTTTAAAAACACTGAGTCAGACCGGACCGGACCTGGACCAGACCGGACCCGGAATTTCAGATTCCCTGGACCGGAGAGCAGACGGTTAGGACCGGTCCGGTCTGGTCCGGACCGGAATATGCTCAACCCTACTTTTATCATGATTTTTGCAATTATTCTCTTCTAGTTGGATCTATGTGGGAGAAGTTGGACTTTCGTTTAAATGATTCAAATGTTTTTGGTATGCATAGACTCCCCATCTATAGTAAGCCTATTTTTAATATCGAAAACCATCTTCATAGTGGAGGAATTACGTTTTCCCTATAAAAATTCTCTAGTAAGAAAATCGGGTAAAGAATTGTTTTTTCCCTTTATAAATTCTATTTGAAGTCGAATACAAAAAAATAGCTTGCCATCTGGCAAAAATCTGTTTTGAGACTAGATTTTGAACATCCTTTTGTAAACTTCTTTAGCAGATTGACAGTCTATTTGAAGAAAGAAATTCTTTGTTATATAAATCATCTTGAAACTTAGAAATACAAGAAACAATAGATAAAACTTGTTTTTTAACAGTGCTGTAATCTTTTGTGTTCCTGACCAGACATCAGAATAGTACCTAACTAGGGATTCTTTGGTTTGATCTGGTAATCTTGTTTGAGAATGCCGCCGAAACCTAATTTTGAGGCATCTGTTACTACTATCATGAAAGCAGAGGGGTGAGTAATGCTAGCACAAGGTAGGGACTTGACCTTTTCTTTAAGGAGCTGGACTACTTTGGTATGCTTAGTTGTCCAGTAGGTGGATTTTTCTTGAGTCTTTGAAATAGAGGGGAACATATTTGTCTAAGGTTAGGGAAGAAGTCAGAGATGTAGTTTAGACATCCTAGGAATCTTTGTAGTTGATTTTGTCTTTTATTTCATTTGGAAATTTGTTGGTGAATTGAATACTTCTGTTTATTGGTTTGATTGTTTGATTATAAATGTTGTGTCCTAAGAACCTGATCTGTGTTTGAAATAATTTTATTTTTGAGGCAGAGACTGCTAAGCCATTCTTTTCTATTATGTGTAAGAAAGTTAAGGTGTTTGAGGTGTTCTTCGATGCTTTTGAGAAGACAAGAACAATCGTTAATGTAGACTATTGTAAAATTTGAGTAAGGATTAAAAATGTCATCATGATTCTTTGAAATTCTGAAGTGGCATTTTAAAGCCAATGGCATTATATTCCATTCGTAATGTCCAAATGGGACTGTGAAGGATGTTTTGTATCTATCTTTGTTTTCTATTTGGATCTGCCAAAATCAACTCTTCATATCAAATTTTGAATATATATTGGAGTCAGAAAGTCTATTAAGTAAGTCTCTTTTATTAGGAATAGGGTATCTTATCCATTGGAGGGCCTTATTTATGGGTTTATAGTTAATGATTAGTCTAGGGACTCCAATTTCTTTTTCTGCCTGATTGTTAACATAAAAGGCCGCACAACTCCAAGGGGATTTGGAGGATCGTATAAGATTCTTTTGAAGAAGAGAGTCAATTTCTTTTTTACAAAATTGTAGAAAGTTCCTGATTCAATTGTATGGGTCTAGCTTTAGCAGAAATGTTTATTTCTGTAAAGTCTTTGAGTTTCATAAAATATTCTTGTTTTACTTGTGGGTCTTCAAGTTTGTCTATTAGTTCAAAAAGGACTTCTTTTTCATCACTTTTAGTGATAACATTGCAAAATTGTGTAGTTTCGGAATTATCGGAATCTGAAGAATCAGGAGGATAATTATATTTAGAGGAATCCTCTATGAGGATTTTGTTAGTCTATTATTTAGATTACTGTCGTCTTGACAAACTTCATTGATCTTTTGTTTGAGACTATAACTGTTTGTCTTATGGCCTGGTTTACCACATTTATAACATATAATTTTTTATCTGTTTCCTAGGTTGAAATCTCTTGTTAGGAGGGTAGTTGGACCTTTCATGTTTGTTTTTAGGTCTAAAATTTTTGTGTTTATTTTATAAAATTTTTCTATTATTAGAAGGGGGTTCTAATTGGTGAGGCCAAAGGCTTCACAGAAGTTGCCTAGTTCTTTTCTTCTAGATCCTTTTTCTCTACCATAATATTTAATTCGGAGCAAAGGGTTAGTCCTTCTTTTTGATAACGGTTGTTAGTTGACCATAGGTCATGTCTTTCCAAGGGATCTCTTCAGCTTGAATTTCAGCCTTTATCTTTTGATTTATTCTTTCAACAAACAGGGTAGGAAGGCCAGAGACGAAATGCTCTTTCCAATAACCCTTATTGTAGTCATCCCTTTTATAGACGAAACACTCTTTCAAAAGTTGTTATTCTGACATTTTTAAAAGGTTCTGCAGAGACTTCTCTGTCTATTATTTTAATCTTTATTCCCTATAAAGGTGGATGAATACTTTGAGTAGTTTCTGAGGGTAAGAGGCTCCAAGTTTTAGTTAATCTAGTTTGGACTTCTATAGATTTTTTATCAAAAGGGTTCTTTATACCTTGTTTTTTAAGGTAATTAGGGAACCAAATAAAGAATGGAATGTTGGCTCTAAGTTTTTCCATATCAGAATACCATAATTCTCTTATTTTATTTCTGTTTTCCTTTTCTATTTTCATGAACCATGTTTTCCTTAATTTTATTCTTTTTAGATTCAAAGTCTCTTAATAAATAATCTTTGTCTAGAGTAAATTCTGTTTTAGAGATAACATTTATAGAGGAATATCTACCCATATCACTCCGAGTAGGTGAAGAGAGAGGAGATTGATCTCTATTTAGTTCATTAACTGGATTAGGAATAGGATTGCTAAATTCTACTATGACTGAATGGTCTCTAGTTGTGTAAAAGGAGTCTGAAAAGGAAGTTCTGGCTGGGAAAGTATTAGGGATTCTAGGCATAGAAGGAAAGGATATGCTGGAGTTAAATCTTAAGAGTACTCTACCATCTTGACTTTCTTCTATTTGAGAAATCTCTGTTCTTTCAATATTACTAGGAGGACGATTATGTCTATGTTCAAGAGTCTCAGGTATAATAATATCTTCCCATTTTCTTAATTTAGGAGTGAAGGTAATGTATTTTTCTGCTTCTAGTTGTAGAAGAGTAGTTTCTCCTCTAGGAACAAGAGGTATAAGACATCTAGGGTCTACGAGACAACTTAAGAGTTTATAATGGATTCTGTAGATTATGGCAAAGTTTTTAGAGAATTGTTTGAAGCTATTATTAAGGAGTTTAATATCAAGGGTAAGAGTCTCACAAATTCTAGGATCTGTCATATTATCATTAAAATTAGGAGAGCAATTAAAGAAAATAGGGTCATTACTAATATTAGTTTGTATGACAGCAATTATGGAGTCTTTATAAGATTTTAATCTATCATCTCTTAAAGCCATAAATACCGGAGTATATTCCTTGTCTGGCTAAGGGTTTTAGGGCAACTTGTATTAATCCTATGTGGATATACATGTAACTCTTGTCTAAGTACTTTTTAAGGGATAAAGATGAAAGTAATTGCAAAGTTTGTTGGTGTTTGTCTGGACTAAGGGTCTCTTCATGACTTTTAACACTAAGGGCTGTTTTAAAGTCAATGAGTCCTATTCTGTAGATGGACTCTATACTCTGTTGTGGTATGGACCAATCTGAAATATTATTTTCATAAAGATTTTCATTGCTATGTACAACAGGGGTGCTAGTAGAACTAGAACCTCTAGATAGAATACGTCTAAATTGTAAGGCCATGATCAAAGATGGTTTAGGAGCTGTTAATCTTAATCATATGAGTTATTGTTACAGTTGGCGTGGGACCATCTACCGGGACTACCCTATCCTTCGGGCTGACCAAGCGGTTTTACGACTAAACCAAACGCGCATTCTTTAGTAATAGTAACGAGTATGACTCAGGTGAACAGTAACTAAAGGCGTAAATAGCAGTGTGAACAGTAATATGAACTCAGGTGAACAACTAAATGCATTCAGATGTATGTTACTAGTGGCTCTGATACCAAATGAACCCAGGTTATAAATAGCAGGTAAAAAGACGAAAATAGCAGTGTGAACAGTAATATGAACAGTGACTTTTTTGAATAGTAAAAATGAAGAACAAGATATCAAAGCTAATGAAATAGCTTAAGCTTTCAATTTGGCTCATGTGAATGAGCATCAGTAGTCTAGGAGGATTGTGATAATATGCTCAAGAGATCGATATTATACTTGCCACTGAACAAATTATCAACAAAAAATACACAAATATTTCGAATTCTAATTAATAAAATGGGGAACAACAAAACATACGAAATATCAATTACAACTCATAAAATAGATATCAATAAACTAACCATATACAAATCTAATTCAAGTAATTATAGAAATAAGGTGTAAGAAAATCATAAGAAAATGGAGATGTGGATTGAGATCATTTATTTTTGGAATGGATGACTTGTATCTGTATGACCTTTATATAGAGGTAAAATTTCTCTTTATGTTACATTCATTTGTCATCTACATTAACAGTTCCTAAAGAAATTTCCAAATTTCTAGGGAAGGGGTTATTGTTTCAAGAGACAATATGATAAAATAATATATAATAATTTATGAACGAAACTATGGTAGATAGGTAAAAACGTCGCTCAAATCAAACCTACTTGTTCATCAATTTTTCGATTTTATCGACCCAATCAGATGGGTTGACTCGACCCGTTGTTTATACATGTCAAGTTTTTTTTTATATTGAATATTATAAAATATTTTATAATTAAAATTTTATATAATAATATATTATTTTTAATAATTATATCTAATATTAACCTTATTTAATTTAAAATGTTTATGTCATGAATTTGATTATCAAATGTATTTCAATAAACATACAAAAATTGGCGTTTGTGACTCGGGTGGAACCCACACAAAACCCGCTATGACCCAACTTGACTGACCCTTAAATTTTAATGACACGTCAATCCAAACCTAATTGAACCAACCAAACCAATTAACATATTGAGTTGAATAATTTTCATAAATTAACTGTATGTTTAGTCTTGCATATGATTGTACAACTGTGGCTAGAGAACAGTTTCACAATTTAGAAATAAAAAAAGATAAAGATTTGTTTTATATTGAGATTAATATCTTCTTTTTAAGGATATGAGAATTACCATCAATTTGGTTGTCACCGGTAGTAAATTAAGTAAAAAATGATTAAGAGCAAAAAATATTGTTTGATGAGAAAATACTTTAATAACATAAATTCATTTTTTGTTGATAAATTTGTTTGCGAAAATTTTGATGGACAATAATATCATACATGGAAGAATTATTTCAGACAACAATATTGGTCATATATTTTGATTCTCCGTTTGCTCATTACATCATTATTAGACATTTGTATACTCATTTAAATTACACTAAATTTTTTAATTTTGTGTGTGTTTTGATATGAATATTTACGCTTCAACATTAAGTTTGTATTTTCAATATTCTACTTTTCTTCATGATTAGTTTTATGTTAATCACAATATCAAGAGTTATTAAAAAGTAAAGGTTGAAAATCTTAATATGTGCATAAGAATTAAAAAAAATCTAATGCTATAATTAATATTATATACAAGTTCTATGCAAGACACGAGTACTAAGGTAGTTTAATCTAATTTTGAAATTATAAATTTTGGTGGATCAATAACTAGAGATCGTGTCAAGGATAATTAATGCATTTTGTTTGCCCTTTACTAATGGGTTTCAACTATTTCAAGTTTCCTAATAGACCTCAAACAACACTTTGATGGTTCCAATATAGAAAAAACCACCACAACAATGGTTCAAATTATACTTTGGGTTCTCGGAAAAATCACGATAGTTGTAATTTAGGACACGTCATTCGTGATAATAGTGGACGGCTTATACCTTTCCATTAGGAATCCATAACACCTACATCTACACTCCGTATTGAGGCGCTTGCTGCTCTCTCTGGCATACAGCAACCGGTTCGCCTTCACTTACCTCACTTAATTGTTGAAGGGAACAATTTAGTTGTTATTAATTCCATTAGAGGTATCTGGAAAATTCTCTGGGAAATTCACACCATTATTCAAGATATTGTTGTGCTTTTATCGTCCTTTACTGTATTTTAGGTATACCACTATTTCCGCGAGGCAAACCGTGCAACGGATTTCCTCGCCAGTTATATTATTACTCCACCGGCTCTTTACAAGTTTCAATGGATCCTTCTCTCCACCCCTGCCAATCAGTCGCTTCACATTCCATCTGGATCTAGATATGAGTTCATAACTTTGAACTCTTCTTTTGAATTCTTTGGTACCAAGGTTGTAAAGATCATCCATTGGGATGATCTTTACAACCTTGGTACCAGGCTACTTCCGTTACTGCAATTAATCGTTTGACTAATGAAAATGAATTTCTTAGAGCGCAGGTCCAATCTGCTGCATCCGCACCAGCCGGAAGCAGGCGTTCAATCGACCTCGATGGGATCCGGACTCGACTGGATATGGATGATGTGGTCATAACGCCAGCAAACGGGCGAAACCAAACCCATACGACCGGTATTCCTGAAACTTCTCGTGTTAACCCCGTTATGACTAATAATGTTTCTCTTACCGACTCCGAAGGGATCCGAGTAAACAATCCACAGGTCGCGGCTACGCTGAACATCCAGACGCTCATTCAACAAGCTATCAACGAGCATATGAAGTATTTCGACGAGCGTCTTGCAAAGATCCCGGGCGTTCCCCAACCCATCGAGAAAGAAGCATTGGATGGCTTCGAGGAATCTCCCTTCGTGGATGATATCGCACGGGTAGAGATCCCGAAGAAGTTTCATCTCCCCAGCATGACAAGTTATAATGGGACAAGCGATCCAGATGACCACATCTCCCTCTACAAGCAAAAGCTCATGACAATTTCCGTCTCCAGGACCAATCGCGAGGCGGTTATGTGTAAAAGTTTCGGCACCTCCCTCGCAGGGCCGGCTCTTACTTGGTTCATGCATCTGCCACAAGGATCGATCGCATCCTTCGCAGAATTAGTCAATGCTTTTAAAATTCAATTCGCTAGTAGTCGAAGGCTAGAAAAGCAATCTAGCGATCTATACCGTGTTGTCCAAAATAATAATGAACCTCTGCGCACTTATCTTAATAGGTACAATAAGGAAAAGGTCGCCATACCCCATTGCGATGTCCCTACATCCATCGAAGCCTTTCGACGGGGTCTGGTTCGAGGCAGTGAGTTATATCGAGAATGGACGAAGTACCCCTGTCGAACCTTCGAAGACGTCCAGGCCAAGACAATGGCTCAAGTTAGGTTGGAAGAGGACGAGGAACCCTTTAGGGCCGAACCAAGTCCGGATCGAGTCAGTCGCAGATCGACCTCTGACAGTCGTAAGGACAGGCGACCATTGCCATATCCCTGAGGACGCGACGATCGCAGTCGAGACATGGGACATGAATGGAAGGAAAATCCTTCACTACCCCCCAAGGTACAATCGTATAACTTCTGTGTTTCCATTGCAGAGTTAGTTAAAACGTTCGACAAGTATGGTAAAGACGTGAGATGGCCACAAAAGAGTGACAAACCTGATTTCAAGAAAGACACGACAAAGTGGTACGACTTCCACGGCGACCATGGGCACAAAACCGACGAATGTGTTGCATTGCAAAAAGAGGTCGCAAGGTTGCTGTCGCAGGGACTCCTTCGAGACGTCATTTCGGACAGAGCCAAATCCACCATGGAACGAAGAGATGAGGTACAAAACAAACGCCCTTCTTCTCCTATACCTGCCAAGATTGTCAACTCCATTTCAGGTGGATCCGATATATGCGGGATCTCATACTCCGCGGCAAAGCGCCACGCCAAACAGAGCATATGCAATGTACCCTCACCCTCTGAGCCAAGGCCTAAGAAGACAAGTGACCTGCCCACAATCACTTTCGATGAGACTGATGCCAACGGATGGGCAGAGCATCACGACAGTCTGGTAATATCCTTGTCCATTGGAAATTGTCTTGTACGTAGGGTACTAATTGACACAGGTAGTTCCACCGACCTGATCACCCTGGACACCCTAAAAGAGACGGGCCTCAGCGAGGAAGACGTGACTAAGAGGAGACTACCCTTGGTGGGGTTCAGTGGCGAAGTCCGTTACTCGCTCAGCGAGATCACTCTCACCACTTATGCGGGAGGAATTAATCGACAGGTAAAATTCGTAGTGATAGATTGTGAATCTCCTTACAATTGCATCATTGGCAGGCCTTGGATACAGTCGATGAAGGCAGTCCCTTCCACCTATCATCAAACGATCAAATTCCCAACCAAATGGGGGGTCCAAGAAATCAAAGGAGAGAAAAGGCTCGCTAGGGAGTGCTACGTAACTTCCATGAAGAAAGCAGTCGAGAGCGACACGACATAGCAATTACAGAATGGGGAAGGGTCGAGCACATACATTGAGCCAGAAACAGAAAAGCTAATCGAAGTTGCTATCGACCCTACCTCGCCAGGTCAGACAGTCAGGATCGGGTCCGATCTCGATGATGCGACCCGTGAAAGATTGATAGGATTCCTCCGGTCGAACTCCAACTATTTTGCATGGTCTCATAAAGACGTGGTAGGCATCTCCCCTGACATCATAACTCATAAACTAAATGTGGATGCAGGCTTTCCCCCTGTCAAACAGAAACGCAGGAAGTTCGCCGCGGAACGAAACAGAATAGTCGACGACGAAGTCAAGAAACTGCTAGAGACAGGCAAGATTAGGGAAGTCGAGTATCCCGAGTGGCTGGCTAACGTAGTGGTGGTCGAAAAGAAGAATGGAAAGTGGAGAGTTTGTATAGACTTCAAAGATCTCAACAAAGCATGCCCAAAAGATTCGTTCCCTTTACCACACATTGATGCAATGATCGACGCGACGGCAGGCCACGAAATGCTCTCTTTCATGGATGCATTCAGTGGCTATAACCAGATATTGATGGACCCTCAAGACCAAGAGAAGACAGACTTCATCACTAGCCAAGGAACCTACTGCTATAAGGTATGCCCTTCGGTCTAAAGAACGCAGGGGCAACGTACCAAAGACTGGTGAATAAAATGTTCAAAGACCAGCTTGGGGACACCATGGAGGTCTATATAGATGACATGTTGGTAAAGTCAAAGCAAAAAGATGTTAAAAAATGTTCAAAGAAGATCATGTCGAACACTTGAAGGAAGCATTCGAAGTACTAAAATGCTATAACATGAAATTGAACCCTACTAAATGTTCTTTCGGAGTTCAGGGAAATCAATGCTCTTCTCTCTAGTGAAATTCCTGCGAAGAAGAGCATTGTCAACGACATGCATCAGTCGCACACCAACCGTCTGAACCCCTGCATCCGACACTCGCGCCTTGGCCGTTCATGAGATGGGGAATGGACATTGTTGGCAAGTTACCGCCAGCACAGGGGCAACGCGTCTTCTTCCTCGCCATGACGGATTACTTCTCCAAATGGATCGAAGCCGAATCCTATCGAGAGGTAAAAGAAACTCAAGTCATTTCATTCATCAAACGAAACATTTTGTGCAGATTCGGCGTGCCATCAGAGATCGTATGCGACAATGGCTCCCAATTCATCGGTCGCAAGACTAGAGCCTTCTGTGAACAGTGGAACATCAACTTAGTCACATCCACCCCCATATACCCACAGTCGAACGGACATGCAGAGTCCAATAACAAAATCATCATCAATAACCTAAAAAAGAGGCTAGAAGGCGCGAAAGGCAAGTGGACAGACGAATTCTCATACATCCTCCGGTCCGATAGAACCACACCAAAGAATGCGACAAGACAATCACCCTTCTCGCTTGTTTACGGATGTGAAGCGGTCATCCCCATTGAGATACTTATCCCTACAGCCAGATACGACCTGCAGACCCCGGAGCAGAACGATGAAGAGTTGTCGCATAACCTCGACACGATTGACGAAGTCAGAGAAAAAGCCAGGCTTAGGATGGTCAAATATCAACAATAGGTCGCAAGGAGCTACAACAAAAATGTCCGCGTCCGAGTTTTCAAAAAGGGTGATTGGGTACTGAGGAAGACATTTCAGAACACAAAAACCCCAGGGATGGTAAGCTGGCCCCACAATGGGAAGGACCCTATCTAATCACAGACGTCGTTGGACAAGGCGCTTACAGATTGCAAGACATGAAAGGACGTGACATCCCAAGAAGCTGGAACACAACGTACCTAAAGCAGTATCATTTCTAAAAACTTTTCTATTATTTGTCAGATTATCAATTACATTCTTTTCTCACTGACTTAAACATCGGAGGGCCGTTGGGTTCACCCCCGACAACCATTCCTTAGCAACCCCTCGCTTTGTCTCATCCAAACACAGGCGTAACAAGCTCAAACAAAGCAGTAGATCCACCCAAGACACATAAAAGCGCTTACAAACTTACACAACGCGATCGATCGACACACATGAAGTTGAACAACAAAGGCACTTCGGCACACCGTCTGCCTTATTACAAAATAAGGTACATGAAGCCTTGAACTATACACTTAACGCAAGACACATTTGCTTACCTCCCTGGATTATAATATACAACTGTCATGACTAAACTCAAACACAATACGCAGGCCTCCTTTCGGAGAACGCATCCATGCAAACATACATCAAACACAGACAGGTGCCAGAAACCAAAGAGTGCTATTCAAAAACAAAAGGCGAAAACGCCAATCATCATCGTCTTACAAACACGCGACCCGCGATGGTGGACGGGTTGCAAAAACTTAAGAGTTTGCCCACACGACGGTGGGACTTCCAAAACAATCAATCCAAATATCCAAGAAAACAAACCAACAAGTCAAGGGATGAGAGATTCAAGCTTCGACATCTCTACCTTGGGCAGCGTCAGGGGCAACATCAAGAGCAGCGTCAGGGGCAAGATCGCGTGCCGTTTCTGTTCGTCCGGAACTCACTTTAGTTCCTTCTTTCGCCATGACTCCAACGGTCCCGCACACCTGAAGGAAGCCGACGCCGGGGCAACCGTTGGGGAACTGCTCGTCCAGATAAGCATGATCCTTCTCCAGGTCCCACGACTCTTGACGGCCGGCCTTAAGATCCTCCATCATCTCAATCCTGGCCTTGAGCGTGAAGTAAGCTCCAACGTCAGTGGCAACCTCACCGCCCTCCTTCTTGGCATTTTCCAGTCGAGCCTTCAAATCACTAACACGTTGCTCAGAAACCTTCAAGTTAGTCTCGGCAACGCGACGCATACCCTCTGACATCTTCAGCGACGCCTCTGCTTCTTTCGCCCTATCCACAGCTTGGGAGATCTTCGACTGAGCGTCGTCCCACATCTGATTCGTCTTCAAATGACTCGACCTAAGTTGTTGGAAGACCTACCCACGCAGACAGCAAGTCAGCAGATGCAACAAAAAAAAAAAAAAAAAACAGAGGGGAAGTTTGAGTTCAAACCGTCCAAGAGCCTGTGGCGGCCATTTCCAGATTCTCCAAAGCAGGGAGGTCTTCGATATCGTCAGGTACTGGCAGGGTGAGGAGCTCAGGGAAATCAATGCTCTTCTTCGCAGACTTGCCTTTCGACGCGTCCTCTGAGGCACGAACAAGTTTCCTCTTATGACCAGACGACTTTGAGGGAAGCGACTTGGGAGGACACCCTTTAGGAGGAGCCTTGGAACGCATCCTCTGCGCCAGCAAATCCTTGGCCGAAAGACGAGCGCTAGATCTTTCACTCCGGGATAAGGCTGCATTCAACGAAAACAGAATCAAAGATAGTAGATAAGAGAAACAAGGCAAGGCAGACTTGGTAGGAACCCACATTTAGAAGAAGACGACATCGGTGAATTTGCTTCGACTGGGAGAGTTTGAGCGGTTGCAAAGATGTTGATGTTCGCAAAGGACCTTTCGATCTGGGAAAACTTCAGAACTGTCTGCGTCCTCGAATCTAGAACAGGATCCTCTTCCGGATCTTCGATCTCAGGGTCTGCAAAAAGTTATATGTAAGCCAAAGTTAAAAGCCACGCGACCTACTTCAAGCACAGGAAAGAACACAAACCTTTCCACATCCATTCGGTCAACAAGAACGGACAATCGCCCCCCAAGCCCAAAGACGCAACGTTCACGAAAAAGAACCGCTTTTTCCATCCACGATCGTTCACATTCAACCTCAAAGCCAAGGGTTGGCGGTCATAGCGGCTCCGAAGGTTATACTGGTACGATTGCTTGGACCCCAGACAGCAGTTATAATCTAAAACCCTACAATCTATTCCAACAGCAAAATCTTTGTTCAGACGGTCCAAGACCTTAAGCAAACGCCAGGCATGAGGCATTATTTGGCAAGGGGCTAAGGAGAAAGAAGAGAGCACAGACTGAACTAGTTCAGAGAAAGGAAAGGTATGGCCTATTTTGAAAGGATATTCATAGAAGCAAACCCAACCCGGACATCTCGAGTCGGCCCGTTCGTCTGGATAGGGGAGGCGAGAGATGGCATCCTTAGGAAAACCTCCAACCTGCAAGGCCCTGTCGAGTTCAGGCTGAGTCATGACGTTCACGACGCTTTCCTGCTCGCTGAGAAGGAAAAGGGGGGGGGGGGATCTTCAGAACTTGACTCCGAATTGGAAGCGGCCATGAATGAGATGGTGAAAAGATTCAAACTTGGAAGGAGAAAAGTTACCTAGGGAAGGAGAAGTTACATACGGTGAATATGAGAAGAAAGGGCAGAAGTCAAATCAATTTATTGGCAAAGGATGGGATCCAATTCTGCAGCAGAGACGTCCGATCCAGTGCACGTGTCCGTGATCCATGAAGGAAAGAAAACCGCCCAAGTACAACTTGTTACTCATCCGGTTTCCTTTGGGGCAATTGTTGGGCCACATTTTTATCAAGATTGGATCGGCCCATGAAGCAAGCAAAGATCACGGCCCATCGTGCAGAAGAGGAAGATTCATCCGTTGATGCGACCAACGACTCCATTCGTAACGTCCAGAGCGGAAATCGTGGATAGAATCGTGACATTAAGTAACCGAGTGATCCTCTCAAATCTGGCATTAAATCCTTTCATTTTAAATAAATTAGGATCGATCTATTGTACACACACCTCTACGGATGCAACTGGCTAGCATTCTCGAACTCTCATTGTAATTCGGCACACAGTTTTCTTAAGGAAGAGATCATTCGATCGTTCTACGTGTTCGTCTAACATTACTCAATCTCACTCGATTCATTGCGATCCGTCTCAGCTAAGCTTTACTATTCCCGTTTCGTTTCATCATTCTTGGTTTGCTATTTTGTTTGAAGTTATAAACTGATTCGTTCGACTAATAGCACCACATCGAAGACAATTTAGGTTTGATATCTTTTTGCCCAAAACACATAATAAAATATATCATTTATAAAATATGAAGTCTGTAACAGTGTACAAGGCCTAGTAGCCTTGCATCTCTGTCATTTAATTTATCTCTCAAACTCTAATTAAGATATGTAGCAACAACATTTGTATTGACCAGAAGACGGAGGTGACTCTGTACAGAGACCACCGGCTTTATAGCCCTTGGCTACACAATCATTTTCGCATTGTTGGAGCTCGGGGCTGATTCCAAAGTCACACTGGTGAATGCATGGACCAAATGGATGATCTCCCTTCACTATTGCTTCTGCATCCACATTTCATGCAGTATTACACAATTATTCTACATATAAAGTTAACATTTTTTAACAATTATAAATGCCCAAATTTAACTACTGATGTACTTTTTTTTTCTAGACTTTTGAAATAGTTATATATTAGCATATTCATTATATATAATGTTAAAAAAAGCCTCTATAAAAAGTTATGTTATTTGAGAAATGTATGCCCGTATATGTTAAATTTAACTTGGAAAAACAATCTTATTGAATTAAGAAAATAGTCTTATATTATCATATTTACTCTATATATTTTTTTGTTATAAATAAAATATGATAAATATATACATACATTTTAAAGTCATACTCAATAGTAAATTAGAACAATGAAACAAATAAAACTTCACATGGTAAAATATATAAAATTTATATTATAATTTGGAAATTGATAGAAATTTTATAATTTAATATGTTTATCATATTTTTTATTAAGATAGTATTTATAATTAGTAAATATAAAACTTTTAATTATACTTAATTCTAAATTAGAACAATGGAGCAAATAGAATACTATTGTTAACTCACATATACGATCTATGTATATCACAACAATAACACTTATAATAAAGATGTAAACATTAAAATAAGATATGTTATATAAGAAAAATAGTAATTATAAGATAAGAAATAATTCATAAAATTCTAGGTATGAACATTTGATTTATTACATATGAACCTCTAGTGTACTAACTGTGAACCTTTAATATAGTTTATAGTTATTAACCATTACTAAGGTTCACAACCTTATACTAGAGGTTAGCAAACTTATACATAGGTTGACAATGGATTATTAAAATGCATATTTCATCTGTTTATTTATCTAGACTTTTTAATATATTAAGTATGAACAGTTGGTTTACTACATATGAACCTCTAGTGTACTAAATGTGAACCCTTAATATAGTTTATAGTTATTAACCATGCACCTTGTTATGTTTAGTATACATGTTATCAATGTCAAACCTTAGTATATTAAGTATGAATCTATGTAGTTCATATATACAATTTTGTAGCACGTTCATGTTTGAGCACATTTAGGGTTCATTTATTCTTCTAAAAACTACATCTTATTCTCCATATTGTAGACCATAAAAATAATTGCGAATCTTTATGAACATTTATTGTACTAAATATGAGCATTGGTCTATGTAGTCCATATATACAACTTTGAGCACATACATGTTTTAAATTATTTTCCATTGGTCTATGAGATTCATATGTTACATGTCAATGTGAACCTCTAGTACACTAATTGTGAACCTTAAGCATATAATATTATTAATCATGCACCTTCATATATTAGTATGAATAATTAAAGAATCTGAACCTTTGGTATATTAGATATGAACCTTTAGTTTACTATATATGAACCTCTAGTGTACTAACTGTGAACCTTGAAATATAGTTTATTCAAATGCATGTTTAATCTATTTATCAAATCTGAAAATTTAATATATTTAATATGAACCGTTCTTTCACTACATGTGAACATCTAGTAACTATGAATTGCAAAGTATAATTTTTAACCATACACCTTTTATGTTAAAAAAGCCTCTATAAAAAGTTATGTTATTTGAGAAATATATGCCCGTATATGTTAAATGTAATTTGGAAAAACAATTTTATTGAATTAAGAAAATAGTCTTATATTATCATATCTACTCTGTATAAGTTTTTGTTATAAATAAAATATGATAAATATATACATACATTTTAAAGTCATACTCAATAGTAAATTAGAACAATGAAACAAATAAAATTTCATGTATTAAAATATAAAAATTTTATATTATAATTTGGAAATTAAATACAATTTTATAATTTAATATGTTTATCATATTGTTTTTTATTAAGATAGTATTTATAATTAGTAAATATAAACCTTAAAATCATACTTAATTCTAAATTAGGACAATGGAGCAAATAGAATACAATTTTTAACTCACATATACGATCTATGTATATCACAACAACAATTACACTTATAATAAAGATGTAAACTTCAAAAAAAGATAAGTTATATAAGAAAAAATAGTAATTATAAGATAGAAAATAATTCATAAAATAATTAATTTATTTAAAAAATATAAAAGTAAATTAATAATTCCATTTATTGTATCATGCTAACTTGTAATCTTGACAATTTATTCAAACATCTGAACAACTAATAGCCTTCAAATATTTATCCCATAAAAAAAGATAATAAAAACTAAAATTAAAGAATTAGAATAATTATATAATAACATAAATATTATTAAAACTAACCTCGTGCATAGCATGAGGATAAGTGACTAGTTTAGGTAAAAAACACATTTTGAGTTAGTTTTTATTTACTAAATAATTTAGCTCAATCGAATAAACTATGTGAATTGTGTATTTTTCATGTAAAAAATAAGTTAAATAGAGAAGGATGGTTGGGACTATACCTTGTACAACTAGAAGAGTTGTGCAGAGGAGCGCTAACATGAACAATCTGGAGAAGGGAATGATTTGGACACCCATTTTTACTAGTTGTCTATGAATCTCGAGAAGGGAATGGTTTGGAAGTATTGTTTGATTTGTGAGTAGTGTGGCATTTGGTATTTATACTAATATCTTGGGAGTATAAATGGAAATATTACTTAAACTAAAAAAAATAGAAAGAATTAGAAATTTGATTTTTTATATATTTTAGGGGGGCTGATATTTGATTTCCTAATATATTTGATATGTCGCATTTAAGTATGATCTTGGGATATCTCTTATTTTTTATATAAACAGATAATAGTGGATGCACGCATTGTGACTTTATATAGGATGATATATATATATATATATCAATATCTCATATAAACCAATATGATTTTCAATAATAATTACAAGAATATTTACATTCTAAACTGAGTCTATATTAGTAATTACTAATTAATATTGAGATTTTGGATCATATAGGGAGGTGTTTTAGGGTATAAAATAGAGAGCATTTATAACCATTCGATCTACTTCATTCAAGGATAGAAAGGCTCTCTTGCACTTACAAGAGACGGTGACATAATTGTAATATATGCCATTTTTATTTTTTCGTTCCACTTTTACCCTTCCTTCTCCATCCGCTCATCTGCGATTCGCATCCTCTTCTATTGTCAAGCTTGTTTCCTTTGCTTCGTGAATTCTCTCTCGGCGTGATGGATTACGGTACTCTTTCGTTCTTTTGTTAATTCGTCTGTTTTGATTTGTTTATGAAATTCATTACATTACTTCATCGCCGAATTGTTTTTTGTTGTTCGTGAATTAGGTCGTCATTTTGGATTTGTTTGTTCAATTTGACATTGCCTCTTCGTTCCAGTGCAATTGTTGTAGTTATTGTGTCTCGCTATTTCATGAATTCGCTTTCTATCCTTGCACAAAATTCTCAATGTCAGATTGTCTCTGCTTTGCCTTCGTCTGTTTTTTTGTGTTGTATGAGATTTGTTTTTTTTTGCTTTCGTTTTGGTCTGCTTTTACCAATTGTACCTTATCTGTTCACTCTCACTTTGTGTACATATTTTTTCTTGGAGCTTCTTTTTTCTCTGTTATATTTGTGCATTACATGGAACACATGTTATTGTTGCACCAATTTACCTTATTTATGCACTTTCATCCATTCTATATATTTTCAGTTGGGCCTTCTTCTACTTCGGATGTTGTGGGTGGTGGTGGTGCTGATTCTTCTTCATTTGTTGAGCCAGATACTTGTGAGAGCTATGTGATTCAATTCTCGCACGAAGGGCAAACAATGTACTATTTGCCTCGTTGTCCATAAGATATGAAGCCTTTCATCACTCAAACATTTACTACACATGAGGAAGGTATGGATTTCTACAAGCGTTATGCATCGGGATGTGGGTTTGATGTGCACAAGGACAAAAAAGGATCAGATTGTGGTTCTAAATACTTGATTTGTACTAGGGAAGGCTATAAAGTTGGTAAAAAAAAAACTAGTCGATGCACTCGGGTTTCAAATAGGCTTGGTTTTAATGTGAAAATCATTTTTAGATATGTTGGCAGGTGGGGCTATTTAGTGAAATCATTTGTAGAACATCATATGCATCGGTTTGTTGATGATCCTTATAGGCGGTTTATGAAGAGTAATCGAAATATGGACAGTGGGCATAAAAAGTTTGTGATGAATTGCTCAAGAGCTAATGTAGGGCTTGTTAAGTCTCATAGATTGTACAAGGAACTTGTTGGTGGCTATGGAAATATTGGAGCTGCTGTGGTTGATTTTAAAAATTTTAGGCGAGACTTGTTGGCATTCTTTGCTGGATCAGATGCTCAAATGTTGATTGATCAGTTGTTTGCTAAAAAGAAATTGTACAGTGTGTATTATTTTGATTACGATGTGGATGATATGGATCGTTTGAAGAGTATATTCTGAGCTGATCATGTTTCAAGGAAAAACTTTGCCTTTTTCGGTGAGGTTGTCTCATTCGATGCAACTTATCGAACTAACAATTTATTGTTATATCTTCCCACATGTATAACCTGGTTTTTATACCATTTATTGGGCTTGATCATCATAAGCGATGTGTTACCTTTGGTGCTGGCTTGGTGTTAAAGGAAGATCTCCCGTCGTATGTGTGGTTGTTAGAGAATTTTAAGAAAGCAATGGAAAATGATCCTAGGATAATAGTCACAGATCAAGATCTTTCAATGAAGGCTGTTGTTACACAAGTATTTCCTAACACACGCCATCGCCTTTGCATGTGGCATATTATGCAAAAAGTTCCAGACAAGACAAAAACTGATGTAGATGGTGGTGAGCCTTTTAGGAAGAGATTGAATAGTATAGTATAGACTCATGAACTTGAACTAGTTGAGTTTGAAGAGAAATGGTTACAACTGGTAAATGATGAATTGGAAAACAAGAAGTGGTTTAGTGATATGTTTTCCATTTGCCAGTTTTGGATCCTTGTGTCTTTAGAGATGTGATGTTTGGTGGCTTAGTTAGGACAACATCTATTTTTTGAGGTTCAAAACAAATTCTTTGGCCATTTCACCGACCAAAATTTAAGGCTTGTCGAGTTGTTATTGCACTATGAGTCTGCATTAGACGCTCAAAGACATAATCAGGCAAAGTTAAATCACGATTGCATGACCATGTTGCCTAATTTTAAGACTAAACTTCATTTGGAGAAGCATGCATCAAAGCATTATACGTTGACCGTTTTCTTGGATATTCAGAAAGAAATTTGTGCCTCTTGCTTTTCTTGTCGTATTATTGGGTTGCTTTTTGACAATGGTGTTGTGACTTACAAAACCAAAGAAGGTGATATGGTAGAGGTCAAAACTATGTATTATTGTGCAGATGGTAATGTTGTTTGCGGTTGTAGATTGTTTCAACGTATTGGATACCCGTGTCGCCATATGTTTATTGTGTTTAAGAACATGGGCATGGACAAAATCCCCATGAATTTCATCTTGTCTCGCTGGACAAAGTCAGATACAATAAGTCTTATCTTTTCTATTGATGGGACATTGGTTCAACAATGTTTTGAATTGGAGAAAAGGCAGATTTCGATGAATACTTTGCTTTCAGACTTTTATTGTTGTATGGGTATTTTAGAGCAATGCACAGATGACTGATGCATTTGAAGGATTTCACACAACTTTTGAAGGAGCAAATAGCAGCTTTGATGGAGTATAGTAGGGGTATTCAGAGTTCTGGATCAAGCAATGCACAAATGACTGAGGCATTTGTTGGCACTAGTGTACCGTCCACGATAATTGTGTTACCACCGACCTAAGCAAATAACAAGGATAGCGAGAAGTGAAACATGAGTTCAAGGGAGACAACAACTGGTGGCAAGAGGCGTTGTGGTAAAGGCAAAAAAATTGCATTCCACAATAGTCGCACATGTGTTGAGCAAAGAAAGTTACTGTAGTAGATAATGTTGTGTCTTGCATATTTTGTTGGAGGATATATTGTTAGACCATATTACACTTTTGTTTTATATGATTTAAAGTTGACTATGCATGCTGAATATTTGGATCATATATTTTTAATATTTTAATAGCTCATATTATATGTGTACCGCCATTGATTGATTTAGCATTTTTATTTGTTATGCATGCACTTCGTGTCTTTATGCTTGGCCAAATTAATACACCCAATATCTTGGTGTTGAAGAGGCTGCAAGGAATTTCACTAGAGAGAGAGAAATGTTGTAACCTCTGTAATCCATAACAATGTAGTTTAGTTGCTTTCTTAAATTTTCGTGTATGTATGGTTTAGATTAGGACTCTCGTCTTGTGGTGTTTATGTACCACTTTATTTTTATGTCATACTTCTTTGCTTCTCTGCTTGAGCATAAAGGTAAATGAAACAACTCTATAGTAAAAAGCTTATGAGAAAAGAATGTAATGGGAACCTAAAATTGATCATCTGCATTCATATTAACTGCATTCATCTAGTATCCAACACCAGATCAAAGTCAAATAAACACAATGTTTTTAGATCACAACTACATGCATTAGTAATAGCGTCAAAAATATGCACTGTTAGTTTACATCACATGCATCCATAGAGTAGTCACAAACCGAGCAAACTTTTATCTAATCAAAGTTTTGATCACCTGCATCTAGTTTTTAGATATAGCAGCTACTTTTTCTTCAAAAGAGTACAAAATTGTGGCATTAACCAACCACTAGTTTTTAGATATAGCAGCTACTTTTTCTTCTCCTTGGAGTCTTCTCTGTACTGCTTCACCCACTGTTTTACCTGTTCGTTATACACTTCATTTAGTGTCGATGTCAACATAGTGTGGAGAAACTTCTTCCTCAATACACCAATTGTCTTGGTGTCATTCTTCAAGTTCAATCCATGATGCCACTCCTGGACCCCCATATACGTTTTCATACACCTCATTGCATAAATCCCAGAATCTGCCTTCAATGTAGACATCCCACCTTACATGTCGAGTAATTTTGGATACAGGTTCATACTTTGCAGGGAATCCGCCTTCTTGTGCAGTCTCGCTTTCTTCAAATAGTTTTACATGAGGTCCCTTTGAAAAGAAATCATAACATGTAAAATTATTTGATATATTCTCATTATGAATTCTTCCTGAAGTGCACGCCTTACTATTAAATGTGCATATATAAGTGTCTAAAGTTCGTAGTGTTTTATACTAAAATATAATCAAGAAATTATGCCAAAACACACAAGTAAAACAAAACAAATACCACCCATTCCTTCCCTTTCCCTCCGTACTTTTTTTGGTAGCTTTTTTATGTCATCACAAGCCAACATTTATTCCATGACCGACAACATTCAGAAACAGAGATCAATGACCACACTTAGCTTTTCAAGATTTACACCTTACCAGAATTTATGGGATGTCTCCATATATCTCTTCCATCGATTTATTAGCTGTGAAGTTGTCCAAGATTTGGATTGAATTGGCCTTCAAGTTGAATGTGATCACAAAATAGTGATCATCCAACATTACTGGAAAGAAGACCGTTAAGTGCAATTTTAGCTTGTGAGTGTTAATTTTTTTTTTCATTTCAACTAGTTATGAAAAAAAATACCATATCAATATCCTTCATCTTCCTTCCATGCACAACTAGTAGAGCATTGCCCATCAATGATGCAAACTCGTTTTAAAAAAGTGCCATCCCTCTGCATTAATTTGTTTGCAAACTGTCAGTCTATTAGGTCAATATTTTTTATATGTCAAATTTGATACAATTAATACCAAACCTACTTGGATGATCACACTTCCAAACAGTCTAGATGGTTTCTCTTTGCTTTTCATGTTTTCACCTTGATTGAGATACGCATAACACACATTAATAACTCTGCTATCCATGTCCGCATCCATGGTTGTGAATGTGACTTTGTCTACAACTAGAGTCTTGTACTTGAACACAACATCCCTGAAATTTTTGTGAAAAATAACAAATTCGGTATTGAATTTTTGTAATATAATTAGCTTTTATATACATGAACCTGAAACTTACACTTACAGTTTACTGCCATATTCATTGAAAATGTGGTCCCAAATCAAGTGTTGATCTTCTAACATTCTTTCAGCAATACTAAATGGGGAAATAGGCTCACCTCGCCTAATACCCCTTTATGGAAAGAATTGTTTAGTTAGTTCATTATTTATAAGAATGAAGACGGACACCGTTTTGATGCACTATGAGATCCAAATGACGAATTGTGGGGAGAATCCAAATTTCTCTAAGACTTTGATGATAAATATCAATTCGATTCTATAATAAGCTTTTTCTATATCGAGCTTGACCACCATCCATCCAGTCTTCCCTTTTTTACTTCTAATGAAATGGAATATCTCATGAGTGGAAGAGCTTCAGAGCATGCATGTATGTGTCGCCTCACGTAACGCACCACGCATACCAATAGATGAGCAAAACACCTGATGATGGAAACCCAAAATTCTCATTCAGAGAAACAAACGTGATGTTGGGAACCCAAAGTTACCAATCCCTATCCGTCATATCATGGTATTGGCCAATTCAACAATGTGATGCTAGCATACAATATGTGGAAACTAAGTCTACGCATAGAGCATGTAATAACCCTCCTTAAATTAGAAGGCATTTATTTACGCATATATTGTTTGGATTAATCCTTGGATGACTTTCAACATTAAAGTCTAAGGTCACTGGATTGTGCTAAAACTGCCATAAGTCGAGGTTATTATAGAGCACGTTTGCGATCATCAAGCACACCACTGACAGGTATGTATCCCAGTTGTTTGTAGCGCTTCAACATGTTGTAGTCATGCAACTTCTTACTTGTCGGGCATATATGACACATGGGAGGAAATATAAACAAGTGTCATCTCAGACCTCTCTCCTCACAAAAGCTATAAATAGTGAAGAAAATGCCATTTGATGAGACTTTTTGGAGGGATCGAAAGAATCTCTAAAGAAGGTGACACATTCCAGTCTTAGGTGCTTCACGTTGAGCATTATTTCAAAAAAGTCCTGATAATGACACAAAATTTGCAAGTTTTAACTAAACCCTCTTACTATGCGTTCTATTTTCTAGCGGTTGCTCAATCCGGAGAAATGCCTTCCCCAAGACGGTTGATGTTTTGCAAATATATGAATGAAGCTTGGATCTGGAGTACAATATTCATGATGATATATCGATATCATCTATTCCTCATAAGAGAATTATGGTTCATGGAAATAGAAAAGGAAAACAGAAATAAAATAAGAGAATTATGGTATTCTAATATGGAAAAACTTAGAGCCAACATTCCATTCTTTATTTGGTTCCTTAATTACCTTAAAAAACAAGGTATAAAGAACCCTTTTGATATAAATCTATAGAAGTCCAAACTAGATTAACTAAAACTTGGAGCCTCTTACCCTCAGGAACTACTCAAAGTATTCATCCACCTTTACAGGGAATAAAGATTAACACAATAGATGGAGAAGTCTCTGCAGAACCTAATAAAAATGTTAGAGTAAGTTCTGAAAATAGTACAACCACAATAGAAGATGTTAAGAAAATACATCAACAGCATAATTATTCCAACCAGATCCTTCACACAATAGTTGAGAAAGTAGAATTAATACATGATAAAATCAGCACAGAAACACCCAAATTCCCTAGAGACATTTCTAGACCTCATTTCCAAATCCAGGGAATTCCAAAAGAAACTCTATAAAATATTTCATTAGCCCCTCCCCTTACTATCATTGAAAGAATTGACAAAAAATTAGATAAAGGAAAAAATATAATTAACTGTGTCGATGAATGCAACAATAGTACAGACACAGACTCTAGCAGCCCTTCAGACGATTCAAGAAGTGAGGAAGCCTCATCCGATGAAGAGGCGATAGAAACCTTACAAACTTGTTTAGAAGAAAATTCCCTTACCATTAATAAGTTAAGAAGAAACCATGGTAGACCACAAGCACATAGAAAAATATTTAGAAATACGGACACTAGAAATTTCTACCCTAGGCCTACACCTCCAGATCTTCAATATGAAGAAAGATCCAAGTTTAGAGCCACAAACTATAATGGACAATCTCTCTATGAATGGAACATAGATGGTAAGTCGGAACATGAGATCCTAAATACCTTACAAGAAATGGGTATGGCTAATATAGCCTATAAAGCCACTAGAAAAGATCCCAAGACTTGTGTCACCCTTCTAGTTATCGGATTTACAGGACAGTTAAAGAACTGGTGTGATAATGCTCTATCCTCCCTACAAAAAGAAGAAATCTTTGAATTTATAAATGATGAAGGACAGCCAGAACCAGTTCATCAACTAATATACACTATTAGTATGCATTTTATATGCAACCCTAGAGAAGAGATTCAAGCCAATAGAGAAATACTTTCCATATCAGAGTACTCTACCATCTGGACAAACCCAATTGAACCCAGGTTACAAATAGCAGGTGAAAAGACGAAATTAGAAGTGTGAACAGTAATATGAACTGTGAGTTTTTTGAACTGGAATAAAAGCTGGAACTTACAAACTTTTATACAGGAACAATAAGAGAAGGGAGAGAAATATGAACTGGAATAAAAGCTGTTATTTAGATGAAAAGATGGAACTTACAAACTTTTATACAAACGACTATTTGTTGAAAAACTCGAAAGGATCTTGAAAGCCTTAAAGAACTTCAAACGTAGGCTTCAGCTAAGGGAGAATGTTTTTGGGAGGTTTCTCAGCACATGGGATTCTAAAATATGATGCCTCTAAACATATGATGGCTTTGCCTTTTATAGGGAAGGAAAAGTCTAGGTTCCTTTGTTCATACAGAATATTAGAACTATTTCTTCACGAGTGGTCTCTCCTGTTGGAGCTGCTGTCTTTTGGTGGAGTTCATGCTGTGAGTGGGACTTTTTCCTGATGAAGCGACGTCTTTTGTCTTCTGATCTTTTAATCTTTTGCGGTAGGATTTTGTCTTGATGGGCCTCTTGTCTTCTAGGCTTCTTGTCTTGAAGGGCCTTTTGTCTTCTGGGCTTCTTGTCTTGACGGGCCTTTTGTCTTCTGTGCTATTGTCTTAAAGGGCAAATTCTCACTGGATCATACCCCCCAAAATAAAATATGGGTTTTCTTTTTCTTTTTTACATGGCATAAGGGTTTTGAGCAAATTGTTTTAGATCATCAGCTGGAGAAGGAGGTGGAGTTCTATCCGGGCTTTCACAACTGTTAGCCCAACTTTGTTTTCCCAGGGATATAAACTTCTGGAAGGCTTTGAATTCCTCCCATTGTTGGAGTTGTTCTTTTGGAATAGAAGGAATTGGGATCTTTGCCAAAGGAGGTGTTGAGGTTGAGGTTGTGACTGTTTTAGGGGTAGCTGGTAATTTTGTTGTCTTTTGTTGAAGAGTTGTTCTTACTTTCTCGACGGTGAGTGTAGAGATGATGAATTTTTCCCACCATCTGATCTTAAAGCGTCTGCAAAGGGTTAAGGGAAAGCCTTGGGGATGAAACTCTAAGGTCTCGTATGTCCAATAGAAAATCCATGCAACACCGAAGTCACGATGGAAACGTAGGGTCTTTGTGAAAGGTTGGTCTTGAGAGTAGTGAAGGTAGTAGTTATATACTGTTGTTATCTCAGGGGGATAGATATCTTTTGTGGCTCCGAAAGTAAGCCACCAATCATAGAACCAGATAGGGAAATTATATGGGAAGTGTTTATCAAAGAAAAAGAACCAAGAGTGGTTAAAGGGTCTGAGTAGGAAGGTTCTATCCCAGACATTTTTGTAATCTTGATAGGTGTAGCCTGGAAGATCGGGAATAACTTGCGGAAGGGAAAATGGTTTTAAAGTCTAGGGGTTGGACCATTCTGTTATAGTGAGGACTTTGAGGATTCTGCATTTTGAGTAAGAGATGCGTGATGGGTCTGTTGTGCACATATTATGAGAGACTTCGACAGATCCTGAGTCAACCAGGATGAATGCATAGAACTTTTAGGTCTTAGAGAGGTTCTCAGGGAACCATTGGAAATAAAGAGGAAAGAGTTTTTTGAGGTAAGGGTCAAGTTGGGTTTGTCCAATTGGACAAGTCGTTTAGCAATTTCTTCTTCACTCCCTTCTATCATGAATTTTTGCAATTCTTCTCTTCTAGTTGGATCTATGTGGGAGAAGTTTGACTTTCGTTTAAAATGATTCAAATGTTTTTGGTATGCATAGACTCCCCATCTATAGTAAGCCTATTTTTTAAGATCGAAAACCATCTTCATAGTGGAGGAATTACGTTTTCCCTATAAAAATTCTCTAGTAAGAAAATCGGGTAAAGAATTATTTTTTCCCTTTATAAATTCTATTTTGAAGTCGAATACAGAAACAATAGCTTGCCATCTGGCAAAAATCTATTTTGAGACTAGATTTTGAACATCCTTTTGTAAAATTTCTTTAGTAGATTGACAGTCTACTCGAAGAAGAAATTCTTTGTTATATAAATTATCGAAACTTAGAAATACAAGAAATAATAGATAAAACTCCTTTTTTACCAGTGCTGTAATTCTTTTATGGTCCTGACCAGACACCAGAATAGTACCTAACTAGGGATTTTTTGGTTTGATCTGGTAATCTTTGTTTGTGGGAGAATGTTTTTGGGAGGTTTCTCAGCACATGAGATTCTAAAATGTGATGCCTCTAAACATATGAGGTCTTTGTCTTTTATAGGGAAGGGGAAGAGTCTAGGTTCCTTTGTTCGTACAAAATATTAGAACTATTTCTTCACGAGTGGTCTCTCCTGTTGGAGCTACTGTCTTTTGGTGGAGTTCCTGCTGTGAGTGGGACTTTTTCCTGATGAAGCGATGTCTTTTGTCTTCTGATATTTTAATCTTTTGAGGTGGGCTTTTATCTTGATAGGCCTCTTGTCTTCTGGGCTTCTTGTCTTGAAGGGCCTTTTGTCTTATGGGCTTCTTGTCTTGAAGGGCCTTTTGTCTTATGTGCTTTTGTCTTGAAGGGCAAATTCTCACTGGATCATACCCCCCAAAATAAAATATGGGTTTTATTTTTCTTTTTTACATGGAATAAGGGTCTTGAGCAAATGTTCTGGATCATCGGCTGGAGAAGGAGGTGGAGTTCTATATGGGCTTTCATCGCTGTCAGCCCAACTTTGTTTTCCTTTGGATATAAACTTCTGGAAGGCTTTGAATTCCTCCCATTGTTTTGTTGTTCTTTTGGAATAGAAGGAATTTGGATCTTTGCCAAATGAGGTGTTGAGGTTGAGGTTGTGACTGTTTTGGGGGTAGCTAGTAATTTTGTTGTCTTTTGTTGAAGAGTTGTTCTTACTTTCTCGATGGTGAGTGTAGAGATGATGAATTTTTATCACCATCTGATCTTAAAGCGTCTGCAAAGGGTTAAGGGAAAGCCTTGGGGATGAAACTGTAAGGTCTCGTATGTCCAACAAAAAATCCATGCAACACCGAAGTCACGATGGAAACGTAGGGTCTTTGTGAAAGGTTGGTCTTGAGAGTAGTGAAGGTAGTAGTTATATACTGTTGTTATCTGAGGGGGATAGATGTCTTTTGTGGCTCCGAATGTAAGCCACCAATCATAGAACCAGATAGGGAAATTTGCTGGGCAGTGTTTATCAAAGAAAAAGAACCAA
Source organism: Rheum nobile (assembly GCA_027886185.1). Lineage (NCBI taxonomy): Eukaryota > Viridiplantae > Streptophyta > Magnoliopsida > Caryophyllales > Polygonaceae > Rheum > Rheum nobile. The sequence goes on along the minus strand of WOAB01000327.1, from coordinate 91,953 downwards.
GAGTGGTTAAAGGGTCTGAGTAGGAAGGTTCTATCCCAAACGTTTTTATATTCTTGATAGGTGTAGCCTAGAAGATCGGGAATAGCTTGCGGAAGGGAAAATGGTTTTAAAGTCCAGGGGTTGGTCCATTCTATTATAGTGAGGACTTTGGGGATTCTGCATTTTGAGTAAGAGATGCGTGAGGGGTCTATTGTGCACATATTATGAGAGACTTCGACAGATCCTGAGTCAACCGGGATGAATTCATAGAACTTTTGGGTCTTAGAGAGGTTCTCAGGGAACCATTGGAAATCAAGAGGAAAGAGTTTTTTGAGGTAAGGGTCAAGTTGGGTTTGTCCAATTGGACTATATTCTGGTGTTAGGTAGACTGGGGAGATTGGGTTTGGTTTTAAAAAGTACTGGTAAATGGGTTGTCTTTTTTGTGGGTTGTTTTGGCAGAAGTCTTTGTTGCCAAGTGGGCTTGGGTATATGGAACAGGTGGAAAGTTAGAAAGGACTTGGAACTGGTTCTGTACTGGGAGTATAGAAGAAGAGGATGACAAACTATTGTAGTCCTGTGGGGTCTGTTTTCTGTCTTTGGGATCCATACCTGTAAAAGGAACATTTAATTAGAAAGGGATCTCGTCGACTTTGAGGTCTTTGACTATGGGCTAGTACAAGTCATTTAACGATTTCTTCTTCACTCCCTTCAATCATGATTTTTTGCAATTCTTCTCTTCTAATTGGATCTATGTGGGAGAAGTTGGACTTTCGTTTAAATGATTCAAATGTTTTTGGTATCCATAGACTCCCCATCTATAGTAAGCCTATTTGTTAAGATCGAAAACCATCTTCATAGTGGAGGAATTACGTTTTTCCCTATAAAAATTCTCTAGTAAGAAAATCGGGTAAATAATTGTTTTTTCCCTTTATAAATTCTATTTTGAAGTCGAATACAAAAACAATAGCTTGCCATCTGGCAAAAATCTGTTTTGAGACTAGATTTTGAACATCCTTTTGTAAAATTTCTTTAGCAGATTGACAGTCTACTCGAAGAGGAAATTCTTTGTTATATAAATCATATTGAAACTTAAAAATACAAGAAACAATAGATAAAACATCTTTTTTAACAGTGCTGTAATTCTTTTGTGTTCCTAACCAGACACCAGAATAGTACCTAACTAGGGATTCTTTGGTTTGATCTGGTAATCTTTGTTTGAGAATGCCGCCAAAACCTAATTTTGAGGCATCTGTTTCTACTATCATGAAAGCAGAGGGATGATGAATGCTAGCACAAGGTAGGGACTTGACCTTTTCTTTAAGGAGCTGGACTACTTTGGTCTGCTTAGTTGTCTAGGTAGGTGGATTTTTCTTGAGTCTTTGAAATAGAGGGGAACAAATTTGTCTAAGGTTAGGGAATAAGTCATAGATGTAGTTTAGACATTCTAGGAATCTTTGTAGTTGATTTTTTTCTTTTATTTCATTTGGAAATTTGTTGGTGAATTCAATACTTCTGTTTATTGGTTTGATTATAAATGTTGTGTCCTAAGAACCTGATCTGTGTTTGAAATAATTTTATTTTTGAGGCAGAGACTGCTAAGCCATTCTTTTCTATTATGTGTAAGAAAGTGTTAAGGTGTTTGAGGTGTTCTTCGATGCTTTTTTAGAAGACAAGAACATCGTTAATGTAGACTATTTTAAAATTTGAGTAAGGATTAAAAATGTCATTCATGATTCTTTGAAATTCTGAAGTGGCATTTTTTAAGCCAAAGGGCATTATATTCCATTCGTAATGTCCAAACGGGATTGTGAAGGCTGTTTTGTATCTATCTTTGTTTTCTATTTGGATTTGCCAAAATCAACTCTTCATATCAAATTTTGAATAGATATTGGACTCAGAAAGTCTATTAAGTAAGTCTCTTTTATTAGGAATAGGGTATCTTATCCATTGGAGGGCCTTATTTATGGGTTTATAGTTAATGACTAGTCTAGGGACTCCACTTGCTTTTTCTGCCTGATTGTTAACATAAAAGGCCGCACAACTCCAAGGGGATTTGGAGGATCGTATAAGATTCTTTTGAAGAAGAGAGTCAATTTCTTTTTTACAAAATTGTAGAAGTTCCTGATTCAATTGTATGAGTCTAGATTTAGTAGGAATGTTTATTTCTTTAAAGTCTTTGAGTTTTATAAAATATTCTTGTTTTACTTGTGGGTCTTCAAGTTTGTCTATTAGTTCAAAAATGACTTCTTTTTCATCACTTTTAGTGATAACATTGCAAAATTGTGTAGTTTCGGAATTATCAGAATCTGAAGAATCAGGAGGATAATTATATTTAGAGGAATCCTCTATGAGGATTTTTGTTAGTCTATTTTTTAGATTACTGTCGTCTTGACAAACTTCATTGATCTTTTGTTTGAGACTACAACTGTTTGTCTTGTGGCCTGGTTTACCACATTTATAACATATAATCTTTTTATATGTTTTCCTAGGTTGAAATCTCTTGTTAGGAGGGTAGTTGGACCTTTCATGTTTGTTTTTAGGACTAAAATTTTTGTGTTTATTTTTATAATTTTTTCTATTATTAGAAGGGGGTTCTAATTTGGTGAGGCCAAAGGCTTCACAGAAGTTGCCTAGTTCTTTTCTTCTAGATCCTTTTTCTCTACCATACTTGGCCTGAATTTTTAATTCGGAGCAAAGGGTTAGTCCTTCTTTTTTTATAAAGGTTGTTAGTTGACCATAGGTCATGTCTTTCCAAGGGATCTCTTCAGCTTGAATTTCAGCCTTTATCTTTTGATTTATTCTTTCAACAAACATGGTAGGAAGGCCAGAGACGAAACGCTATTTCCAATAACCCTTATTGCAGTCATCCCTTTTATAGACATAGGATAGAAAAACATCTTTATACCACCTATAATCACTAAGGGTTCTGCATCTAAGGTTGGAAAGTATTTCTCTATTGGCCTGAATCTCTTCTCTAGGGTTGCCTATGAAATGCATACTAATAGTGTATATTAGTTGATGAACTGGTTCTGGCTGTCCTTCATCATTTATAAATTCAAAGATTTCTTCTTTTTGTAGGGAGGATAGAGCATTATCCCACCAGTTCCATAACTATCCTGTAAATCCGGTAACTAGAAGGGTGACACAAGTCTTGGGATCTTTTCTAGTGGCTTTATAGGCTATATTAGCCATACCCATTTCTTGTAAGGTATTAAGGATCTCATGTTCCGACTTACCATCTATGTTCCATTCATAGAGAGATTGTCCATTATAGTTTGTGGCTCTAAACTTGGATCTTTCTTCATATTGATGATCTAGAGGTGTAGGCCTAGGGTAGAAATTTCTAGTGTTTGTATTTCTAAATATTTTTCTATGTGCTTGTGGTCTACCATGGTTTCTTCTTAATTTTTTAATGGTAAGGGGATTTTCTTTGAAGCAAGTTTGTAAGGTTTCTATCGCCTTTTCATCGGATGAGGCTTCCTCACTTCTCGAATCGTCTGAAGGGCTACTAGAGTATGTGTTTGTACTATTGTTGCATTCATCGACACAGTTAATTACCTTATCTTTTAAATTTTGGTAAATTCTTTCAATCATAGTAAGGGGAGGAGCTAAAGATATATTTTTTAGAGTTTCTTTTGGAATTCCCTGGATTTGGAGATGAGGTCTATAAATGTCTCTAGGGAATTTGAGCGTTTCTGTGCTGATTTTATCATGTATTAATTCTATTTGCTCAGTGATCAGTGCTATTTTGTAGCACATTTCTAGGGATTATTACCAGGTTTGAGGCGCCATTTGGTGGGATTTTATGCACAATTGGCGATTATGGAGTTGGAGCAGAGAAGTGTGGTTTTGGTGGTCTGGAGGAGCTTATTGGAGACATCCAGAAGAAGAGAAATTGACCACCTGAGGAGACAAGCAAGATCCATGAAGAAACCACGTGAGAAGGCGGTGAAGTGAAGAAACCGCGACCAAGCCGCAGGGAGTAGAAGGCCGCGGCAAGATTTCCGAAGGAGATGGGCGATAGCGAGGAGGCCGCGCCCGCAGCCGAATTATCGGAAATTAATTATGCACTTCGAGAACAAACCGCGACCGCGGCCAAAAGGCCGCGACCGCAGCCATCAGCGGGAGTTAGCCCGACGCGCTCCGAACTTCTGTTTTCTTTTTCTGTTTTTCCTTTTTCGTTATTTTATTTAATTCCGAATATTAGTATTTTTCCTTTTTAGGGATGAGGTTTGTGATCTTGGGCTTTAGGTTAACTTATTTAACATAACTCCCACAACCTCCATTCGGGAGATCCCATATAGATGAACCCCGGATTATCGTATGTTCAGTATTCAGAATTTTTCCCTTTCAACAATTATGTCTTTCAGTACTATGAGTAGCTAAGCACCCATTGTTTAGTCCGGCATGTGAAGCTTTTTCTATGGTTTGATTGCGAGGTTAATTCTCTATTTCCTATTTCCTTTGGGTTTATATCTTTCTTCTTGCACTTATTCATATGGATTGTTATTGAATTGACTAGACTGATCACCTAGTTAGGTTTAGTAATTATCTATTGCTAGGGTTTGGAATTGACCGGTCGGTGATTTTTTATCTAGAGTAGCATCCATAATTATCTAGGACTGGTAGGACTATATTATTATGAAAGAAGATTGATTGCATGTTAAATTATTGCGGGTTGTGATTATTTGACATGTATCCTGGTTTGATCCTATGCCCAATGCTATTATTGTTCTAAATCTTGAGTGTTTCGTATGCGTTCAATAATAAGAGTTGCTAGGACTGGTAGGACTAGTAACTATACAAGAATAGGGACAGGAATAAACAAAGGAAAGGAATAGAGAGAACCTATGACCAATCTACCATAGGAAAAGTGGATCTTGTTTGGCTAAGTGTTTTTCCCACATTTGATTACACTCTTTGCTTATTTGCTTTGTTTACTTTCTTGATTATAAAACCAACCAAAAACTCCCCCCTCTTGTTACTATTGCATGCGAACAACACATAGATTAATCCCTTCCTCCCTGTGGATTCGATCCTTACTTGCCCTAACTACTTGTTTAGGTTTGTCTAGGTTTATTTTGATTTAGTGGTATACGACAATCGCTTGTCAAAATTGGCGCCGTTGCCGGGGACGACAAGTGTTGATTTTTCTGTGTGTTTGTGTGTGTTCATTTGGTGTGGATCTATGTTATGGTCCACACCCTTACTACTAACTCCCCTCTACTTGGTATTGATTCAGAGATTGAGAGGACTATTTCCCAGGGTCTCAGAGTAAATCGTGCTTTGGTTTTTGATAATCCTGCGTTCGAGATGGCTGAAGAAGAACAGACGTTGAGGCAGTTGACTGCGCCCAACCTGCAACAGCAACCGCTGGCTGTGCGGTTTCCTGAGTTGGTTGAGGGCATAAATTTCGAGTTGAAGTCTGGGTTAATCCACTTACTCCCCCACTTCCATGGGATGAGTGGTGAAGACCCCAATAAACATCTTGCTGAGTTTCATTCGGTGTGTAGCAGTATGAAGCCGAAGAATGTGACTAAGGACCATATTAAGCTGAGGGACTTTCCTTTTTCACTGAAGGATACAGCCAATGACTGGTTCTACTATCTCACTCCAGAGAGCATTGACACATGGGTCAAGATGAAGAAAGCCTTCCTGGAGAAGTACTTTCCGGCTACAAAACTGAACAGCCTGAAGCGAGCTATCAGCAACATCGAGCAGCAGTCTGGTGAATCGCTCTACGAGTATTACGAGCGGTTCAAGAAGATGATATCCAGCTGCCCCTTCCACGGCTATTCTGAGCAGGACCTCGTACTTTATTTGTACGATGGTCTTCTTGATGAAGAGAGAAGGATGGTGAACACTGCTTGTGGAGGGAACATCCTCAACAAGACTCCTACTGCAGCTTTTGAGACCTTCTTTGAGCTATCTGAGGGCTCAAGATAGTTCCGTAAAAGGGCAGGCGCCCAATCCGTGAAAGCTGCAGAGTCTCAGCCCAATTCTACTCTTCTTGCTGAAGTGGCTGAGATGAAGGAGATGATGAAAAGATGCATGATGAGAGGTGGCTTGCAGCAAGTCAAATCATGTAGGATATGCTATGAGAATACACATCCAACTGATGCATCTCCCACCCTGCAAGAACCAACTGCTGAGGTGAACGCTATTGGCGGATATGGCCCTCAAAGGCCAAAATATGACCCGTACTCCAGCACCTACAATCCCGGGTGGAGAGATCACCCAAATTTGAGGTACGGGAACCAGCAGAGCACTCATTAGGGGCAGGAGACCCAGGACTATCAGCAGAGGCCCCCATAGTTTCTCCAGCGCCCGAAGCAGTACCAGCAGCCTAGGGGTCAGCAACAATTTAGAGCTCCTTATGCACAAAGACCCCAGGGCCAGAGTTCCAGTGTCTCTACATCTGCCGACGACCAGATAAAAGCTCTCAACCAAGGCATACTATTAATGTCAAATGCTATGGTCTAAACAAATAAAGAGATGGGAGCACATATCCAAGCGCTAGCAAATACGGTGGCCCAGAATCAACAGGAACATAAATCCAGTATTAAAACCTGGAGAAGCAGATGGGTCAACTGTCTATGGTGGTGAGCAGGCTAGAGGCTCATGCGTCGGGGAAACTACCCTCTCAAACGGTAGTCAACCCGAAGGAGAATGTGTGCGCCATGATGCTGAGAAGTGGTGCTGAGATAGAGGCCAGGAAGGCTGCTGAGAAGGAGGTCTAGGTGACCAAGGAGGAAAGCCACCAAGAAAACGAGGTCGAAGGCGAGTTCGGCAAGGGAGAGAAGGAGCCGCGACCGCGGCACGAAGGCCGCGACCGCGGTATGTTCACTGATGAAAATGCTGATTTATTCTCCCCCGAGGTCGAGAGCAAATCGCGATCGCGGAACGAAGGCCGCGACCGCGGCCTCTTCGCTGAGAAGATTTCTGAAGTTCTGAAGCAACCGCGACCGCGGTCCCCAAACCGCGGCCGCGGCCAGGCCCCTGTGTACGTGGACGACTACGTAGGACCTGATTTTCCTCCCCTCTTCTCCGAGAAGCCTTCCACGCCATTCCCAGAGGCTCTAGCGGACACCAGGAAGCCTGCCAGGGATAAGGATATGTTCGACTGGGTGAGCAACTGCGAGGTAAATGTCCCTTTGCTTAAACTTTTGACTAGTGCCCTCGTTATGCTAAATTTTTGAAGGAGATCTGCACACAAAAGAGGAAGCGTGCAGTGAAGGAGAAGAAGAAGGTGGTGGTGAGTGAGAACGTGGCCGCTATACTGCAAAAGCGGATACCCAAGAAGGCAGATGATCTAGGGATGTTCACCATTCCCTACAAGATTGGAGGTACCCTGTTCGACAGGGCATTACTTGACTTGGGTGCCTCCATCAATGTGTTGCCACTCGCTCACTACGAGTCCTTAGACGTGGGGCCACTTGAGAAGACGGGGATTGTCATCCAGCTGGCGGAAAATTCAATTGTCAGTCCCAAGGGAATTCTGTAGGATGTGCTGGTACAGGTGGACCACTTAGTATTCCCTGCAGACTTCTTCGTCATGGACACTGGGCAGGACAAGGATTCACCTGTGATGCTGGGAAGGCCGTTTATGAACACGGCCAATACAAAGATTGATGTGAGTAGCGGTTCTCTCACAATGGAGTTTGATGGGGAGACGGTCGGGGTCAGCATAGACGACCAAAAGAGACACCCTCTTGATGGGGACCCCGAGCGCTCATTGGAGGTGAGCGAACCAAGTTGAGGACGAGGAAGCGGTATGTCATGCCATGACAATAACTAAGGCGCTGTCCGGGAGGCAACCCGAGGTATGTATTATTTTCTTTGCTTTTCTTTCTTTATTTTTGCATTAGTTTTGCCTTGTTTTTGTTTTTGTTTTTGGTTTTGTTTTTGTTTCCGACTAACCTGCAGGAAAGAGACCCATGCGTATTGAAGAAGGTAACTACCACCATTGTAAGTCTCTCCTGTCCCTGCACTAGTCAACCCTCCGAAAACACCTTAAACGGGGGGCAAAAAAAATAAAAATTGTACAAGTATGAGCTGTCCAGTATTCTATGGAGAGGGGTACGCATGTTGCCAACGGAGTAAATTTTCGCTACACAATTTATTGGCAACGATGGTGGCCCCACAGTCGACAGCCGCGAAGGAAGACCACTCATGGCCCACACCACGATCATATCTGGGCCCATTTTTTGTGGTATTTGAAGGCCGTGCAACCCCGGCATCATTGTTTTACCACTACTCACCAAGTGGTACATTTTGGTTGCACGGTTGGAGAAGATGTTGGAGTTGATGATGACACCCGCCCAACACCAGCGACCGGTGCATATTATGCGGACCGCCAGCAACAACGGAAGTGTCCAAGCCATCTCGACGATATTTGTGAGCTTATTCCTTCTTTTCCCTATGCTTCTATTCTTTTGTCTTTCATTACATTGAGGACAATGCAATGTTTAAGCATGAGGGAGGGTTTTATATTTTTATGTCGCTGAGGAGAAAACGAAAAAAGAAAAGAGCCACAAAATTTGAAAAAAGGCTAAAATTAAAATCCTGGGATAGGTCGAAAACCCGAAAGGGCGGCCTAGGTAATAAGCAGGTGGCTTGGACCAGCATTAGGCTGGGGAAATAAGAGGTCAAGAGTGATGTGAGCATACTGTGAGCCCATCTATGAAAAATGAAATGAGTGGCTTGGTAAAAACCTGAAAGGGCGCCTTGGCAAAATGAGCGAAAAGAAGAAGAGCGATTTCTAGGAATCCCTATTTTACTTGGCGAGGCGTCATAAGAAGAGGAGTCATAAGGAGGTTTCGGTTAGGTCACTCTGGAGGAATAAGAAGATAGATGGGAGATAGGATTAGAATTTGTTTCCACTCTATGGTGTTTGGGATAAGCTTGGGGGAAGTACTCTGCTTTCCTTTTAGCTTGACTGTGTGGGGTGTTGATTTGATGTTGTAGTTATTGTGCCGAGCTTATTTTGTATGGTTGCCTGGAGTTTATTGTTTGGTGTAATTCTTGGAGGTTGAGTTTTCTATGCTTCCTGAAGCCTTGGGGATTTGATTGGAGGAGTAGGTTTACTTTAGCTTACTCGAGGACGAGCAAGGTTTAAGCATGGGGGATTTGATCAGTGCTATTTTATAACATATTTCTAGGGATTATTACCAGGTTTAAGGCGCCATTTGGTGGGATTTTATGCACAATTGGAGATTATGGAGTTGGAGCAGAGAAGTGTGGTTTTGGTGGTCTAGAGGAGCTTATTGGAGACATCCAGAAGAAGAGAAATTGACCACCTGAGGAGACGAGCAAGATCCATGAAGAAACCATGTGAGAAGGCGGTGAAGTGAAGAAACCGCGACCAAGCCGCGGGGAGAAGAATGTCGCGGCAAGATTTCCGAAGGAGATGGGAAATAGCGAGGAGGCCGCGCCCGCGGCTCGAAGGCCGCGCCCGCGGCCGAATTATCGGAAATTAATTATGCACTTCGAGAGCAAACCGCGACCGCGGCCAAAAGGCCGCGACTGCGGCCATCAGTGGGAGTCAGCCCGACGCGCTCCGAACTTCTGTTTTCTTTTTCGTTGTTTTTTTTAATTCCGAATATTAGTATTTTTTCTTTTTAGGGATGAGGTTTGTGATCTCGGGCTTTAGGTTAACTTATTTAACCTAACTCCCACAGCCTCCATTCGGGAGATCCCATATAGATGAACCCCGGATTAACCTAACTCCCACAACTGTTGTTAAAAACTTGCTATGATCTTAAGGCTTCAAAAACTTCAGAGGGAGGCTTCTGCTAAGGGAGATTTCTCAATGGGAGTTTTTGCTGCAATGTGATTCTCCAAAAAAATGTGATCTTTTCTAGTGACTTTATAGGTTATATTATCCATACCCATTTCTTATAAGGTATTAAGGATCTCATGTTCCGACTTACCATCTATGTTCCATTCATAGAGAGATTGTCCATTATAGTTTGTGGCTCTAAACTTGGATCTTTCTTCATATTGATGATCTAGAGGTGTAGGCCTAGGGTAGAAATTTCTAGTGTCTGTATTTCTAAATATTTTTCTATGTGCTTGTGGTCTACCATGGTTTCTTCTTAATTTATTAATGGTAAGGGGATTTTCTTCGAAACAAGTTTGTAAGGTTTCTATCGCCTTTTCATCGGATGAGGCTTCCTCACTTCTCGAATCGTCTGAAATCCTGCTAGAGTCTGTGTTTGTACTATTGTTGCATTCATCGAGATGGTTAATTATCTTATCTTTTAATTTTTGGTCAATTCTTTCAATGATAGTAATGGGAGGAGGTAAGGAGAGGAGCTAAAGAAATATTTTGTAGAGTTTCTTTTGGAATTCCCTGAAAATGTCTCTAGGGAATTTGAGCGTTTCTGTGCTGATTTTATCATGTATTAATTCTACTTGCTCAGCTATTGTGTGAAGGATCTGATTGGAATAGTTATGTTGTTGATGTATTTTCTTAACATCTTCTATTATGGCTGTACTATTTTCAAAAGTTGTTATTCTGACATTTTTAAAAGGTTCTGCAGAGACTTCTCTGTCTATTGTTTTAATCTTTATTCCCTGTAAAGGTGGATGAATACTTTGAGTAGTTTCTGAGGGTAGAAGGCTCCAAGTTTTAGTTAATCTAGTTTGGACTTCTATAGATTTTTTTTCAAAAGGGTTCTTTATACCTTGTTTTGTAAGGTAATTAGGGAACCAAATAAAGAATGGAATGTTGGCTATAAGTTTTTCCATATCAGAATACCATAATTCTGTTATTTTATTTTTGTTTTCTATTTCTATTTTCATGAACCATGTTTTCTTAATTTTATTCTTTTTAGATTCAAAGTCTCTTCTTAAATAATCTTTGTCTAGAGTAAATTCTGTTTTAGAGATAACATTTATAGAGGAATATCTACCCATATCACTCCGAGTAGGTGAAGAGGGAGGAGATTGTTCTCTATTTAGTTCATTAACTGGATTACGAATAGGATTGCTAAATTCTACTCTGACTGAATGGTCTCTAGTTGTGTAAAAGGAGTCTGAAAAGGAAGTTCTGGATGGGAACGTATTAGGGATTCTAGGCATAGAAGGAAAGGACCTGCTGGAGTTAAATCTTAAGAGTACTCTACCATCTTGACTTTCTTCTATTTGAGAAATCTCTGTTCTTTAAATATTACTAGGAGGACGATTATGTCTAAGTTCAAGAGTCTCAGGTATAGTAATATCTTCCCATTTTATTAATTTAGGAGTGAAGGTCATGGATTTTTCTGCTTCTAGTTGTAGAAGAGTAGTTTCTCCTCTAGGAACAGGAGGTACAAGACATCTAGGGTCTACGAGAGAACTTAAGAGTTTATAATGGATTCTGTAGATTATGGCAAAGTTTTTGGAGAATTGTTTGAAGCCATTATTAAGGAGTTTAATATCAAGGGTAAGAGTCTCACAAATTCTAGGATCTGTCCTATCAGCATTAAAATTAGGAGAGCAATTAAAGAAAATAGGGTCATTACAAATATTAGTTTGTATGACATCAATTATGGAGTCTTTATAAGATTTTAATCTATCATCTCTTAAAGCCATAAATACTGGAGTGTCTATTCCTTGTCTGGCTAAGGGTTTTAGGGCAACTTGTATTAATCTAATGTGGATATACCTGTAACTCTTGTCTAAGTACTTTTTAAGGGATAAGGATGAAAGTAATTGCAGAGTTTGTTGGTCTTTGTCTAGACTAAGGGTCTCTTCATGACTTTTAACACTAAGGACTGTTTTAAAGTCAAGGAGTCCTATTCTGTAGATGGACTCTATACTCTATTGTGGTATGGACCAATCTGAAATATTATTTTCATAAAGATTTTCATTTCTATGTACAACAGGGGTGCTAGTAGAACTAGAACCTCTAGATAGAATACGTCTAAATTGTAAGGCCATGATCAAAGACGGTTTAGGAACTGTTAATCTTAATCATATGAGTTATTGTTACAATTGGCATGGGACCATCTACCGGGACTACCCTATCCTTCAGGCTGACCAAGCGGTTTTACGACTAAACCAAACACGCATTCTTTAGTAACAGTAACGAGTATGACTCAGGTGAACAGTAACTAAAGGCGTAAATAGCAGTGTGAACATTAATATGAACTCAGGTGAACAACTAAACGCATTCAGATGTATGTTACTAGTGGCTCTGATACCAAATGAACACAAGTTATAAATAGCAGGTAAAAAGACGAAAATAGCAGTGTGAACAGTAATATGAACAATGACTTTTTTGAATAGTAAAAATGAAGAACAAAATATCAAAGCTAATGAAATAGCTTAAGCTTTCAATTTGGCTCATGTGAATGAGCATCAGTAGTCTAGGAGGATTGTGATAATATGCTCAAGAGATCGATATTATACTTGCCACTGAATAAAATATCAACAAAAAAATACACAAATATTTCAAATTCTAATTAATAAAATGGGGAACAACAAAACATACAAAATATCAATTACAACTCTTAAAATAGATATCAATAAACTAACCATATAAAAATCTAATTCAATTAATTATAGAAATAAGGTGTAAGAAAATCATAAGAAAATGGAGATGTGGATTGAGATCTTTTATTTTTTGGAATGGATGTCTTGTATCTGTATGACCTTTATATAGAGGTAAAATTTCTCTTTATGGTCACATTCATTTGTCATCTACATTCATTTGGAATGGATGTCTTGTTGGCATACTTTGCTGGATCAGATGCTCAAATGTTGATTGATCAGTTGTTTGCTAAAACAGGAATTGTGCAGTGCGTATTATTTTGATTACGATGTGGATGATATGGATTGTTTGAAGAGTATATTCTGAGCTGATCCTGTTTCAAGGAAAAACTTTGCCTTTTTCGGTGAGGTTGTCTCATTCGATGCAACTTATCTAACTAACAATTTATTGTTATATCTTCCCACATGTATAACCTGGTTTTTATACCATTTATTAGGCTTCATCATCATAAGCGATGTGTTACCTTTGGTGTTGGCTTGGTGTTAAAGTAAGATCTCCCGTCGTATGTGTGGTTATTAGAGAATTTTAAGAAAGCAATGGGAAATGATCCTAGGATAATAGTCACAGATCAAGATCTTTCAATGAAGGTTGTTGTTACACAAGTATTTCCTAACACACGTCACCGCCTTTACATGTGGCATATTATGCAAAAGTTCCAGACAAGACAAAAACTAATGTAGATGGTGGTGAGCCTTTTAGGAAGAGATTGAATAGTATAGTATGGACTCATGAACTTGAACTAGTTGAGTTTGAAGAGAAATGGTTACAACTGGTAAATGAGTATGAATTGGAAAACAGGAAGTGGTTTAGTGATATGTTTTCCATTTGCCAGTTTTGGATCCTTGTGTCTTTAAAGATGTGATGTTTGGTGGCGTAGTTAGGACAACATCTATTTTTGAGGTTCAAAACAAATTCTTTGGCCATTTCACCGACCAAAATTTAAGGCTTGTCGAGTTGTTATTGCACTATGAGTCTGTATTAGACGCTCAAAGACATAATCAGGCAAAGTTAAATCACGATTGCATGACCATGTTGCCTAATTTTAAGACTGAACTTCATTTGGAGAAGCATGCATCAAAGCATTATACGTTGACCGTTTTCTTGGATATTCAGAAAGAATCTTGTGCCTCTTGCTTTTCTTGTCGTATTATTGGGATGCTTTCTGACAATGGTGTTGTGACTTACAAAACCAAAGAAGGTGATATGGAAGAGGTCAAAACTATGTATTACTGTGCAAATGGTAATGTTGTTTGCGGTTGTAGATTGTTTCAACGTATCGGATACCTGTGTCGCCATATGTTTGTTGTGTATAAGAACATGGGCATGGACAAAATCCCCATGAATTTCGTCTTGTCTCGCTGGACAAAGTCAGCTACGATAAGTCCAATCTTTTCTATTGATGGGACATTGGTTCAACAATGTTTTAAAATGGAGAAAAGGTAGATTTCGATGAATACTTTGCTTTCAGACTTTTATTGTTGTATGGGTCTTTTAGAGCAACATCCGGATCAATTGAAGGATTTCACACAACTTTTGAAGGATCAAATAGCAGCTTTGATGGAGTGTAGTGGGGTTATTCAGAGTTCTGGATCAAGCAATGCACAAATGACTGGGGCATTTGCTGGCACTAGTGTACCATCCACTATAACTGTGTTACCACCGACCTAAGCAAAGAACAAGGGTAACGGGAAGCGAAACATAAGTTCAAGGGAGACAACAAGTGGTGGAAAGAGGCGTTGTGGTAAAGGCAAAAAAATTGCATTCCACAATAGTCGCACATGTGTTGAGCAAAGAAAGTTATTGTAGTAGATAATGTTGTGTCTTGCATATTTTGTTGGAGGATATATTGTTGGACCATATTACACTTTTGTTTTATAAGATTTAAAGTTGACTATGCATGTTGAATATTTGGATCATATATTTTTAATATTTTAATAGCTCATATTATATGTGCACCTCCATTGATTGATTTAGCATTTTTATTTGTTATGCATGCACTTCGTGTCTTTATACTTGGCCAAATTAATACACCCAATATCTTAGTGTTGATGAGGCTGCAAGGAATTTCACCAGAGAGAGAGAAATGTTGTAACATCTGTAATCCATAACAATGTAGTTTAGTTGCTTTCTTAAATTTTTGTGCGTGTATGGTTTAGATTAGCACTCTCTTCTTGTGGTGTTTATGTACCACTTTATTTTTATGTCATACTTGTTTGCTTCCCTACTTGAGCATAAAGGTAAATGAAACAACTCTATAGTAAAAAGCTTATGAGAAAAGAATGTACTAGCAACCTAAAATTGATCATCTGCATTCATATGCAACTGCATTCATCTAGTATCCAACACCGGATCAAAGTCAAATACACACAATGTTTTTAGATCACAACTACATGCATTAGTAATAGCGTCAAAAATATGCATTCTTAGTTTACATCACATGCATCCATATAGTAGTCACAAACTGAGCAAAATTTTATCTAATCAAAGTTTTGATCACCAGCATCTAGTTTCTAGATATTAGTAGTGCTTCTTGTTCTTAACCATTCCTCAAAAGAGTACAAAACTGTGGCATTAACCAACCACCAGTTTTTACATATAGCAGCTACTTTTTCTTCCCCTTGGAGTCTTCTCTGTACTGCTTCACCCAATGTTTTACATGTTCGTTATACACTTCATTTAGTGCCGATGTCAACATAGCATGGAGAAACTTCTTCCTCAATACACCAATTGTCTTGGTGTCATTCTACAAGTTCAATCCATGATGCCACTCTTGGACCGCCATATACGTTTTCATACACCTTATTGCATAAATCCTAGAATCCGCCTTCAATGTAGACATCCCACCTTGCATGTCGAGTAATTTTGGATACAGGTTCATACTTTGCAGGGAATTCTCCTTCTTGTGCAGTCTCACTTTCTTCAAATAGTTTTACATGAGGTCCCTTTGAAAATAAATCATAACATGTAAAATTATTTGATATATTCTCATTATGAATTCTTTCTGAAGTGCACGCCTTACTATAAAACGTGCATACATAAGTGTCTAAAGTGCGTAGTGTTTTATACTAAAATATAATCAAGAAATTATGCCAAAACACACAAGTAAAACATAACATATACCACCCATTCCTTCCCTTTCCCTCCCTACTTTTTTTGTTAGCTTTTTTATGTCATCACAAGCCAACATTTATTCCATGACCGACAACATTCAGAAACAGAGAACAATGACCACACTTAGCTTTTCAAGATTTACACCTTACCAGAATTTGTGGGATGTCTCCATATATCTCTTCCATCGATTTATTAGATGTGAAGTTGTCCAAGATTTGGATTGAATTGGCCTTCAAGTTGAACGTGATCACAAAATAGTGATCATCCAACATTACTGGAAAGAAGACCGTTAAGTGCAATTTTAGCTTGTGAGTGTTAATTTTTTTTTTCATTTCAACTAGTTTTGAAAAAAAATACCATATTAATATCCTTCATCTTCCTTCCATCCACAACTAGTAGAGCATTGTCCATCATTGATGCAAACTCGTTTTAAAAAGTGCCATCCCTCTGCATTAATTTGTTTGCAAACTGTCAGTCTATTAGTTCAATATTTTTTATATGTCAAATTTGAGACAATTAATACCAAACCTACTTGGATGATCACACTTCCAAACAGTCTAGATGGTTTCTCTTTGCTTTTCATGTTTTCACCTTGATTGTGATACACATACCACACATTAATAACTCTGCTATCCATGTCCGCATCCATGGTTGTGAATGTGACTTTGTCTACAACTAGAGTCTTGTACTTGAACACAACATCCCTGAAATTTTTGTGAAATATAACAAATTCGGTATTGAATTTTTGTAATAATATTATCTTTTATATACATGAACCTAAAACTTAAACTTACAGTTCACTGCCATATTCACTGAAAATGTAGTCCCAAATTAGGTGTTGATCTTCTGTCATTCTTTCAGCTATCACTATTTGTAATACCCCTCATTTTTAGTAAGGGCATTTTTGTAATTTTCAAAACTCTCGTACTGTAGTCGGATTATTTCAGAGAAGTTCAGACATTCTGTTAAATGCTTGATCTCTATAATAATTCCCTGAGTGGAATAAAATACATTCGACGTATTTTTGGGGTTTAGAATATTTGTTCGGATACGAATATATTTAATCCGGGGTTAAAAGCCATATCCATTATTCTTCTCGGGCAAAAGTGGGCAAAAGGCACAAGATTGGCCTTGACCGCACCCGCGGTCATACCCACTGACAAGGCCGGAAACCGATGTCGTTTTCCTGTCAAAGAAATCCTAAATGACCTACTAAAGAGTATAGCAAGCAAGTCAGGGTCGATCCCACAGGGAGTCGGTTATCTATATGCAAACGACGTGTGGCTGACAAGTAACAAGGGGGGGGGGGGGGTTGTGTGATCACAGAGTAACAATGATTTAAGCTTTACAGAAAGAATAAGTATGATGTGTGGAAGTATTCCACTTGACAAATATCCACACTGCAGATGAAACAGGTTGATCACTGATAACTATTGTTCCAAGTTCTCTTCATAATCTTATAGTCGTTCCCATCCTGATCGTAATTAACTACCAATTCAGACAGTTGTTGGCAGCACTTACCACAATATCAATAGAAGAAAACCTTACTATCAATACAACAATAGCATTCAAACAAGGATATAGGATACATGCAAATAGAAGAAAACCTTACTATTTAACATGCAAATAACTCTCTCTCACAATTGCACACTCGTATTCCACTATATGTAACAATTGTGTTTGCTACTAGATATGCACTCGCATTCCGCTATATGCAAATCCTAGCACTATGATAAATGTCGATAAACCTAGTTAGCTACGCTAGATAAATCAACACAAACCAATAGATAATATGCTCAAGAGAATTAAACCAACTTAATAAGATAAAGAACAAGGAATAGAAATCTCACAACCAATCCATAGCAATGCTTCAATTGTCTAGCGAAACAAATGCATTTAGTTCTCCATTCGTTCAAACCCTAGAGTTAGAAAATGAAAAACGAGAGTGTCTCCTATCTAAGGCCTGGAAAAGACCTTAAATAGGCAAAGGAAAATAAGCTAAACCTAATAATAAAGGAAATAAAATAATAAAAATAGGTGATCCGAAAATGCAAAATGGGAAACAAATCTCCGCTGGCTGCGAGGCGTCTACATCCACCGCGGGGCGGCGGCTTCGCTGGGTTGCCCTCTCTGAGATCCACCGCCGGGTCGCGGTGGCTTTTGGCGCGGGGCGGCAAAGTACAGCTTCTTCAAGTCTTCATCTTCTGCTCTTCTGTACTACCAAGTGATGGTAGCCTTCCTCCATGAGTCTTAAGCAGATCTTCTCCTCCATCTTCGCCATTCTTCATTAAGCTGTAAATCCTATGATATCTTCACTTCTCAACCCTTCTTCTGGATTACAGACTTAGCCTAAATCTATATCGAAACTCCATCTAAATCATGTTAATAATCACTAGTTAAGGTGCCTGAAATGGCATCTATCAAATTCCCCCACACTTAGACCTTTACTCGTCCCGAGTAAATTAAAACTAATCCTACTCCAACCATCCAATACCAAGGCCTCAGGAAGTGCGAGCAAACATGATACCAGTGATTACAACATCTCAACAATCAGCTCCAGACAACCAAAACAAGTGATGCGAGATAAATCTATTCCTAACTCCTGTCTAGCTCCTTATCGCTCCAGAGTGACCTACCCGATCTCCTTATAACTCCTCTTCTTATGACGCCAATCTCCAGAATGATCCTAAAAATCACTCTTTTTCTTTACGCTCATTTTGCCTAGGCGCCCTCTCGGGTTTTCACCTAGCCACTCATTTCATTTTGCTAGACATCTCACATGTACTCACATCACTCCAGTCCATTTTTGCACCGGTCTATACCAGTCGGACTACCTGCTTCTTACCTGAACCACCCTTTCGGGTTTTCAGCTTATCCCAGGATTTTGATTTCCTTTTTCACATCTTTTTGGCTTTTTTGTTTTTTTTTTAGAAAAGAATAACTCGAATCTGAGATGCAAAATTGAAATGCATAAACAAACTATGTACACTAACTATGATAGGAAGCAAGTCTAAATCCCTCCCCCATACTTGAATCACACATTGTCCTCAATGTAGAGAAGAAGACAAAACTAAATAGGGGGAAAGAGAAAATAAACTCACTAGTAGGGTGGATATGGTGGATAGCCTGGCGGATATGGGTACCACCCAAAATAGTGCTCCTGTATGGACGTCTCAGCTGAACTCAACCGGCTCGTAATATCACTCTCAATATCAGTCTGTAAAGTCTGCAGGCGAGTCAGCATCCCCTCATTTGCAGCGTGTTGACCCAGTGTGAAAGCATCAAAACGAGCAAACACCTCATCCCAAGGAACCTCAGAAGTAGACGCATAAGAAGAAGCAACAGCAAATGCAGGAGGATCAATATCCATAGGAGCAACATCCTGGAATCTACCCTCAGAGACGGGACGAATGACCTCAGCGTCAGAAGGAATGAACCACTGTGTGAAATCCCGCAGATAGGTAAAATGACGAGGAAGGCGCAGCATATGACCTCCAAAAGAACACCAGATGAATTGCTCCTGGAAGTTGCTCAACATACCACAACGTCGCAGAAATGGAATATCGTAGCGAACAGGCATGATCGGCTGAGGAATAGTGTCAGTCTGAATCCTGGCAGCAGCAACCAAGGTGATCAGACCACCCTGCACAATGTCACGAGCCTCATCATCATGAATCCTCGTAAGGTTGTGAGCCCACACGAGAACCCAACATGGAATCTCCTCAATCTAGCTTAGAACAAGGGAAAGGCAGGGATTTGTGAGATTTTGGGTGAGGGCTTGAGAGGAGAAGGGGGGCGCGGCGTGGTAGAAAAAGAGAGAAAGAAGAGGATGAGGAGGTTAGGGTTTGGCGGGAAGTGTTTAATGGGTTTTTATTTGAGTTCATGGGAGAATAATGGGGTGAATACCAAGTACCGGACCGCGTGGCGATCCAAATAACACCGTCAAATCCTTCATATCCAACTTAGAAAATGGCTTTGAAAACAAAACAATTTTTTTTTCTCCCTGTTTAAGGTTTTTTTTTTCGGGGCCCTTTATTTTTAAATCAGAGTTGAGTAAAAGTACCCAGACTTCACCGCGGGGCGGCGATGGATTTCCTGGGAAAATAAACTCGCCTCCATTTACTTTCCTACCTGAAACGTTAGTAGCAGGCGAACGAAACAAAGCAAAAGAACTACAAAAAAGGTCTAAGGAAAGAAAAGAAAAATACCTCGGGTTGCCTCCCGATAAGCGCCTTGGTTAACGTCGTTGGCTCGACGTAGGCTGTGGTCTATCGTTTTTCAGCTTCAGGGACCTCAAAACTCACTTCATCAAACTGGTTCGGGTTGAAACCTTCATGGTAAGGCTTCAATCTTTGGCCATTCACTTTGAAGACTTTGTTCGTCTTGTGGTCAAGCAAGCCAATGGCGCCATGGGGGTATACTTCAGCAATTACATAAGGACCTGTCCACTTAGGTTTCAGCTTCCTAGAAAAAGCTTAAGCCGAGATTGAAATAGAAGGACCTTATCCCCTGGCTTGAAATCTCTTCTCAAGATGTGCTTGTCATGCCATTGCTTGGTTTTCGCCTTATAACTAACAGAGTTCTCATATGACTCAAGGCGTAATTCCTCTAGCTCTTGCAGCTGCAGCTTCCGGAAATCTCCCACTTCATCCAATTGCATGTTGCATTTCTTTATTGCCCACCATGCTTTATGTTCAAGCTCTACAGGGAGGTGGCATGCTTTTCCGAATACTAACTGGAAAGGGGACATTCCTATTGGAGTTTTGAAAGCTGTGCGGTATGCCCACAGTGCATCATTAATTTTAGAACTCCAATCCTTTCGATTAGCTGCAACCGTTTTCTCCAAGATAGATTTAATCTCTCAATTGGAAACTTCGGCTTGCCCATTAGTTTGAGGATGATAGGCCGTGGAGACTCTTTGGGTGACGTGATACTTCTTCAGCAGGACAGTCACTGTCTTGTTGCAGAAATGGGTTCCCCGATCACTAATTAAAGCTTTGGGGATCCCAAATCTTGAGAAAATGTTCTCCTTAAGAAAACCCGCCACAACCTTAGAATCATCAGTCCTGGTGGCCTTCGCTTCCACCCACTTGGAAACGTAGTACACCGCAAGTAATATATAGAGATTCCCATGAGAGCTAGGAAAGGGTCCCATAAAGTCAATACCCCAAACATCAAAGACCTCGCAAAAGATTAATGATGATTGCGGCATCTCATTCCTCCTGGAGATATTTCCAACCCTTTGGCATCGGTCATAAGATTTACAAAAGGCGTAAGCATCCCGAAAGATGTGTGACCAATAAAATCCTGCATCCAATACTTTCCTAGCAGTCTTATTTCCCACAAAATGACCCCCACATGCTTGAGAATGGCAAAAGTTAAGGACAGATTGTACCTCATTATCCGGAAGACATCGGCGTACTACCTGATCGACACAATGTTTCCATAGGTAAGATTCATCCCAAACATAGTGACGGGCTTCTCTTCGTACCTTCTCCTTTTGAGCTCTAGTGTAATCCGAGGGTAATTCCTCGCAAACCAAATAGTTCACGATATCTGCGTACCATGGTCTAAAAGAACGGAGTCCGAAGACGGCCTCGGCTATGTGAAAAGAGGGTACAGAAGTACTTAAAGAGCAAAGTGTGAGTCCGGAGATGTTGCCGCGGGGCGGTGATGTCACCGCGGGCAGTGGGTGTTACCGCGGGGAGGTGGAGTCTCCAGTTGAACATGCCGCCGGGTCGCGATGGGTGTCACCGCGGGGAGGTGGAGTCTCCAGTTCCACAATTTCTACAGACCGCCGGGTCGCGGTAGTGCAGACCGCGGGGCGGTAGGCGTTACCCGAAGTTCCTTCGATCATAAAGAGTGTGTCATCTGGAAAAGTTCCGTGAATGGGGCTCTGCGCTCCGGGCTTATCTTCTTCATGTATGAGCCTACTCAGGTGATCAGCTACTAGGTTCTCCGCTCCCTTTTTATCTCGTATCTCAACATCAAATTCAGTGAGTAGGAGAACCCATCGGATTAATCTTGGCTTTGCTTCCTTCTTCGTCATTAGGTAACGAAGGGCAGCATGATCTGTGTAGATGATCACCTTTACTCCCAAAAGATATTGCCTAAATTTTTCCAAGACAAACACAACTGCCAGCATTTCCTTCTCAGTGGTAGAGTAGTTCCTCTGAGCTCCATTTAGAGTCATGGAGGCATAATGAATTACATGGGAGGCACGTCCCACTTTCTGGCCTAGAACCGCTCCAACTGCATAGTCACTGGCGTCACACATGATCTCAAATGGGCGAGACCAGTCAGGCGCCTGAATGATAGGTGCACTTGTTAGGCGTTCTATCAAGCAATGAAACGCCTTCTTGCACTCGTCCCTGAACTCATAGGTCACCTCCTTCTTCAGTAGCTCACATAGAGGTGAAGAGATCTTAGAGAAGTCCTTGATAAACCTTCGGTAAAAACCTGCATGACCTAAAAAGGAGCGCACTTCACGCACATTAGTAGGATAAGGCAAAGACTGAATCACATCAATCTTCGCCTTATCGACCTCAATACCCCTAGCAGAAACAATATGACCAAGTACTATATCTTGTTCTACCATGAAATGACACTTTTCAAAATTCAAAACCAAATTGGTTTCAACACATCTTTTAAGTACAAGTGCCAAATGGTTCAAACATGAATCAAAGCTAGTCCCATGCACTGTGAAGTCATCCATGAATATCTCAATAAATTTCTCAACATATTCAGAGAAGATACTAACCATACATCGTTGAAATGTACCGGGTGCGTTACACAAACCGAATGGCATTCTGCGGTATGCAAAGGTGCCAAAGGGGCATGTAAAGGTGGTTTTCTCCTGGTCCTCCGGTGCTATAGCCACCTGAAAGTATCCTGAATACCCATCGAGAAAAAAGTAATAGGGGCACCCAACAAGGCGTTCTAGCATTTGATCAATAAAAGGTAAGAGAAAATGGTCTTTTCGAGTTACCGCATTCAGCTTACGATAGTCAATGCACACCCTCCATCCTGTAGTGGTCCTTGTAGGAACCAAATCCCCTTGTTGATTCTCTACTATAGTGATACCTCCTTTCTTAGGGACAGCCTGAGTTGGACTTACCCATTGGCTATCGGAAATAGGGAAGATCATATCAGCTTTAAGGAGTTTCAGCACCTCCTTCTTGACCACTTCCATCATTGGAGGATTGAGTCTTCTCTGTGGCTGCCTAGATGGTTTGGCTCAATCTTCAAGTAGAATCCTATGCATACAAGTCAAGGGACTTATCCCTTTTATGTCTGCAATGGTCCATCCTAGTGCAGTCGTGTACTCACTGAGCACGCATAATAGCTTCATTTCTTGGTCTTCATAAAGCTTATTAGACACAATGACTGGCAGAGTGTCGTTGGCTCCAAGAAAGGCGTACTTGAGGTGATTCGGCAACAACTTCAATTCAATCTCGGGAGCTTGTACAACAGAGGGAACAAGCTTCTCACTCGGGTTTAGTAAATTGGGGCCAACGCCCAAAGGATCTATAGGAGACTTACCATATGCATCCATCTGAGCTATGATTTCCTGCATGTTAGTTGGTAAAGAGTATTCCTTATGGGACAAATCCAAATTATTCTCAACAATGGACATCAACTCATCAGGACCAGATATATCAAATATATCATGCGCAATAGAATCAATCACATCAATGGAGCATAAAGAATGGTCTTCATTGGGGTGTTTCATAGCTTCATATATATTATATTCCACCTTCTCCCCATCGAATTCCATAGAAAGTGTCCCACTTTGCAAATCAAGTTTAGTCTTAGCAGTTTTCAAAAATGGTCTACCTAACAGTATAGGAGGTGCCTTTGTATCCGTATCCATATCTAAGATATAAAAATCAGCAGGGAATATCAATTTATCAACCATAACAAGAACATCCTCTACTACTCCTCTAGGGTAGACACTAGACCTATCAGCTAATTGAATTACAATTCCTGTTTCCTGCAGAGGTCCAAGTCTAAGAGATTCATAGAGGGAATAGGGAAAAAATTAATGGAGGCACCAAGATCAAGCATAACTCTTTCAAATTTAGTGTCACCAATAATACAAGGAATGCTCCACATACCTGGATCGCCACACTTCTTTGGCATACGCCTCTGGAATACAGCGGATACGCGTTCGCTGACCTTGACTTTTTCCTTGCCCTTCAGCTTCTGATTTCTCTTGATGGTGCATAGCTCCTTTAAAAACTTAGCGTACCTAGGTACACTCTTTACAAGCTTAAGGAGGGGGATGTTTACCTCACACTTACTGAAGGTGTCGAAGAGATCCTTGTCGTCGATTATTCTCCTTTCCTTTAGTGCCTCCGGAAAGGGGGCAGGGGGCTTTTCAGAACCAAGAGGAGGAAAATTTGGACGAACATAGGGGTCCTCTTCTTCGTCATGCTCAATTTCCAGATCTGGGCTTTCACCGCGGGGTGGTAGTCTCACCGCGGGGCGGTGTTCTTGGCCGCGGGGCGGTGGTGTTAACTCAGGACAATTGAGAGTTTCCGTCGGGTCGCGATCGCAAGCACCGCGGGGCGGTAGGATTTGCCCATCTTCAATTTCAGCTATGTCGTCCTTTTCAGCAGTAGGAGCGACTTGTAATTTCTTGCCACTTCGGAGGGTCACAACACTTACACTTTCTTACGAGACCCTTTTGTCCAACCTAGTGACCACATCTGTTAACTGACCCACTTTCTCTTCCATGCTCTTGATGCTTGCCTCAGTTGTTTGCACATGAGTTGTGAAGTGCATTGTTAAGGCCGTGAGCAAGTCGTTAGTTGAAGGGGAACTACTATCTTGGGGAGCAACTGGTAGCTCATCAAAGTGAGGTTGTGGTGGTTGTTGTAGCTGTTGTTGATCATGTAGAGGTCTAATAGGTCCGCAACCTCCAGCAGCGTATACTTCAGCAGTAGTGGCATCCTGAAGTTGGGGGCAAGCATTGGTGTTGTGAAATGGATCAACGCAAATTCCACAAGCATTGTGCAATTATGTCTTTCAATGAAGCAATTTCTTGCAATAAATGTGCATCATTGGAGTTGACAACATTAACTCCTCTGGTCTTTGGGGCTTCATCGAAATCCCTTGTGCTCTCAGCCATATCATGAAGTCTAATCATGGCTGCATTAGGGGTCATATTCAAGATACTACCACCACAAGTAGCATCTATCATTCTTCTTTCATCATCCAGCAGCCCATTGTAAACATAGAGTACTAGAGCTTTCTTGTCAAAACCATGGAACGGACAACTAGAACAAAGTCGTTTGAACCGCTCACAATAGTCATAAAGGGTCTCCTCCTCTCCTTGTTCAATACTGGCAATCGCCCTTTTCAAGGCGTTCGCCATCTTGGTTGGGAAATATTGTGCGAGGAAGGCCTTATGTAGCCTAGCCCATGAATCTATGCTTCCGCCAAGCAGATGATAGTACCAGTCTTCAGCATCGTCCTTAAGAGTGAACCCGAAGGCTCTCATTTTAATTTGATCTTCAGTGACGTTAGCTGGTTTAATGCTCATAATGACGTTGTGGAATTTACCCAAGTGTTGGATGGGGTCTTCTCCACTTCGTCCATGGTATCTCGGGAGCAACCGTATCACTCCTGTTATGAGCTCAAATGTCACACCATCCGCAAGGGGTGGAATGATTACAGCCAATGGCTGCTGTATCAGATCTGGCGCAGTCAGCTGTCGGAGTGTCTGAGCCATTCGTACCTGTCTCTGTATCAACTTCAACAAGTAGTGAATCAGTAGAAAAGGTGCGGACCATAAGATAGATCCACACCACAGTCAATCACAAATAATCACAAACAGAGTATTTGATTCCCCGGCAACGGTGCCAAATTTGACAAGGCCGGAAACCGGTGTCGTTTTCCTGTCAAAGAAATCCTAAATCACCTACTAAAGAGTATAGCAAGGAAGTTAGGGTCGATCCCACAGGGAGTCGGTTATCTGTATGCAAACGACGTGTGATTGACAAGTAACAAAGGGGGGGGGGGGTATGTGTGATCGCAGAGTAACAATGATTTAAGCTTTAGAGAAAGAATAAGTATGATGTGTGGAAGTATTACACTAGACAAATATCCACACTGCAGATGAAACAGGTTGATCACTGATAACTAGTGTTCCAAGTTCTCTTCATAATCTTATAGTCGTTCCCATCCTGATCGTAATTAACTACCAATTCAGACAGTTGTTGGCAGCACTTACCACAATATCAATAGAAGAAAACCTTACTATCAATACAACAATAGCATTCAAAAAAGGATATAGGATACATGCAAATAGAAGAAAATCTTACTATTTAACATGCAAATAACTCTCTCTCACAATTGCACACTCGTATTCCACTATATGTAACAATTGTGTTTGCTACTAGATATGCACTCGCATTCCGCTATATGCAAATCCTAGCACTATGATAAATGTCGATAAACCTAGTTAGCTACACTAGATAAATCAACACAAACCAATAGATAATATGCTCAAGAGAATTAAACCAACTTAATAACATAAAGAACAAGGAATAGAAATCTCACAACCAATCCATAGCAATGCTTCAATTGTCTAGCGAAACAAATGCGTTTAGTTCTCCATCCGTTCAAACCCTAGAGTTAGAAAATGAAAAACGAGAGTGTCTCCTATCTAAGGCCTGGAAAAGACCTTAAATAGGCAAAGGAAAATAAGCTAAACCTAATAATAAAGGAAATAAAATAATAAAAATAGGTGATCCGAAAATGCAAAATGGGAAACAAATCTCCGTTGGCCGCGAGGCGTCTACATCCACCGCGGGGCGGCAGCTTCGCTGGGTTGCCCTCTCTGAGATCCACCGCCGGGTAGCGGTGGCTTTTGGCGCGGGGCGGCAAAGTACAACTTCTTCAAGTCTTCATCTTCTGCTCTTCTGTACTACCAAGTGATGGTAGCCTTCCTCCATGAGTCTTAAGCAGATATTCTCCTCCATCTTCTCCATTCTTCATTAAGCTGTAAATCCTATGATATCTTCACTTCTCAACCCTTCTTCTAGATTACAGACTTAGCCTAAATCTATACCGAAACTCCATCTAAATCATGTTAATAATCACTAGTTAAGGTGCCTGAAATGGCACCTATCACCCACCGCACCCCATGATCAGAAAGTGGCTTTCACCGCACCCCGCGGTGAGACCCACCGCACCCGCGCCGTCATGATTACCTTTTTTGCCCCGCCGAACTTCGCCTGAGCTGCTTGCCGGTCTTGTTGGAGCTGAAGCGGTGGCGGTGGGGGAGCCAGCTGGAGCTCCTTGCTTGGCCTATATAAGGAGGGGACTTGGAGGAGGAAGGCATCCCAAGCTCTCTCTCTCAAATCTCTCTCTCGTTCCATTGTCGCCGGATTTGCAAGCTTTCGCCGGACTTCTTCAAGATCATCGCTGGAGCTACCATAAGAGGTGGAGGTGCTCTCAAGGTGGTCCTTTGGAAGTCCAAGGAATCCAGAAGTCGGAGCCACCACGAGTCGAACCCCCGTCGTCTTCCCCGGTGAGTTTTCGTCGTCGTCGTTTCGCCGCTGTGGCTTGACCGCACCCGCGGTCAAGGCCGCCGCACCCGCGGTCAAGGCCGCCGCACCCGCGGTCAAGGCCGCCGCACCCGCGGTGTGCCTGGGCACTCGTGGTTGTGGCTTGGGCTTTGTGATCTCGATTAGGACTTCCGTTCCTTCGATTTCATTTGTCTTTCCTTAGATTCGTATATTTTATTATCGAATCTAACTTAGGGTTTCGTTATGAGTCGTTCCGTAGGGATCTGAAATTTGAGTTTTGTCCTCGTTCTGGACCCGAAAACCCGTTGTCTTTGAGCTTCATCTAATCTAAGGCAAGTGGCGGTTCGCTCTTGCTTATCATTCCATATTTCTATTAATTATCAATTGTTTAATTGTTAATTAAATTGGGATGAATTACTGGTTTCGTTGGGAATAGTTTTCTTAAAATGATACGATTAAAAATGAATATTATAATAGGTTGTATATATTGCTAGAAACAACGCTATTATATCTGTTATTACCGTGATGGTATTGTTATGGATTTTTATGCGAACTTGAAATATAGTTAGCAGTGGATTTTATGTGCACTTGAGATATAGTTAGCACGAGTATTCGTAGGAGCGCTGCTTACCTTGAGAGGTAGCCGTTTCTTTATAACCCGGTGGATAGGATGTTCAAGCCCTAACACCGTTTCTCTAGTCATGACTATCCCCTATCCGAATATAGGGGAGGTGATGCATGAGGATCGGGATGAAGCCTTCGGTGCGAGGAAGTCCACAAGAGCCAAAGGAGTTAGGCGAGACAACACCAAACCGGCAAGGGGAATCGTCTGTATTCAGATGGATGGTTCTCTCTGTTCCGGGCTCAGAATTGAGATTCCAAATCCCAGTGGTAGATCCGGAAGTCTAGATGAAAGCCTCAAAATTTGAGAGTGAACCGATCTAGGAATCAGAAGATATAGCGAATCTACTAAGGTGTCGCAGATGGTTTCCGCAAGGAACTTGGCTCCGGCGAGAGGAAGTTTGAGGGCAGATTGGAAGCACGTCTTGGGATGGTTCTTTGTATGATCTTGGGGTGATTCAAGGGTGGTTTTGAGGGCAAGATTTGAGGTGGAGAGATAGGGTAAAAGTCGAAGGGATATGGACTTACAAGGGTTGGATATGACGCACCGCACCTTGTAAGAACTAGTGAAGAACTCGCCTTGGATATGACGCACCAAAGGAGGCCTTGCATGAAGGTTGATATGACTCACAACCTGGGTTTTCAAGCTATCTAAGTGATGGAAGAAACACTAAAATTCTGCAGAAAACTCCATTGAAAAATGAGAGAGAAAACAACGTTTTTGGTTCAAGTTTTGCTTTCCGAAAACAAGGGCCGGCTATCCCATTATAAACCCAACCCCTAATGCTCGAGTTTAACCATCACATAGACAATAAATAAGCTAGAAAATGTCATAAAGACCCACATAAAATCGGCATTGAACGCCTCTTCAAAACAAGCCCCACATGGCTTAAGGAATCCTTGCCCCTTGGTCCGGTTGTTGCACCAAAGCACACATGGCCTTCTCTTCCACTAGGCTCAGAGATCCCATGGTCATCAAGCCAGATTGGAGTCCCTCTTGCAAGGCTCGAGCCCGAGCCCGAGTGATTCAACCCGGAAAGACCCGAGCGCCGGCCTCTCTTGCGCCAACATTAGGTGTGCGGCACTTTCTTGCTTCAACTCCTGATTCAAAGGCATTCTTGTGCTCCATATCTCCTAGAGGACTAGTGGAGTCATCCTCCAAAAGATGGTTTAGAGAATGGTGAGAATTGCCGGGCCAACTTTCATGCCCTAGCTCGGATGCCCTAGACGAGGCGGTGGCGGAGCTTGACTCTTCTTGGCCTGAGTAGCTTGAGTCTTGTTTATGATGCGACATAGTCACATCATCCTCCCCTTCTTGAAAAGGATTCGCCCACGAATCTTGATCTTAAAATTCATCATCATTGTCAAGAAAGAAAGGTGCAAGATCGGATACGTTGAAGACCTCATGAACGCCATAGCTTGGTGGTAACTCAATCTTGTATGCATTATCATTGATTCGCTCCAAAACCTGAAAAGGACCATCACCTCTTGGCTTGAGTTTGGAGTTCCGAAGTGACGGAAAACGCTCCTTCCTCAAGTGCACCCATACGAGGTCGCCAGGCTCAAAAATGACCTCCTTACGCCCCTTGTTGGCTTGTCGCACATATTGCATTGTGCGCCTCTCCAATTGAAGGCGTGTATCCTCATGAAGCTTCTTGATCCTAGCAGCATGATCATGTCCTTCACGGCTCTCCCGGTCCTTGGTTTCATAAGGCATCAAATCAAGTGGTGTAATGGGGTTGCGCCCATAAACCACCTCAAAAGGAGTCTTCTTGGTTGCCGAATGCACCGAGCGGTTGTATGCAAATTCGATGAAGGCTAGGCACTCTTCCCACCTGCGCAAGTTAGTAGACAAAAGAGAGCGCACAAGAGAACCAAGGGTACGATTCACTACCTCGGTTTGTCCATCCGTTTGTGGATGACAAGTGGTGGAGAAAAGCAACTTTGTACCCAACTTAGCCCAAAGTGTATTCCAAAAATAGCTCAGAAATTTGACATCACGATCTGAAACAATTGACCTAGGGACTCCGTGCAATCTCACAATAGTATCAAAGAAAAGACTAGCTACATGCGATGCATCATCAGTTTTGTGGCATGCTATGAAATGAGCCATTTTCGAGAATCGATCTACCACAACATATATGGAGTCCCTCCCCCTCTTAGATCGAGGTAATCCCAACACAAAATCCATGGAAATGTCTTCCCAAGGAATTTGTGGAATAGGAAGGGGAGTGTACAAACCATGCGGTTGTACCTTGGACTTGGCACGCAAACAAGTCACACATGAAGCACAAAATTTCTCAACGGACTTAAGCATGCGTGGCCAATAGAAATGCTCCCTAAGGACATGCAAAGTTGTCATTACCTCAAAGTGTCCCATGAGACCACCACCGTGGGCCTCTTGCACTAGCAAATGCCGAATAGATCCTTTAGGCACACACAATCTAGGACCCTTAAACAAAAAGCCATCATGCAAGTAGAATTGGTCCTTACTCCCCTTAGCTAAGCATGCTTGAAAAATATCATGGAAATCAGCATCATCCACATATAATTCACGCATAAAAGCAAATCCAAGCAACCTAGCATCAAGAAGGGAAAGAAGTGTATACCTCCTAGAAAGGGTGTCGGCGACGATGTTGTCCTTACCCTTCTTATTCTTGATGACATAAGGGAAGGATTCAATAAACTCGACCCACTTGGCATGGCGCTTGTTGAGCTTGCTTTGCCCCTTGAGAAACTTTAGCGCCTCGTGGTCGGAATGGATCACAAACTCGCGCGAGAATAGGTAGTGTTGCCACACCTTGAGAACACGGACAAGGGCAAGCAATTCCTTGTCATAGGTGGGGTAATTCAGCTCAGCCCCACCCAATTTCTCGCTGAAATATGCCACGGGTTTGCCTTCTTGCATAAGCACGCCGCCCAAGCCAATGCTCGACGCATCACACTCAATTTCGAACATCTTGTTGAAATCCGGCAAGGCAAGGAGAGGTGCTTGTGTGAGCTTCACCTTGAGGATGTTGAAGGCGTCTTCTTGAGGTCCCTCCCACCTAAAGGGAACGTTCTTCTTGGTGAGCTCGGTGAGGGGCGAAGCTAAGGAGCTAAAGTCCCTCACAAACCGCCGGTAGAAGCCCGCCAACCCTAGGAAGCTCCTAACTTGTGTCATGGTCGTGGGAGTAGGCCAATCTCGAATGGCCTTGACCTTTTCTTCATCTACCTTCAGCCCATCCTTGCACACCACAAAACCAAGAAACACCACGTGATCCAAGCAAAAATGGCATTTCTTAAAGTTAGCAAATAGGCTCTCTTTCCTTAGGACATCTAGCACTTGCCTAAGGTGCTCAACATGCTCTTGCAAGTTATGGCTATACACTAGGATATCATCGAAGTATACCACCACAAACTTGCCAAGAAAGGGGCGGAGGACATGGTTCATCAACCTCATAAAGGTGCTAGGAGCCTTGGTTAGACCGAAAGGCATAACCAACCACTTATAGAGCCCATACTTAGTTTTGAACTCCGTCTTCCACTCATCACCCTCTTTCATCCGGATTTGATGATAGCCACTTTTCAAGTCAATCTTTGAGAAGACACTTGAACCGTGGAGCTCATCGAGCATATCATCAAGCCGCGGAATGGGGTGGCGGTACTTGATGGTTATGTTGTTGATTGGTCGGCAATCAACACACATACGCCATGTACCGTCCTTTTTAGGGACAAGAATTACCGGAACCGCGCAAGGACTTAGGCTCTCACGCACATAGCCCTTGTCGAGAAGCTCTTGCACTTGACGTTGAAGCTCCTTGTCCTCCTCGGGGTTGGACCTATAGGCTGGACGGTTCGGTAGTGTAGCCCCCGGGACAAAGTCGATTTGGTGTTCTATTCCCCGGATTGGTGGTAAGCCACTCGGCACCTCGTCTTGGAAGAGATCCTCATAATCCTGCAAAAGACGAGAGATAGGTGAGGGAAGATCATCCAACTCTTGAGAAGACAAATATACATCATGATATAAGAGTAAGAGACAAGTGTTACTTCCCCGGATGGCGTGGACAACTTCCTTAGGCTTGGCCAAAAGGAGTTGGTTGGAAGTGCCCACGCTACCACCAATGGCCAGCTTCTTGTTCTTCTTCTCCTCACGGCCTTGGTTCTTCTTCCGCTGCTCCTTGGCCACGTGATCTAGCATGATCTCATGAGGAGTCAAGGGGTGCAAGGTGACCTTCTTGCCATCCTTGTGGAAGGAGTACTCATTGGAGACGCCATCATGGATAACACCCCTATCATATTGCCACGGCCTTCCAAGCAAGAGGTGACATGCGGTCATCGGAACCACGTCACAATCAACCTCATCCGCATAAGGACCTATGGCAAAAGAAATAACACACCTTTCCCTAACTTGAATGGGAGAGTTAGAATTAAGCCAACACAAAGGGTAAGGCATAGGATGAGGAGAAGTAGGAAGAGAGAATCGCTTAACTACCTCCTCATCGATGATGTTGCAACAAGACCCATCGTCGATGATGACACTACATACCTTATCCTTGATGGTGCAACGGGTATGGAAGATGGTTTCCCGCTGACTTGGAGCAGTGGAGCTTTCCGTCATGAACAAGGTTCTTTGGATGACGAAGCACTCCCCTTGGGCTGCCAACACATGGAGCTCTTCCTCCTCTTCTTGCTCCACGGATTCTTCTTCCACGTGCTCAGCCGGTTCCTCTTCAAACTCATATTCTCCTTGAGAGGTGAGGAGCACCTTCCTCTCATTAGGGCAGTCCCGGGCATAGTGGCCTAGCCCAAGACACTTGAAGCACTTGAAGTCGCTCGCTCGGTTCCCATTTTCTTGCTTCGGCCGAAGAGGTGGCGCATCTTTCCGAGGCTGTGAGGGTGGCAACTCACGCCTATACTCTTGCTTCTTTGGCATGTTGGAGGTGGCATTAGGCGTAGAGGATTGCCACGGCCGAGAGGTGGAGCTAGGTTGCCTCCTTTGAGGTTGGTTCTTGTTGACATGATTTGTGTAGTGTAGAACCTCCTCAATACTTGTTCCCCGGACAAAATGCTGCATGTTAACAATAGCACGAAGATCAGAATTCAAGCCATTGATAAACTTAGAGATAACATACCCGTCGGGAAAGCAAAGGCCGGATCGGAAGATGAGAGTCCGAAGCTCCTTGAAGTACTCATCGGGAGTACGACTTCCTTTGCGCACTTGCTCCAGCTTGGAGTGCACCCTCTCGGTATAGTCTCTTGGCACAAAACGCTCCGAAAGAGCATCCTTGAGCTCTTGCCAAGTCCTAATGGGGTCACATCTCATGCGGCGCCGCTCCGCTTGGTCCTCTTGCCACCAATGGTAGGCGAAGTCGGAGTAAGGACCAATTCTACTTAGGCACACACAATCTAGGACCCTTAAACAAAAAGCCATCATGCAAGTAGAAGTCGGTGAGACCTTGAAATCCTTTCGGAAGAAAGGTAGTGGTTTTTATCCTGGATTGCTAGTTGGCAATCAAAGGTTTCCACTATAAGGAACTTGTTCATCGAGTTGATTGTTTATTTCCGCTGCAAAGGGAACTGTAAATTGTGTTCTCAGTTCCCTGATTATTAATCTAACAATCACGATCCTACAATTATGATAAAAGCTTATAACGTGAATATACGTTTTGGAATTAAATAAGATAAGTGTCGTTATGCACATAATTAATGAACCTTAGGGCGAGAAGTACAACTTGGAAACTCGTCCGGGACTTCGATTAGAGTAAGTCCACCTTCCAAATCTGAATTCGCATTGTGCGGTGAGGTTGGTTGTGGACCCAAATAGTCAAGTCAGTTTTAAAACGCTTGTGTGAATTATAATGTTCCCAAACATTGTCATACTTTCCGATAAGACTCAATTCCTTGGAGTCTACTCTTCATTTTTGTCCTTAAGACTCAATCTTTCAGAGTCTTCTCTTGATCATACCTTTTCGTATTTTTTTCAGTAGGAGTATGGTGGTTGACTATCGTCATCGACTTTTATTCGAGAAGCGATGAGTCTAACCTAATACGACTACTTAGAACCTTTCTGTTTTACCCTTGCATAGTCTTTCATTAGACTAACCAACCGGTTATATTCCCTTGCATGGTTGGCTGGTGTCATCCGTCTCATACGGTACATCAGATAAACGTCTGTTCCATGAAGGCTAGAAACGACGATGGAGGCAAATGGAATTTTGAAGAGTTTTTATCAAGGTTAAGATCCTAGGCGTATGATCGCTAGATCAAGACTTTTGTGTCATTTATTTTAAAAAAAGACTTCCGCTGTAATATATTTTGGTTGTATTTGGATTATGGATGTAATTCCGAAACTTTGATTTAATCCAATACTATGACATTTCGTATTATAAATGTTGTTTTATGATTTGTATAAACTGGTTAAGCCTTGGGTGGCTTCGGATGTGGAATCTGAGGTCACTGGCGGTGATACCTTTCAAGGATATATTTTGGGATGTTATAGATTTGGTATCAGAGCCGAATTTTTTTTTTCTCGGGTTGGGTTTTAAAATGTTTTGCGGGAAACAAAACTTTTATAAACCGTTTACTCGTTTTTGAAATGAAAAAGAGTTTTTTTTCAAACCGTTCTAGTCGTGCCTTCATTTTAGTCTAATATAGTAAGTTCACTTCTATATTTAGAAAGACTAAACTCTCTTCTCGTCACCCGTAGATTATGGGTGCATGCTTTTCTCTTCAGAGGAACTCGGAAGAAGCCGAGGTGGCTCCGCCATCTCCAATGATGCTTGAGTTTCCAGTTCCCCCTCGATGCTTTGAGATCGGGGAATCTAGTAGTCCACCTGAGGAGGTGAAGACCGTACTCCCTGAGTCAGTAGTGCTAGTGTGCAATAAAACCGAGGTTCCTGTGGTAGAGCCTGAAGAGGAGCCAAGGGAGGACACTGAGGATGAGGGTTATCCGTCAGAGTACGCAAGAGTGTACTACGACGATGACTTTATGATCGAGTCGATTCTTGAGGAGGATCCAAAGGAAGAGGATCCTGAAGAAGATCCGGAGGAGGATCCGGAAGAGGAAGAGGATCCCGAGGAGGACCTCGAGGAGCAAGGCTATGAGTCCAATGCCCTAGAGCGCTTATTGGTGGGCAGCGAGGACCCGGGGATGGAGTTTATCTATCCAAGTCTAGAGTTGCCGCCTGAGCGAGAGTACTCGCCATTGACTCCGGCCGATTGGGAGACACTCTATGCTGAGTTTGGCATCAGAAGAAGGAGTGATCCACAAAATGCATTTGAGGACTAACAGCCTATTCCTGCTCAAAGGAGGTTGAGGTTGAGCCCTGACTCGCGAGAGGCACTTCGCCTGAGTCAGATGATTTCCCCTGAAGAGCGCCGTCAGATGGATGAGGCGGTAGAGCATGCTCGAAGAAGGGCAAGGCCAAGGAATGAGCCATGTGCTCCAGGACCGAGCAGGGTGAGAAGTTCATCACCAGATTCCGATGGTAAACCTCGTTCGAAGAAGCCATGTATGAGGAGCTGTGATTACAGGAAATGTTTTAGGGCGCCATGATTGGGTCAGTGCTGATTAGTAGTTTCCTTTCTAGTTTTTCAGTGTTCATTTTGTTAAGGACCTAAGTCTCCGAGCAATTTTGTCTTGACGCTCGGGAGATCCCTTTTTGTAGAACTTATTAGTTCGGTTTGAGCTTATCAATGAAAATTACCATGTTTGATCTATTCTAAGTGATTTTATTACATTGAGTACATTAGAATGATACTAATGTTATAAAATACTTGGAATTTGATCAGTAAACAAATGGTGAACACAAGGAACACCATTCGTGCTGGTGTTGGGCCAAGCAATGACCTCAGACCAAATGTGAGGAACACTGCGAACCCCGTGGATGAACACGAGACTGATTCTAATAACAATCCAGGGGGCAATGACCAAGATCCGGTCAACGCTCCAATGGTATTTGATGCAGTAGCAATATAGGCTATTCGGGGAATTGTGATGCAAGCATTCACAGACATTATGCGACCAAACGCGCCTCAGGCACAAGCTGTGCCAATTCCCCCAGCGGTTCCTAGATTTGAGGAACCTAATATCCATGTACCCCAAGAGGAAGCGGTCAGGAATAGAGGCGACTATGGCCGAGCACTGAAGGCCATAAGCTCTATGAGGCATGATAGCTATGATGGGAAAGGAGAGCCAGTCAGGGTGGCACATTGGTTCTCGCACATAGAGCGATTGTTTCGTAACGTTGAGTGCACTAAAGCTGAAAAGGTGCACATTGCTTCCCTTCAGTTGAAGGAAGTAGCCAGTGAATGGTGGGAAGGTACAGGTCTTACTGATCACCCTGGTTTGAACTGGGGGATGTTCAAGGCAAAGATGACAGATCGTTTCTTCTCCCGAGCTATGAGGGAAGAGAATCATAAGGAATTCCTCTATCCGAAGACAGATGGATTAAAAGTGACCGAGCTTGCGACCAAGTTCAATCATCTACTGCAGTATGCTGGGCCAGAGGTGTCCAACGAAGAGCAAAAGATCTGGCATTTCCACGAGTGGATGAACCCATATATTAAGCCACTAATGGTACGTCACGGATGCTCTACTTTGGAGCAATACGTGGACGCTGCTTACAAGTTGGAAGTGACTCTGGAGGAGTCGACAAAGAAGCATAATCGCCAGAGGTCAATGCAGAACCAGTCTCAGGCGAGTGGATTCAAGCGTCCCGTGCCATCGTCTAATTTTGCCAAGTCTGGCAAAGCAAAAATGGATATGACTCATGGAGGGTCTATGCAACAGTCCGGTCAAGGCAAGAATCTGATCCAGTGCTACAGTTGTGGTACACCCGGGCACAAGAGTAATGCGTGTCCGAAGGAGAAGAAGACGTGCTATGGTTGTGGAAAGGAGAGCCATGTACATACGTTTTGTCCGCAGAGAAGGCAGAAAGGGGTTGAATCAGAACAAGGGTCTGTTAGTCAGAACAATCGACCCAGGTTTAGACCAGTGAAGGATCCTAGTGCTTCAGTGCAGACGACTGCACAGAACAAGGGGAAAGCCCCAGCTGCTTCTGGAGGTCAAGGTCAACGCCTTTACGAGATGCGTGAGGCGGATGGACCCAATGCTCCAATTGCTCAAGGTACTCTATACCTTCATTCTACTTCTGTATGTATGTTGTTTGATTCGGGAGCTACCCATTCCTTTATTTCGGAGAGTTGTGTCAGTAAGTTACACTTAGTATGCAACGAGGTTTGTGAACCTTTCGTTGTAAATCTTTCTAATGGTGAACATTTGGTTGGAACCAAGCGTCTGTCAGAATTTCCGATTACCATCCAGGGTAAGAAATTTGAAGCAGATTTGATTTGTATAGCCATGGCTCCATACGACATTATTCTTGGTATGGATTGGCTGACGCGTCATGGAGCGGTAATCTATTTTAGCTCAAGGACTGTGACGGTGTCATCTGGGGGCCAGTATATATGCAAATTCAAGGGTCGTAATGACGCTGATAACGGCAGGCTTATCAATGCGATGGCTGCGTTTAAGCTACTTCGACAAGGTTGTGTCGGGTACATGTGCTATCTGGACGAGCCCAAGAAAGACGAGCCATCAATTCTTGATATTCCGGTCGTTTGTGAGTTTTCGGATGTCTTTCCGGAGGAGATTCCTGGTTTACCCCCTTATCGTGACGTAGAATTTACCATTGATCTCGAGCCTGGTACCGCACCGATCTCTAAGGCACCGTACCAGATGGCTCCTCCTGAGATGCAAGAGTTGAAGAAGCAACTCGAGGATCTTCTTGAGAAAGGATATATAAGACCGAGTGCATCACCTTGGGGCGCTCCGGTTTTGTTCGTCAAGAAAAAGGATGGATCGTTTCGACTTTGTATCGACGATCGAGAGTTGAATAAAGTCACGATCAAGAATAAGTATCCATTGCC
Source organism: Rheum nobile (assembly GCA_027886185.1). Taxonomy (NCBI): domain Eukaryota; kingdom Viridiplantae; phylum Streptophyta; class Magnoliopsida; order Caryophyllales; family Polygonaceae; genus Rheum; species Rheum nobile. Next base: position 54,255 of record WOAB01000327.1, on the reverse strand, counting down.
GATGATTGATGATCTGTTTGATCAACTGTAGGGAGCAAAGGTCTTTTCCAAAATCGATCTGAGGTCTGGTTATCATCAGCTCAGGATTCGTGAGGAAGATATTTCGAGGACTGCATTCCGAACGAGATATGGTCACTACGAGTTCGTAGTCATGCCATTTGGACTTACTAATGCTCCAACAGTCTTCATGGATCTAATGCATCGATGTTTCCACCAATACTTGGATAAGTTCATTGTGGTCTTCATCGACGACATTTTGATCTATTCCCCGAGTGAGGAGGTTCACGAGGAACATCTTCGGATTACTTTGTCAGTCCTTAGACAGAATCAGTTGTACGCAAAGTTGTCTAAGTGTGAATTTTGGATAAAAGAAGTGGCTTTCTTAGGCCACGTGATTAATGAGAATGGGGTTATGGTTGATCCCCAAGATATTGAAGCGGTAGAAAATTGGAAGCGGCCTTAGAATGTGAAGGAGGTACGCAGTTTTCTAGGACTCGCTGGATATTACACACGGTTCATGGAGGGATTTTCTAAGATCGCTCTACCCATGACCGGTCTGCTCCGCAAAGTCTACAAGAAGTTTGTCTGGGATGATAAGTGCGAGGCCAGTTTTCAAAAGCTGAAGCAGTGTCTGACCTCCGCACCAATATTAGCGCTATCGGAAGGGATTGATGGTTATATGGTCTATAGTGATGCTTCGAAGAGTGGTTTGGGATGTGTGCTGATGCAGAGGGGCAAGGTTATTGCATACGCATCTAGACAATTGAAAACCTATTAAGCAAACTATCCGACGCATGATCTAGAACTAGCAGCTGTAGTATTTGCGCTAAAGATTTGGAGACACTATCTCTATGGTGTAAGATGCCAAGTCTTCACCGATCATAAGAGTCTCAAGTACGTGTTCACTCAGAAGGAGCTGAATATGAAACAACGTCGCTGGTTAGAGCTACTCAAAGACTACGACATCGAATTGCTGTATCATCCGGGCAAGGCTAATGTAGTAGCCGATGCATTGAGCTGGAAGATGCCGCACGAGACTATAGTGGCTCTACTTACTGCTCAGACCAAGCTAAACCAAGGGTTGTGCGAGATTGAAGTCTTGTACGATCAGCGTAGAGGATATCTGAGTATCCTTGAGATTCAGGCCATGCTACTTGATCAAATCAGGGAGAAGAAGGTTGATGATGTAGTAATTGTGAAGCTAAGCAGTGAAGTGATGGATGGGAAAGCTCCCAGTTTCGTGATTCAGGAAGATGGATCGCTCTGGTTTCAGGACCAGATCTGTGTGCCTGACGTTGATGGTCTTCGCCAGTTGGTGATGAAGGAGGCCCATTCGTCAGCTTATTCTGTACATCCAGGCTCTAGCAAGATGTACAAGGACCTCAGAAAGAAATTCTGGTGGCCCAACATGAAGTGGGATGTAGCAGAGTTTGTGGCGAAATGCTTGACTTGTCAGAAGGTCAAGATAGAACACCGTAGACCAGGTGGTGAGTTGCTACCTCTTCCAGTGCCAGAATGGAAATGGGAGGATATTGCTATGGATTTCGTCACGGGGCTGCCAAAGACTCAAAGTCAAAAGGATGCTATATGGGTAATCATTGACAGGCTCACGAAAAGTGCTCACTTCATAGCTATCAAGTCAACATGGAGAACCCATAAGCTATCAGAAGTGTTTTTACACGAGATTGTCCGTTTGCATGGTACTCCAAAGACCATTGTATCGGATCGAGATGGCCGATTTATGTCAAGATTCTGGAAAGAATTACACAAGGCCATGGGAACCGAGTTGAGATTCAGTACTGCGGTTCATCCTCAGACGGATGGACAGTCTGAGAGGACCATCCAGACCTTGGAAGATATGCTAAGAGCTTGTGTACTCGATCGTCCAACTAGCTGGGAGAACAGCCTGAGTCTGATGAGTTCACGTATAACAACAGTTGGCATGCTACCATAAAGATGGCTCCATTCGAGGCTTTGTACGGTCGAAGGTGCATATCTCCGATTTGTTGGGATGAGAATGCCGACAAGGTTCTGCTCAGATCAGAGCTAGTCGAAAGGACTGCCTTGGACATTGCTTTGATAAGACAAAGGATGTTGACCGCTCAGAGTCGACAAAAGTCTTATGCAGATCTGAAGCGCAGGAATGTCGAATTTGAGGTTGGTGACAAAGTGTTTGTTAGAGTATCACCATCAAAGGGTGTGTTTAGATTTGGTAAGCGTGGGAAGCTTAACCCTCTCTACGTGGGACCATTTGATATCCTTGATAGAGTGGGGTCTCTAGCGTATCGTTTGGCATTGCCGCCATCGGCGCATCTAGTGCATAACGTGTTCCACGTATCCTTGTTAAGGAAGTACGTGCCTGATGAGTCTCATGTGCTGAGTTATGAAGACATCGAGATTCAGACAAATGGTACCTACGAGGAGATACCGGTGTGTATTCTCGAACGCCATGAGAAGCAGTTACGGAACAAGGTGGTACCATTGGTATGGATTTTGTGGTCCAAGTCAGGAACTGAGGAGGTTACTTGGGAAACCTGGGAGACTGAGGAGGATATGCTTAGACGCTTTCCCGAGCTGTTTTCGGCCTAGTTTCGCGGTCGAAACCTTTTTAAGGGGGTAGTGTTGTAACGCCTCGCTTATTTTTTTTAGGTTATTCGGCCAAGTTTCGGGTCGAAACTTCTTTTAAGGGGGAAGTGATGTAATACCCCTCATTTTTAATAAGGGCATTTTTGTAATTTTCCAAACTCTCGTACTATAGTCGGATTATTTCAGAGAAGTTCAGACATTCTGTTAAATGCTTGATCTCTGTAATAATTCCCTGAGTGGAATAAAATACATTCGACGTATTTTTGGGGTTTAGAATATTTGTTCGGATACGAATATATTTAATCCGGGGTTAAAACTCATACCCATTATTCTTCCCGGGCAAAAGTGGGCAAAAGGCACAAGATTGGCCTTGACCGCACCCGCGGTCATACCCACCGCACCCCGCAGTCAGAAAGTGGCCTTCACCGCACCCCGTGTTGAGACCCACCGCACCCGCGCCGTCATGATTACCTTTTCTACCCCACCGAACTTCGCCTGAGCTGCTTACCGATCTTGTCGGAGCTGAAGCGGTGGCGGTGGGGGAGCCAACTGGAGCTCCTTGCTTGGCCTATATAAGGAGGGGACTTGGAGGAGGAAGGCATCCCAAGCTCTCTCTCTCAAATCTCTCTCTCGTTTCATTGTAGCCGGAGTTGCAAGCTTTCGCCGGAGTTCTTCAAGATCATTGCCGGAGCTACCATAGGAGGAGGAGGTGCTCTCAAGGTGGTCCTTTGGAAGTCCAAGGAATCCAGAAGTCGGAGCCACCACGAGTCGAACCCCCATCGTCTTCCCCGGTGAGTTTTCAGCGTCGTCGTCTCACCGCTGTGGCTTGACCGCACCCGCGGTCAAGGCCGCCGCACCTGCGGTGTGCCTGGGCACTCGTGGTTGTGGCTTGGGATTTGTGATCTCGATTAGGACTTCCGTTCCTTTGATTTCGTTCGTCTTTCCTTAGATTCATATATTTTATTATCGAATCTAACTTAGGGTTTCGTTATGGGTCGTTCCGTAGGGATCTGAAATCCGAGTTATGTCCTCGTTTCGGACCCGGAAACCCGTTGTCTTTGAGCTTCGTCTAATCTAAGGCAAGTGGCGGTTCGCTTTTGCTTATCATTCCATATTTCTATTAATTATCAATTGTTTAATTGTTAATTAAATTGGGATGAATTACTGGTTTCGTTGGGAACAGTTTTCTTAAAATGATACGATTAAAAATGATTATATAATAGGTTATATATACTGCTAGAAACAACGCTATTATATGTGTTATTACCATGATGGTATTGTTATGGATTTTTATGCGAACTTGAAATACAGTTAGCAGTGGATTTTATGTGCACTTGAGATATATTTAGCACGAGTATTCGTAAGAGCGCTGCTTACCTTGAGAGGTAGCCGTTTCTTTATAACCCGGTGGATAGGATGTTCAAGCCCTAACACCATTTCTCTAGTCATGACTACCCCCTATCCGAATATAGGGGAGGTGTGCTTAGCCGGCGTCAAACCTTTAGGGATTTATTCCCGACTATATATCTCTATATCCTGAGGGATGAGATGATTATGATAAAAGCTTATAATGTGAATATACGTTTTGGAATTTAATAAGATAAGTGCCGTTATGCACATAATTAATGAACCTTAGGGCGAGAAGTACAACTTGGAAACTCGTCCGGGACTTCGATTAGAGTAAGTCCACCTTCCAAATCTGAATTCGCATTGTGCGGTGAGGTTGGTCGTGGACCCAAATAGTCAAGTCAGTTTTAAAACGCTTGTGTGAATTATAATGTTCCCAAACATTGTCATACTTTCCGATAAGACTCAATTCGTTGGAGTCTTCTCTTCATTTGTGTCCTTAAGACTCAATCTTTCAGAGTCTTCTCTTGATCATACCTTTTCGTATTTTTTTCAGTAGGAGTATGGTGGTTGAATAACGTCATCGACTTTTATTCGAGAAGCGATGAGTCTAACCTAATACGACTACTTATAACCTTTCTGTTTTACCCTTTCATAGTCTTTCATTAGACTAACCAGCCGGTTATATTCCCTTGCATGGTTGGCTGGTGTCATCTGTCTCATACGGCACATCAGATAAACGTCTGTTCCATGAAGGCTAGAAACGACGATGGAGGCAAATGGAATTTTGAAGAGTTTTTATCAAGGTTAAGATCCTAGGCGTGTGATCGCTAGATCAAGACTTTTGTGTCATTTATTATAAAAAAAGACTTCCGCCGTAATATATTTTGGTTGTATTTGGATTATGGATGTAATTCCGAAACTTTGATTTAATCCAATACTATGACATTTCGTATTATAAATGTTGTTTTATGATTTGTATAAACTGGTTAAGCCTTGGGTGGCTTCGGATGTGGAATCCGATGTCACTAGCGGTGATACCTTTCAAGGATATATTTGGGGGTGTTACACTATTGTCCTCTGAAAGTAGGGGCTTCTTTTAGTGTCTGATAGTCGTGTGTTTCGTTTCTCTGGCAGTTGCTCTTCAACCATAACGGCTTGCTTCTCCTTCCCTTTTCCCTGTGTATAAATTTAAACATTATTTATATAAATAAAAAATACAAATAAGCAAACTCTTATCTACACAAATATTGTTGTAAATATGCTAGAGAAAACAGTTTTGAAACTAGTTTTCTAAATGACTCAGATAAGGTGCTATACCTTGTCCTTTCCTCTAGCGACATCCTCTTGGTGCTCTACTTCATATGTCCCCTGAGGCTTTTCCTTCCCTTTCCCCTGTGTACAAAGAAACATTATATATATAAAGTAAAAATACGAAAAAAGAAACTCTTATCTAAACAAACACTGAGGTACGTATGCTAGAGAAGACAATTTTCATACTAGTTTGCTAGATAATCATATCCCTTAGCCACATCCTCTTGGTGTTGTACATCATCTGTCCCCTCTGGCTTATCACTAGTTGTTGTCTCTGCCATGTTTAAGTTATATAGTATTAGTGAACATGTTATCCAAACATGATGTTTATATTTTAATATGTACTTATACAAGTAAACATGCATCAAGTGTACTTTTTGAATACATCTTAGTACTACTAATTATGCACTATAAATATGAAAATATGTGCTTATATTATTAATACATGCACTTATATTATTAAGACATGGAATTACCTAATCTGTTAGTCAAACTGTGATTAAAATATGCACTTATATTACTAAGACATACACTTATATTATTAAGACATGCACTTATATTCAATGAGTACTTTAACAAGTCAAACTAATTAAAATGCCTAATGAATGACATGGAATTACCTGATCTGCTAAGCTAGTTGTCCCACCTTTATGCAGGGATATGAAGATATCAGATGACAGTGGTGTAAAATCCATTGGACATCTCATTTTTACCTTTGATGTCTTTGCCTTTTCCACCTCATTCAAGCACTCCAATAGCTCTGGGTCATTCCATAATGGATGTTGAGACTCATACCATATCTTTTCAAACTCCCTTGTCTCATCCAATTTTTCTTGGGTGCCTTCAGCCATGTCAATCAAACTTTTTCCAGCCTCATGCCTTCTTTTAAACATTTCTTCTTGCTTGAACTCTTGTGGTTTTGTCTCGATGAACTCAGCCAGTTCGGAAATTATAGTGGCTGCATTTTTTGTTTTCTTGGCAAGGACTAGTACGCAATCCTGTGTTTATAAAAAACTATCAAAATTAGGACACTCACAAATATCATAGTTATGCACTACTAATGCAAATCAATGCACTTTTAATACATTGATCGCGCACTTTTTATTGGTTATGCACTATTTTTAATAAATTAGATCAGTTATTTATGATATATAACAAGTCAATCCTAATACATGCACTCTCAAAGCAATGGAAAAGAACTTATATTACGTGTGGTTATGCATTTTGAAGAACTTGCTTATGCACATATAGAACTTACTTGTGCACGCATATATACAATTCTTGCACATGCATGCATTAACTCTCTAAGTTTATGCAATACAACAACGGCCATGTGTTCCACTAAATTAATTTGACAATCTCGATTGCTTTATTTTTACGAAGAACTTTACCATTAAGGTTGTCGGGTGTGGTGGTGTAGCTTGCGTTCCACTATCTTGTTCATTTGTGTTGTTTGTAGCGGGTTGCGGTACTTGTAGAGTAGGAGTTATCGGCTTGTCCAACACATGACCCATTGAGCAAGTACTGTTGTAGCATCTTTCTTTGTCATTCTCTTAATTGGTTCAGCTCCTAGAGGTATCCCCATTACCCTCTGTACATCCACCTCTGTTATGTGGATTGCCTGGCCATTTTCCATGATCAAGTCACACCGCACTGGGTCAAAATGATCCACCAACCAGAATCCTAGGATGTGTGGCACCTCAGTAATTTTTCAGTTCTAGCAGATGACCAAACCCCATACCTCTAATGGAATTGTTTTATCCTCAGATAGTTCTCCAACTTGCTCTATAAACATTTGTGAAACTGTCCTAGTATCTAGGCATCCGTGTCTCTTTGACATTGTGTTCCTTGACTTCGTTACTACCAACCCTTGTTTTCTTCTTCTTCTTCATTTCTTTCATATTCCACCACTTTATTATGTTCTAAGTTCTCATCCTATAGAATACCTTCTGAGCCATGTTGCTCATTGAGGTTCTCATCACCTTCTTCTTGAACTTGTCCTGATGTATTACCCCTCTCGCTTCTTCTTGTGTCTCCTCTGCAACATTTGTCCTCTTCAGTTTTTTCTCCTTCCTAGTAGCTTTTTTTGGTGGATCTTGTGCAATATTTCGTCCTTTTAACAAAACATGTTCCTCTGGAATATGTTTTGATCCATGTTCCTCAGTGAGAATCTCACCTTCTATTGGTTCTTCTTGTTTATCGTCATCTTGTGTAGCACATTTCCTTTTTAATTTCCCCCTTTTCTTGCTGGAGCTTTCACTTTAGGTTGCACCTTAGCCTTCTTTACTGGTTTTCTATCCTTCTTTTTTCCCTTTCTTGTATGTCGCACTTGCTTCTCTGGTTCAGATGTTGTGTTTTAACTAACATCTACATCTTCTTCCATTCTATTGTTATCTTCAGTCTCTTCTTCGCTCACATTTTTATCTCCAACCTCTTCTTCCTCCCCATTGGTAGCCTCTCCCTTTTCTTCATTCCCAGTGTTCTGCTTAGCATCTTCTTCGCTCCGAGTGTCCTCTGCAACCTCTTCTTCAATCTCGTTGTTCTTGTCAACCTCTTCTTCCCTCTGAGTGATATCTTCTATATAATGAAGCTGACTGTGATCAAGCTTAGTATCTTCTTCTGAGCTATCTGTGTCATCAGGTCTGAACTTGTTCATTTTATGTGCTTCATTTATAGGAGGTAAAATAATTTCGCTGAGTTGACCTTTTGGGGATGGTGCTAGTGGCAACTTCAACCTCAGTCTAAGACATTGAACTTTTTGAGATGCTGTAGGACTTTGATCTTCTCTTGTCCTCTTTTTTCCGTCTGTGTATAGGAACAAAAACATAGATCATAATTTTATGATGTAAAACAGGTAAACTTTGAATTCAATAGAAAAAAAAGTTATCTAAGAACACGCAATTATGTTGTTTCATAAAGATTTGCTTATGCACAAATAGCTCTTATTTAATCACTATTATACATAATTCATGCACTTTTAGACACCAATTCAGAAAAATCTTGTAGAATAGTTCCATATGCAAACAACATTCGTTGTGTTATGAAGTTTTAGAAGATTACTTATGAACATATATAACTTATTTAAGCACTTATAAAAGATAATACATGCACTTGTAGACAACAATTCATTGATTTATAAGGAATTCATTTTATGCACTTTTAGGAGCATACTGATGTGCTTTATTGGATCTAATCATGCACTATTGCCAACAAAATATGAACTTAAACACACAATTCATGCACTTGCTGATATCAATTCATTCATTTATAAGGAATTCAATAGAAAAGAAGTTATCTAAAAACACGTAGTTTTGCTGTTTAAATTTTTTTTGCTTATGCACATATAGCTCTTATTTAAGCACTTGTATGTACAATTTATGCACTTATAGACAACAATTCATAGATTTATAAGGAATTCATTTTATGCACTTTTAGGAGCATATTGAGATTCTTTATTGGATCTAATCATACACTCCTGCCAACAAAATATAAACTTAAACACATAATTCATGCACTTGCTAACATCAATTCATTCATTTCTATGGAATTATCTTCCTGCATAGAATTGCAGTTTGTTAGTCTTTCATTATCAAACTATACATGCACTAATTAACCTAATAGTAACATTTTTTTCAAAATACATATGCACTTATGAAGCAGAATGTCTTACAATAATTTTGGTAAAAGAAACCTTGTCAAAGTACATTTGCACTTATGTAGTTAGGCACTTATTCTAGCTCGATATGCATTTTTAGAACTAAACTATACATTTCAAGTCCCCGTTTAAGATACAAACACCGAAATCCATAGTGTACTTGTTCAATTTTACTTGTTGTTCAACATATTAAACCTAGAAACATAGATTAACTAAACTAAAGCCACATCAAAGATAAACCCTAACTCTGAGCACATAAACTCCAATTCCGAGAACAAAAACCCTAAATTTGAGCACATAAACCCTAATTTTTAGCACACAAACAATAAATATGACTTTAGAACCCTAATATCATAATCGAACGATAGTAATGTAAATTTTAGGACTGGAGTTTTACCTTTTGATTCTTTTCCTTTGCCTTTCGAATCGTTTTTCCTCTCGCCATGATTGCATATTCAAATATTGTAGTTTTGAATGGACTCTTGTGAAAATTGTAGGAGATTGCTTGAGATTTGAAAGATGGATGATGATTTGGGACGAAAACTCGAGATGAAAGAGATCTTACAAGGATTCGATTCAAATGTCGTCTTGAGAGCATTTAATGTCGAGCGATTTTGGAGAGAACAGAGTGAGTGTAGAGTGCGGTGGGAGTGCGGTTTTGTTCTCGTTTGGGAAGGTGTTAGGAAACGGAACTCTGGAACTTCAGTTCCCTTGAGAGTTCCTTTCCTCAGTTTCTCTACTTTTGAAGATGACAAATATTATGATACTAATGTTTTATCTCAAAGATGTGCTTTAAGGAACCACATGAATATACCGAAGGCAAGAAAGCCAAACAGGACAAGAGAACCAAAGGAACAAGACAAAGGAAGGAACCCAGAGGAACCCAGGTGTGCCCAGAAACGTAGTATGTGAGGTTGTGATTCCCGAGAAATCTGGGAAAACCAAACCTCAGACAAAAGGAGGTAAAAGTGACTTGAGAAAAGCTTCCAAAAGCCTGCCACCATCCAAGAGCAAGACTCCAAGATGCCTAGAACAATGAACCTCGGACAGAGAAAGGTGAAAGCGACAGGACATGGAACTTGTCGTTGTCCAGAAGACAGTTCCCAAGCGCCCAGAGTGTTGAACCTCGGACAAAGGAAGCTGGACAACGACTTGGCTGAAGAGGTTGACTAACCTAGAAGGATTCTGAGCTGCCTAGGTTGTTTGCACATGCCAAGAACAACGTGGACCAAGGAGAACCACTTATCCTAGGGTAAGCTCAATATGTGGGAACCCAGAGAGGATTAAGCTGCGAAGAATCCTCTATAAAAGGAAGACTAACTCAAGAGTTATCTTCAAGCATTTACAATAGAATCACACTCTATAGCAAACATCAAAGTGTGAAGCTTCAAACAAGATCATCAAAGCAAACCGAGATCAAGAGGAACCAGTCAAGGAATAGAAGAGCTGAGTGCTAAGTTCCTGTGACTGTAAGTGATAGTTCCTAGATGCGAAGGTCTGTTTCTTGGATTGATTATTGATTGTGTTAAGTTATCTAGGATTGCCTAACTGTGTGTAAGGCAAAGAAACTGTGTGTTTGTTCCTAGGATAAGCTGTAACCAAAAGAGATAAGAAATGAAGAAGTAGACCTTGAAATCCTTTCGAAAGAAAGGTAGTGGTTTTTATCCTGGATTGCTAGTTGGCAATCAAAGGTTTCCACTATAAGGAACTTGTCATTTGTTTGATTGTTTATTTCCGCTACGAAGGAAACTTAGAATCCATATTCTGAGTTCCTTAAGTTATTGTCTAACAATCACGATCCTACAATTGGTATCAGTGCAGGAAAAGCTCTAGATCTTTGTTTAAGTTTGCAGATCTAAGATGTCTTAGTCAAGCAAGTTTGAGCTGGGAATTTCCATCAACAACCCTCACATTCGAAAGAAAGAAGAAAGATGTTTAATAGTTAAGGAGGACTCAACGAAATCAGATGACTCTGAGGTATTCTCTTCTGACTTTACTAAATCTCTTCTTGAATGTGATAAAAAGCAATTGATTAAAATTATTAGGAAACTTGGAAAAGAGAACAATTCCCTTCAGGAAAGACTAGATGAATGTGAAGAAGAAATTTCATGCTTATCTACTGAAAATTCTGTTTGGAGCAAGAAACTTGATGAAACTGAAAAATTGCTTGCTAGTTCCTCTAGAAAGTGTGATTCATATACTGCTCTTGAAAAGGAACTAGCACAACTTAAAGATTCTACAAGCATGTCTAACGTTTCCCATGTTTTATGTGATAATTGTACTGCTCTTGAAAATGAACTAGCACATCTTAAAGATTTTGCAAGCATGTCTAGTATTTCCCATATTTCATGTGATAATTGTGTTGTGCTTGAAAATGAACTTAAGCATGCTAAGAATTGTCAGAGTTCCCTTACTCCAGAAAATGATTTGCTTGTTGAGATCATAGATAAGCTTGATGTGTTGACTACTTCTATCAATGAAAAAACTGTCAATCAAACTGTGTTTGTTAAGCAAAGATATGGTATTGGTTATCCGGGAAAAGAAGATTCTGAGGATTCATGCTCTGCTGAAAATGAGAAGCTAAGAAGGGAACTGGTTGAGAAAAATGAAACTCTCAATTTCACTCTTCAAACTTCTCGTGATAAAAATCAGTTCCTAGAAGAGAAGGTAAAGGTTCTTGAGAAGAAGCCTAAAGGTAAACAAACCTGGTTTGATGGACACAATGCTCATAAAATGTACGTCAATCAAGCTCAGGGAACTAGAGGTAAGGGAATTGACTTCCAGCAGAGGAAATATGACAAACCTTTTTGTCCCGATAAAGGAAAATATGGTCATGTTAAGTATAATCGTGTTTGCTGGCATTGTGGTAAAAATGATCATTATATTCATGATTGTATTCATAAGAAAAGGCAAATTGAAGAAAGTCATAGGAAAAGGAACTTGGATGTTGAGATTAGTGGTCATGTGTATTACTCAACTAACTTGCAGGTGCAAAGGAACTCTCATTACCATAAACCCAGAAAAGTCAAGCGTGTCTGGGTGCGTAAGTCTTAATTGTATTGCAGGTTGAAGTGAGATGCCTAGTTCCCTACAAGATGCAAATTGATGATTGGGACGCAGAATTGAAGCTTTGATCTAGCTCATCTCACTTCAAAGGAATAACAAGGGAAATATGTCCTTTGTTAAAGAAAGATTTGTATGAAGAAGCAGAAAACAATGAAGGGAACTCCAAACACTAATGAAAATGATGGAGGATCACATGGTGTTGACGTTAGTTCCTAATGATAATATCAATGGAACTACAAGTATCAGAAGTCAATGATTCAAGGGGAACTGAGGTAAATAAGGAAATTCGTCACCTCAACTGCTTATGGTTCCCAAGTTCTATTGTTGGAATCATCTTGGTATCAGGGGGAATGATCTCTGCAACCTAGAACTAATAGGATGAAAGGAACTCTGAACTGGTTGTCTCTTTAAGGGGGAATTAAGGAACCCGGTTTGATGTTAAGGGGGAATATGCAATTCACTAATGATTATTCTACATCTAGTTATGTTCTGCTTTTCCTCATATATCACTCATGCCTATTTTAGATATGCCAGGTTCTACATGTTTGTCATCATCAAAAAGGGGGAAATTGGTAGGAAGTGGACTTTTGGGAACTCTAGTTCCCTACCTGGTTCTCTTCCTCAGTTTTCCTAGTTTTGACGATGACAAACATTTTGTTACTGATAATTCCACATGTGTAGTTGAGCAGGGAACTCAGGTTCATGGAAAGGAAGAATAGAACCTTAGAGGACATGGCTCGAACCATACTCATCTCAAGTGGACTCTCTCAATCATTCTGGGCTGAGGCAATCAACACAGCTTGCTACATCATCAATTGAGCCATGCTTCGGCTAATCACATAGAAGACTCCCTATGAACTCCTAAGAGGAAGAGTTCCCAACATCTCACATCTGAGGGTGTTCGGATGCAAGTGCATTGTGCACAACAATGGAAAGGACAATCTTGGCAAATTCGACCCAAGAAGTGATGAAGGAATCTTCATTGGATATGCCTCAGGCAGCAAGGCATACAAAGTCTTCAATAAAATGACTAAAAAGGTAGAAGAAAGTATTCATGTTATTTTTAATGAAAAATCCCTTAGAAGAATTGTACAGAACACTACCACTCCCTTTGAAGATCCGTTCCCCAAGTCACCTCAAGAAGATCCAGATGAAGATGTCACTCCATCCAGTTCCTGCCCTGCTGCACAGAATCCCCCACTGGCTCCTCCACCAGTTCCCATGGATAATGAACAACAATCCATTTCTGGGAACCATGAACATGACGACAATATCTGTGGAGACATCAACAATTCATCCTCTCACATGATCTTCAATGGAGAAGGTGATCCCAACTAGGAAGCTGAAGCTTAATGCTCAACTCAAAATGTCTCCACATCAAATGCTCTAGCTCCTAACAGAGAAAGAAGAGTCATCAAGCCTCCAGTTAGGTTTGAACATCTAACCTTCTTTGCTTTCAATGTTTTTCTGTCTATTGTGGAACCAAAGAACATAGGTGATGCACTGAAGGATGCGGACTGGATCCAAGCTATGCAAGAAGAGCTCCATCAGTTTGAAAGGAACAAAGTATGGCATCTAGTTCCCCGTCCCAAGGATAAACACATCATAGAAACTAGATGGGTTTTCAGAAACAAGCTAGATGATACAAGAGCTGTGATAAGGAACAAAGCAAGACTCATTGCTCAAGAATACAATCAACAAGAAGGCATCGACTATGATGAAACCTATGCTCCAGTGGCAAGGATTGAGGCAATATAATTGTTGATTGCCTTTGCATCACACAAAGGGTTCAAGTTGTTCCAAATGGATGTAAAGACGGCCTTCCTCAATGGAATTCTTCAAGAAGAAGTCTATGTCAAGCAACCACCTGGTTTTGAAGACGACGATCATCCAGACCATGTATAATTTCTAGACAAGGCACTATATGGCCTCAAGCAAGCTCCCAGAGCTTGGTATGATCGACTTGCTCAGTTCCTACTCTCAAATGGATATAGGCGTGGAGTTATTGACAGGACTCTCTTCATCCTAGAAGAAGAAGGAAACATCTTGGTGGTTCAAATTTATGTCGATGGTATTATTTTTGGCTCCACTAACCTGTCCCTTGTAGACAAGTTCAAAAACTTGATGAGCAGTGAGTTTGAAATGAGCCTAATTGGGGAACTCACCTTCTTCCTCGGATTACAAATCACTCAAAAAGAAGATGGTATTCAAATCCACCAACAAAAGTATGTCAGGGAACTACTGAAAAAGTTTAAAATGGACTCATGCAAGCCTCTTTCCACTCCCATATCCACCATTTCCCATTTGGATAAGGATCATTCGAGTCCTCTAGTGGAGGAGAAGCTCTATAGAGGTATGATAGGATCACTTATGTACATAACCGCTAGTCGACCAGACATTGTTTTTGCTGTTGGTTTGTGTGCTAGGTTCCAATCTTGTCCAAGAGAAACCCACTTGACTGCTGTGAAGAGAATACTTAGATATCTCAAGGGAACTGACTCTCTCTGCATTTGGTACCCCAAAGAGTGTCCCTTTGAGCTAATGGGATTCACTGATGTTGATTATGCTGGATACTTGGTGGATAGGAAGAGCACTTCTGGAATGGCACAGTTCCTAGGCCCTTGCCTTGTGTCATGGGGATCAAAGAAATAAGTCTCAGTCTCCCTCTCCACCACAGAATCCGAGTACATTGCGGCTACCTCCTGCTGTTCCCAACTTCTCTGGCTAAAGCAACAACTCGCGGATTTTGGTATGTCTTATGGCCCTCTTACAATTCTTTGTGATAACACTAGTGCCATAAACATTTCAAAGAATCCTGTGCATCATACTAGGACCAAACATATCGACATAAGACATCATTTTCTTAGAGATCATGTTGAGAAGGGAAACATCATTATGAAATTTTGTAGAACTAAAGATCAAATTGCGGATATTCACCAAAGCCTTGAATAGAGTTACCTTTGAGAACCTTAGATTAGAACTGGGAATGATTCCTATAAACTAGCAGTTCCTTTAGTTTAAAGTTTCTCTCCAGTTCCCTTGATTGACTAGTTCAGAACTCTTTACTTGTCTTTATCTTGGAATCTTTGTGTCATTTCTCTTGCGTTAGACCCTCATATTCATAATGGTTTCTCAAAAGGCTTTGGCAAATTTTTATAGTTCTTCTCCTTGGTTGTTCATCTCTTATTAAAATTCAATCATTGTTCAAGTTTCTTTGTTGGCCCAAAAGTCACAATCTGATCATCTTTCTAACCCAACAATACAAGCCGAAATGATGATTGTGTACTATGACCCTCCCTTGCCTCATTACACAATCTATTTCCCTATGATCCTCTTCTTAACCCTCTCTGGAAACTAGTGTGTAATGCGATAAATGGCCTTCCCCGATTTCTTTTATGGGAACGTACTTTCAGGTCCTATGTTTTAAAACCCACATCAAAGGTTCCCATATATTCCTCTAGCACACTGAAAATTTCGCCAGAAAGGAACTAGGATGGGCTACCCCTTAAACGGCTAGTAAGAGAATTGCTCCTCCCAAGACAATATTTATGGCAAATCTCACAGCGTTAGAGACGTCTTCTCAGCCTTGAACAGTTGCCATTTTTGAGCATCTAATCTTTGAATTTGTGACCGTTGCAAAGGCGCAAAACCTTCAAGAAAATTAGCCGTTTCAACTCTTCAGAGTTTCCAGAAATATCTCCAATGGCTTGATTCTCAACGGCTCCAAAATTGCTCAAGGGTTATTTAAGGTTTCCTATTTGATTGAGCCGAGCACTCTGTTCTCTCACGCCTTCTCTCAATCTCATGTTCACCTGTCTCTCTCAAAACACAAAGCTCCTCAAATGGACAAGAAAAACCTCAATCTTAACCTTGCTTAATTGGAGGTAATCAGGCCGATAAGATGACAACAGGCCAAGATGAAGGAACTGCATAAAAGAAGGAAACTGAAGAGGAGGCCACTACGCTGCCATAGGAACGTCTCTCCTAGTTCCCAGTGCTATAACATCACAGTGTGCTAGTAGTTCCCTAGGGTCCTACTCCCCTCTTCTATCCTTTTTTTGTCTATGTCAAGCTGTTTGTGATCTTTTGTTTCTTTTTCCACTATGCATCTCTGGATATTATACTTGTCTTTAATGATTAATGAACTCCTTTGGCAATGTTTCTAATGCATCATTTGTCTTTGCCTTAAGTTTCTATTATGGTCATTGTCATGGGTTTAACGCAAATTGTTTATTTCACATTGATATCCTATACTTGATAAGTAACTTGATCTTTTCGATGATGTCAAAAGAGGGAAGAATGGATAGGAACCTTGAACTATTGGAACTACTGGACCTATAGGAAATCTGAACCCGTTCTATTTCTGAGGGGGAACTTGAATAACTTAGTTCATCTGCTTAGGGGGAATTTGCAACCATTGAATGTTCTCTCATTATTTTATAACGTTGTAAATCCCTAAAATTCAACTGGTCTCATGAAATTCAAAGTCCTATTATGTTGCCAGGTTCCTTATATTTGTCATCATCAAAAAGGGGGAAATTGTTAGGAAACGGAACTCTGGAACTTCAGTTCCCCTGAGAGTTCCTTTCCTCGGTTTCTCTACTTTTGAAGATGACAAATATTATGATACTAATGTTTTATCTCAAAGATGTGCTTTAAGGAACCACATGAATATACCGAAGGCAAGAAAGCCAAACAGGACAAGAGAACCAAAGGAACAAGACAAAGGAAGGAACCCAGGTGTACCCAAAAACGTAGCATACGAGGTTGCGATTCCCGAGAAATCTGGGAACACCAAACCTCGGACAAAAGGAGCTGAAAGCGACTTGAGAGAAGCTTCCAAAAGCCTGCCACCATCCAAGAGCAAGACTCCAAGATGCCTAGAATAATGAACCTCGGAGAGAAAGGTGAATTCGACAGGACATGGAACCTGTCGCTGTCCAGAAGACAGTTCCCAAGCACCCAGAGTGTTGAACCTCGGACAAAGAAAGCTGGAGAACGACTTGGCTGAAGAGGTTGACTAACCTAGAAGGATTCTGAGCTGCCTAGGTTGTTTGCACATGCCAAGAACAACGTGGACCAAGGAGAACCACTTATCCTAGGGTAAGCTCAATCTGTGGGAACCCAGAGAGGATTAAGCTGCGAAGAATCCTCTATAAAAGGAAGACTAACTCAAGAGTTATCTTCAAGCATTTACAATAGAATCACACTCCATAGCAAACATCAAAGTGTGAAGCTTCAAACAAGATCATCAAAGCAAACCGAGATCAAGAGGAACCAGTCAAGGAATAGAAGAGCTGAGTGCTAAGTTCCTGTGACTGTAAGTGATAGTTCCTAGATGCGAAGGTCTGTTTATTGGATTGATATTTATTGTGTTAAGTTATCTAGGATTGCCTAACTGTGTGTAAGGCAAATAAATTGTGTGTTTGTTCCTAGGATAAGCTGTAACCAAAAGAGATAAGAAATCAAGAAGTAGACCTTGAAATCCTTTCGAAAGAAAGGTAGTGGTTTTTATCCTGGATTGCTAGTTGGCAATCAAAGGTTTCCACTATAAGGAACATGTCATTTGTTTGATTGTTTATTTCCGCTGCGAAGGGAACTTAGAATCCGTATTCTGAGTTCCTTAAGTTATTGTCTAACAATCACGATCCTACAGAAGGGTAGTCTTTTTTCTAATAATTACATAGGGTGCCACCGCTACATGTCTTATATGAGGCGCGCGTTTATGTTTCAACATCATTCCACGTGTGACGTGGCACAATCCCATCCTTCTATATCCCACATCCAATGGTTCCCATAAATTCGCACTTTACACTCTATGCTAATTACACATAGGAATTGCACTCTTAATATTGATAAATAGATTTTAGATTCCGTGCAAACATGCTTTAGCGAGCGAAGTGCGAAGGAATCTGAACCTTCGGTTATGCTCCATCTAACGATCTGCATTTTGTCTCGCGTGCAATTGGGTTTGAAAACCGAATGCAGGAAATTAGTTTCCCATATGAAACAGAAAAGGCGCTTAGCACAACTGGTAGTGGAGTTTGGAGAGTAGCTAGAAGTCAAGTATTACAGTTGGACACATATTTTAAACTTTTTTGCCCAAATTCATAACATTTTCTAGCACATCATCCAAAATAATTACTTCTTGAGTTAAAAACATTCTAAATATGAACATTGACACTATCATATATGAACATTTTATGACAAATACGAACATCAACACCTAACATATGAACCTCTAATCCTATCAACCTTGATATTATCATATATGAACATTAGAGGACAATATATGAACATCAACACACAAAGATCGACCAAATAAATAGAATTTTAAATATATGAACATGTCATGTTACATATGAACCTTAGAGAACTAATATATGAACATCCACACACAAAGATCGACCAAATAAATAGAATTTTAAATATATGAACATGTCATGTTACATATGAACCTTAGAGAACTAATATATGAACATGTGCATGTTACATATGAACCTCAAAGACCAAGCAAACAAATTTTCAAATATGAACATGTTCATGTTACATATTGTAGGATCGAGATTGTTACACAAATAACTAAGGAACTAAGAATAGCAATTCTCAGTTCCCTTCGCAGCGGAATTTAAACAATCAAGCACAAATGAACAAGTTCCTTATAGTGGAAACCTTTGATTGCCAACTAGCAATCCAGGATAAAAACCACTACCTTTCTTTTGAAAGGATTTCAAGGTCTACTTCTTGATTTCTTATCTCTTTTGGTTACAGCTTATCCTAGGAACAAACACACAGTTTCTTTACCTTACACACAGTTAGGTAATCCTAGATAACTTAACACAATCAATAATCAATCCAAGAAACAGACCTTAGCACCTAGGAACTATCTCACTTACAGTCATAGGAACTTAGCACTCAGCTCTTCGATTCCTTGACTGGTTCCTCTTGATCTCGGTTTGCTTTGATGAGCTTGTTTGAAGATTCACACTTTGATGTTTGATATTGTGTGTGATTCGTATTTCAGTGCTTTTTGATAACCTTTGAGTTAGTCTTCCTTTTATAGTGGATTCTTCACAGCTTGATCTTCTCTTGGTTCCCACAGATCGAGCTTACCCTAGGATGTGCGGTTTTCCTTGATCCATGCTATCTTTGACATATACAAACAACCTAGGCAGCTCAGAATCCTTCTAGGTAGTCAACTACTTCAGCCAAGTCGTTCTCCAGCTTCCTTCTTCCGAGGTTTGACAATCTGGGCACTTTGGAACTGTCTTCTGGACAACGACAGGTTCCATGACAAGTCGCTTTCACCTTTCTCTGTCTGAGGTTATGTGTTCTAGGCATCTTGTTGTTTTGCTCTGGACAATGGCAGACTTTGGAAGCTTCACACAAGTCGTTTTCAACTTTCTCTTGTCCGAGGTTGGTGTTCCCAGATTTCTCGGAAAGCGCAACATCACATGTATTTCTGGGCACACCTGGGTTCCTTCCTTTGGCTTGCTCCTTGGTTTTCTTGTCCTGTTTTGCTTTCATGCCTTCGATGTTTGTCCTGTGGTTCCTTAAGGCACATCTTTGAGATAAAACATTAGTATCAAAATATTTTTCATCTTCAAAAGTAGAGAAACTGAGGAAATGAACTCTCAGGGGAACTAAGGTTCCAGAGTTCCATTTCCTAACAATTTCCCCCTTTTTTGATGATGACAAATACAAGGAACCTGGCAACATAATAGGACTTTGAATTTCATGAGACCAGTTGAATTTAAGGGATTTACAACGTTGTAAAATAATGAGAGAACATTCAATGGTTGCAAATCCCCCCTAAGCAGATGAACGAGTTTATTCGAATTCCCCCTTAGAAGTAGAACGGGTTCAGATTTCCTATAGGTCCAGTAGTTCTAATAGTTCAAGGTTCCTATCCATCTTCCCCCTTTTGACATCATCGAAAAGATCAACCAATTTATCAAGTAAAGGATATCAAAGGGAAATAAACAATTGCGCTAAACCCATGACAAACCATAATAGAAACTTAAGGAAAAGACAAAAAATGCATTAGAAACGTAGCCAAAAGAGTTCATTAGGCATTAAAGCATAATACATTG
Organism: Rheum nobile; assembly: GCA_027886185.1. Lineage (NCBI taxonomy): Eukaryota > Viridiplantae > Streptophyta > Magnoliopsida > Caryophyllales > Polygonaceae > Rheum > Rheum nobile. Next base: position 34,194 of record WOAB01000327.1, on the reverse strand, counting down.
TCCAGACACATAGTAGAAAAAGACACTAGCACACTGTGGCGTTATAGCACTGGGAATTAGGAGAGATGTTCTTATGGCATGTCAGTGGCCTCATCTTCATCATCCTTCTTGTCGTGAGTTCCTTCATCCTGGCCTGTGGCCTGATTTGCTCCAGTTGCATCCTCCCAGGTTTTCTGAAGCACCTCCACCAGACTGGAAACAGCAGCTCTAGTTTTCCCAGTTCATTTATTTGATCACGGAGGGCAACTGATATAGCATGGGAACAGTCCGTGATAGCTTTTTCAATACGACCTAGAGAAGTTAGGATCGCAGAGGAGTCTTGAGTGGGGTAGAGCGGTGGCAGAGAGCTTGGGGAGGCTTGGGAACTAGCCTTTTCCTTAGGCGGATCAGCTTGTGTTTCAGAGGGAGTGGCCTGGTGATCTTTGGTTTTGAGTTTTCTTACTGTGGTGATGGTGAGGAACTTGTTGTAGGCGGTTTCAGGGAAGTCATCAGGATATTGGTTGAGCATGGAGAGAAGTTCATAGCTGAAAAGACACTTCTGACGCTGGAAGATTTGCCATAAATGTCGTCTTGCGAGGAGCAATTCTCTTACTAGTCGTTTAGAGGGTAGTCCATCCTAGTTCCTTTCTGGTGATTTTTTTAGTGTGCTAGAGGGGTATATGGGAACCTTTGATATGGGGTTTTAAAAACATAGGACCTGAAAGTACGTTCCCATAAAAGAAATCGGGGAAGGCCATTTATCGCATTACACAATAATTCCTAGAGAGGGTTAAGAAATGGATCATAGGGAATTGAATTGTGCAATGAGGCAAGGGAGGGTCATAGTACACAATCATCATTTCGGCTTGTATTGTTGGATTAGAATATGATCAGATTGTGACTTTTGGGCCAACAAAGAAACTTGAACAATGAAAGAGTTTGAAAGAATAAAGAGGATCAAAGGACACGAACTAAGAAAATTTTATCAAAGCCTTTTTAAGAAACCATTATGGAAAAGAGGGTTTGTAGCAAAAGATATAACACAAAGATACCAAGACTTAACAAGTAAAGGATCTTATACTAGTTAATCAAGGGAACTGGAGAAGAGCCTTTAAGCTAAGGTCACTGCTAGGTTATAGAAATCATTCCCAGTTCTAATCTAAGGTTCTCAAAGGGAACTCTATTCAAAGCTTTGGTGAATATGTCTGCAACCTGATCTTCAGTTCTACAAAATTTCATAATGATGTTCCCTTTTTCAACATGATCTCTAAGAAAATGATGTCTTATGTCTATATGCTTGGTCCTAGTATGATGCACAGGATTCTTAGAAATGTTTATAGCACTGGTGTTATCACAAAGAATGGTGAGGGGACCATAAGACATACCAAAATCCGCGAGTTGTTGCTTTAGCCAGAGAAGTTGGGAACAGCAGGAGGCAGCATCGATGTACTCGGATTCTGTGGTGGAGAGAGAGACTGAGACTTGTTTCTTTGAGCCTCATGACACAAGGTAAGGGCCTAGGAACTGTTCCATTCCAGAGGTGCTCTTCCTATCCACCAAGTATCCAGCATAATCAGCATCAGTGAAACCCATCAGCTCAAAGGGACATTCTTTGGGGTACTCAATGAATCTCTAGCCGTTGGAAGAGCATTTCATCCTAGTTCCTTTCTGGCGATATATTCAGTGTGCTAGAGGGATATATGGGAACTCTGATGTGGGTTTAAAACAAGGAACCGAGAAGTACGTTCCCATAAAAGGAATCAGGTTGGCCATTTATCGCATTGCACAACAATTCCCAGAGAGGGTTTAAGAGATGGATCATAGGGAATTAAATTGAGGAATGAGGCAAGGAGGGTCATAGTACACAATCATCATTTCGGCTTGTATTGTTGGGTTAGAATATGATCAGATTGTGACTTTTGGGCCAACAAAGAAACTTGAACAATGAAAGAGTTGAAAGAGCAATGAGGACCAAAGGATACGAACTATAAAAACTTATCCAAGCCTTTTTAAGAAACCATTATGGAAAAGAGGGTTTGTAGCAAAAGATATAACACAGAGATATCAAGACTCAACAAGTGAAAGATCTTCAACTAGTCAATCAGGGGAACTGGAAAGGGGCCTTTAAACTAAGGTCACTGCTAGGTTATAGGAATCATTCCTAGTTCCAATCTAAGGTTCTCGAAGGGAACTCTATTCAAGGCTTTGGTGAATATATCTGCAACCTGATCTTCAGTTCTACAAAATTTCATAATGATGTTTCCCTTCTCAACATGATCTCTAAGAAAATGATGTCTTATGTCTATATGCTTGGTCCTAGTATGATGCACAGGATTCTTAGAAATATTTATAGCACTGGTGTTATCACAAAGAATGGTGAGGGGACCATAAGACATACCAAAATCCGCGAGTTGTTGCTTTAGCCAGAGAAGTTGGGAACAGCAGGAGGCAGCAGCGATGTACTCGGATTCTGTGGTGGAGAGAGAGACTGAGACTTGTTTCTTTGAGCCCCATGACACAAGGCAAGGGCCTAGGAACTGTGCCATTCTAGAGGTGCTCTTCCTATCCACCAAGTATCCAGCATAATCAGCATCAGTGAAACCCATCAGCTCAAAGGGACATTCTTTGGGGTACCAAATGCAGAGTGAATCAGTTCCCTTGAGATATCGGAGTATTCTCTTCACAGCAGCCAAGTGGGTTTCTCTTGGACAAGATTGGAACCTGGCACACAATCCAACAGCAAAAACAATGTATTTCTGGGCGACTAGCGGTTAGATACATGAGTGAGCCTATCATACCTCTATAGAGTTTCTCTTCCACTGGAGGACTTGAGTGGTCCTTGTCCAAGTGAGCAATGATGGAAATAGGAGTGGAGAGAGGCTTGCATGAATCCATTTTGAACTTTTTCAGTAGTTCCCTGACATACTTCTGTTGGTGAATTTGTATGCCATCTTTCTTTTGGGTGATTTGCAATCCGAGGAAGAAGGTGAGTTTCCCAATTAGGCTCATTTCAAATTCACTGCTCATCAAGTCTTTGAACTTGTCTACAAGGGACAGGTTAGTGGAACCAAAGATGATATCATCGACATAAATTTGAACCACTAAAATGTTACCTTCTTCTTCTAGGATGAAGAGAGTCTTATCAATGACTCCACGCCTGTAGCCATTAGAGAGTAGGAACTGGGCAAGACGATCATACCAAGCTTTGGGAGCTTGCTTGAGACCATACAATGCTTTGTCTAGAAAGTAGACATGGTCAGGATGATCATCGTCTTCAAAGCCAGGTGGTTTCTTGACATAGACTTCCTCTTGAAGGATTCCATTGAGGAAGGCAGTCTTTACATCCATTTGGAACAGTTTGAACCCTTTGTGTGATGCAAAAGCAATCAACAATATTATTGCTTTAATCCTTGCCACTGGAGTATAGGTTTCATCATAGTCGATGCCTTCTTGTTGATTGTATCCTTGAGCAACAAGCCTTGCTTTGTTCCTTATTACAGCTCTTGTATCATCTAGCTTGTTTCTGAAAACCCATCTAGTTCCTATGATATGTTTGTCCTTGGGGCGGGGAACTAGATGCCATACTTTGTTCCTTTCAAACTGATGAAGCTCTTCTTGCATAGCTTGGATCCAGTCTGCATCCTTCAGTGCCTCACCTATGTTCTTTGGTTTCACAATAGACAGAAAGGCATTGAAGGCAAAGAAGGTTAGATGTTCGAACCTGACTGGAGGCTTGATGGTTCTTCTTTCTCTGTTGGGAGCTAGAGCATTTGATGTGGAGACATTTTGAGTTGAATATTCAGCTCCAGCTTCCTGGTTGGGATCACCTTCTCCATTGAAGATCATGTGAGAGGATGAATCGTTAATGTCTCCACAGATATTGTCGTCATGTTCATGGTTCCCATAAATGGATTGTTGTTCATTATCCATGGGAACTGGTGGAGGAGCCAGTGGGGGATTCTGTGCAGCAGGGCAGGAACTGGGTGGAGTGACATCTTCATCTGGATCTTCTTGAGGTGACTTGGGGAACGGATCTTCAAAGGGAGTGATAGTGTTCTGCACAATTCTTCCAAGTGATTTTTCATTAAAAATAACATGACCACTTTCTTCTACCTTTTTAGTCCTTTTGTTGAAGACTTTGTATGCCTTGCTGCCTGAGGCATATCCAATGAAGATTCCTTCATCACTTCTTGGGTCGAATTTGCCAAGATTGTCCTTCCCATTGTTGTGCACAAAGCACTTGCATCCGAACACCCTCAGATGTGAGATGTTGGGAACTCTTCCTCTAAGGAGTTCATAGGGTGTTTTCTCTGTGATTGGGCGAAGCATGGCTCGATTGATGATGTAGCAAGCTGTGTTGATTGCCTCAGCCCAGAATGATTGAGGGAGTCCACTTGAGATGAGCATAGTTCGAGCCATGTCTTCTAAAGTTCTATTCTTCATTTCTACTACTCCATTCTGTTGAGGAGTGTATGGTGCAGAGAAGTTGTGATCAATACCATGCTCACTGCAAAAGGTTAGAAATTCTCAATTTTCGAATTCGATACCATGGTCAGACCGAATAGAATTGAGTGAGCAATCAAGAGATTTTTCTAACAAAGGAACCAGATCTTTAAAGCGGTCAATGACTTCACTCTTAGATTTTATGAAGATAGTCCAAGTGAAGCGAGAGAAATCATCGACAAGAACAAAGATATACCTGTTTTCTCCTAGGCTTTGAACTCTCATGGGTCCACAGAGATCCATATGGAAGAGTTCAAGGGGCCTTGAGAAACTTACCATGTTTTTGGACTTGAAGGAACTCCTTGCTTGTTTCCCTTTAACGCAATCTGAGCATGGTTCCGAAGATATACTACTTATCTTTGGAAGGCCTCGGACTAGTTCCTTTGAGTGCAGCTTGTGGATCAGTTTAGTGCTAGCATGACTAAGGCGTTGATGCCACAGTTCTGTTTGATCATTCACGGTTGAAAGGCAGAGTTTCTCCTTGGAAGCATATGATGGGTCAACAACGTACATATTGTTGAATCTTTTGCCTTTTAAGATGATTTGTCCCGAGGGGTCTAGGACAGTGCATTCACTTGACTTGAATCTAACTTCATTGTCTCCTTGATCACATAGTTGTGACACACTAATTAGATCAAAGACAAGATTATCAACAAGGTGAACTTTATTTACCTTAATGTGGTCATTTAGATTCACAGTTCCTATTCCATAAATTTTTCCTTTGCTTTTGTCTCCAAAGGAGATGTTTCCTCCTTGGATGGGTTGAAGAGAGGTCATTTGATTTCTTCTTCCGGTCATATGGCAAGAGCAACCACTGTCAATGTACCATAGTCGAGGTTGCCTCTCTTCTTTCTGCACACAAGGGAACTAAGACTTTTGAACCCAGCGAAGCTTGGCTTTACTGAGGGGATTAGCATTGCGAGTCTGTGAATGACCAGGGAACTGGTTCCTTTCGTGGTAATAAGTTCTTTTCTCATTTTCAAAGTTCCTATTCTTAGGACAGTCAGTGTTGTAATGACCATTTTTACCACAGTAATAGCATAAGTGATTGTAAACAACATGTCCATACTTTCCTTTTCCTGGCCTAAAAGGTTTTTCAGTTTTTCTTTTATTAAAATCAACATTGTTTCTAACCTTACTATGAGTCATATCAACATACCTTTTATGAGCAAAGGAATCAGTGAACCATTGGTCTTCAGGAACCATCTTTTATTTTACCTTAGGTTCCCTCTTAGGACTTTGAGAGCTTTCATTAAGACGTTTTGCAACCTCAGCCTTGTTCTCAAGAACCATGATCTTCTCTGATAGAAATTGATTCCTATCACGAGAAGTGGCAAGAGCAGTACTGAGGTTCTCATTCATCTCAACAAGTTCTCGCCTAGCTTTTTCATCTTCAGCATCATTGTTCCCTTTGTTATTGACATATCCTATTCCATGACGTTGTCTCACAAAAACAGTTTGATTTATAGTTTTTTCATTTATGGAGTCAGTGAGAATGTCTAACCTATCAATTATAGATTGAAACATGTCATTTCCAGGTAGGTTATCATGCAAGGGAACTTTGACAAAATCTATGCTAGTTTCATCACAAGATTTGCAGATTTTAAGGTGACTAGCATGCACATTTCTAATATCAATGAGTTTGGAATGGGTTTCAGCTAGATCTTTCTCAGTTTCATCAAGTTTCTTACTCCAAACAGAATTCTCAACAGTCAAGCAAGCAATTTCATCTTCACAATCATCAAGTTTTTGTTGAAGGGAACTGGTTTCCTTTCCTAGTTTCTTTATGATCTTAAGAAGTTGTTTCTTATCACAATCAACTAGAGTTTTTAGGAAATCGTCAGAAGTTACCTCAATGTCTTCTGAGTCGGTTGAATCTCCTTTTGCCATGAGACATCTTCCTCTAGAGAAACCACTCAGATCCAGTTCCTCATCTGAGTCTTCTCCCCATGAGGCTACGAGAGTGATAGCTCCATAACTCCCTTGATGACGGCGCAGGACGAAGAGGACGCAATGAAGTTGCGCTCGGCTGGTCCGATGACAAGAGCCCGCGCCAGAGCCATGGAACGAGCCACACAATCCTTAGTCTCACGGGCTTACGCAAGTGATACGGGTTCATCTAGTCCTAAATGGGTCCTCCTCGTGACCTATGAAGGCTTAGGTGGGGCCTCGTCCTAATCGACCCCACCAAGTAGACGAAGACGACGAGTTCGCGGAAGCGGAGCAACAGTGAAGAACTCGGCCCAGAACTCGACCGAGTTCTGGACCGAGTTGTCGATGAAATTGCCGTGCCCAACCGAGTTACTGCTACAGTGAAGAACTCGGCCCAGAACTCGACCGAGTTCTGGACCGAGTTGTCGGCGAATTTCCGTTTCTGCTCGAGTTGCATTTACAGACAACAACTTGGCCCAGAACTCGGCCGAGTTCTGGACCGAGTCGCGGCCGCATCAGCGAAGCCACTTCGTCGTCTCTTCGTTTGCTGAACAATTTTAATATTATTTTATGTTATTTTATTTGACCTATTTAAACACTTGAAACCCTAGTTGTATTCCTTACGTTGGATTTTAGTTTACAAGTTGAGTTCGCTCCTTAGAAGTTGAGTACGCTCCTTCCTTGAATCCTAACGTCACCCCTTCGATCTCCGGATCAACCTATCCCATAGCTCGTCGCTTCGAGCAAATCATTCACCGTCTCTTCGATACTCAAGGTCATCTCTTTGACCTCTTCGTCATCTCTTGATGCGTTAGAAAGGGTTATCTCTTTAACCCTAGGAAAGCCATCACTTTGGCTACGGAGGAGAAGATTCAACCTAGCTTGAGGAGTCAAGATCCTACATCGCGACATCGCCCAGGGGTTGTTCGCATCAGAGAGCCTTCTTTCTCTGAGGTCTTTCATCTTCCTTGGAATCTTCCTTGTTAGGACAGTTCTTAGTATAGTGTCCCTTTTCTTTACACTCGTAACAGGAGACTTCCTTGAGATCTCTTCTTGGTCCATTGTGCGAGGAACTACCCTTTTGGAACCTTCCCTTCACAAAGAATTTTTTGATGTTCTTTGTGAAGAGGGCTATTAGTTCGTCCTCCTCTTCTTCTAGGTCTGAGTTCTCTTTCTCCATTTCAAGCCTTGAGAAGGCTTTGGAGATCTTGAGAGCAATTCTTTTCTCCAGTTTCTTGTCGGTATTGGCTTTTGTATGCTCTCCTTCTTCAACCTCCAGTTTCCCTATGACTTGAGTCAAGGGAAGAGATTGGATGCCTGGAGTGTTCTTCATGATTCCCTTGAGAAGGGTGAATTTGGAGTTGAGTCCATTGATGACCACCAGGGACTTGGAAACTTCATCAAGGTCGACTCCCGCCGCTGTTAGCTTTCCAACCAGTCTGTTGAAGCGGGAGTAATACTCTGAGATGGTCTCAGTTTCAATCATTTTGAAGGTGTGGTATTCTCCTTCCAAAGCAAACTTTCTGCTTTGCTTTAGTTCGTCACTTCCTTCATGCATATCCTTGAGTGCCTTCCACATCTCCTTTGCCGTCTTGATGCCTATGACCTTGTCCATGTCCTCTATGTCCAGTCCATTGAGGATGAACTGTCTGGCCTTGGCATTCTTTTCCATGATAACATAGTGTTCTGGTTTCCAGTCTTCTTCCTTCATGGTAAGATCGACATAGCCATCTCCATTTTTGACTATCCTCCAGCATTGGTAGTCGTTGGTCTTGATGTGGATTTCCATGCACTTTTCCCACCATGTTTCTTCTCCTTTCTTTCGGAGATGTGGCTTGTTTGTGGAGATTCCGAGCTCAAACTTGCTTGGTTGAGACATGATCTGCAAACTTAACAAAGATCTAGAGCTTTTCCTGCTCTGATACCAATTGTAGGATCGAAATTGGTAGACAAATAACTAAGGAACTAAGAATAACAATTATCAATTCCCTTTGCAGCGGAATTTAAACAATCAAGCACAAATGAACAAGTTCCTTATAGTGGAAACCTTTGATTTCCAACTAGCAATCCATGATAAAAACCACTACCTTTCTTTTGAAAGGATTTCAAGGTCTACTTCTTGATTTCTTATCTCTTTTGGTTACAGCTTATCCTAGGAACAAACACACAGTTTCTTTACCTTACACATAGTTAGGTAATCCTAGATAACTTAACACAATCAATAATCAATCCAAGAAACAGACCTTAGCACCTAGGAACTATCTCACTTACAGTCATAGGAACTTAGCACTCAGCTCTTCGATTCCTTGACTGGTTCCTCTTGATCTCGGTTTGCTTTGATGAGCTTGTTTGAAGATTCACACTTTGATGTTTGCTATTGTGTGTGATTCGTATTTCAGTGCTTTTAGATAACCTTTGAGTTAGTCTTCCTTTTATAGTGGATTCTTCGCAGCTTAATCTTCGCTTGGTTCCCACAGAGCGAGCTTGCCCTAGGATGTGTGGTGATCCTTGATTCTCGCTATCTTTTACAAGTAACAATAACCTAGGCAGCTCAGAATCCTTCTTTAGTTGGTCAACTGCTTTAGCCAAGTCGTTCTCCAACTTCCTTCTTCCGAGGTTCGACAAGCTGGGCACTTTGGAACTGTCTTCTGGAAAGCGACAGGTTCCATGTCCTGTCGCTTTCACCTTTCTCTGTCCGAGGTTATGTGTTCTATGCGTCTTGTTGTTTTGCTCTGGACAATGGAAGACTTTGGAAGCTTCGCACAAGTCATTTTCAACTTTCTCTTGTCCGAGGTTGGTGTTCCTAGATTTCTCGGGAAGCGCAACATCACATGTTGCATTTCTGGGCACACCTGGGTTCCTTCCTTTTGCTTGCTGCTTGGTTCTCTTGTCCTGTTTGGCTTCCATGCTTTCGGTAATTGTCATGTGGTTCCTTAACACATATCTTTGAGATAAAACATTAGTATCAAAATATTTGTCATCTTCAAAAGTAGAGAAACTGAGAAAAGGAACTCGCAGGGGAACTAAGGTTCCAGAGTTCCATTTCCTAACAATAAGGTATTTTTTGTTGTTTATCTATACCCTTATATTTGTTGGTTCAACCATAAATTCACAGAAGATTGTAACTTGGAGCTGTGAAATGTTCATGTCTGTAGCCTTGTGAATTCATAGTTTTCCTGCTTTTTAGAGTTTGCAAATTGTATCCTAACAAATGTTGTTTAATATGGTCTAATTCATCATGAAGCTTAGTTGGAAACATGGAGCTTTTCATAACAAAATTTAGCATTGCCGTTGAATTGTATTTTACGAGGATCGTCCATCCTTGTTAGGAAAGTGAATTATCTTTCCTTCTAGCAAGGTATTGCTTTAATTTATTTATGTATGTAAGTTAACTCTACCATTAGTAATTTGACAACCTAGATATTTATCCATGGCAATGATATGAGCTATGTCAAGAGCATTTTGAATTGAATTTCGTGTACTTGTTAAGGCATTTATAGTAAGCTGGAATGTTCATTTGTAATAGTTTACCTTTTTACTTGAGATTGCACAATAATCAGTTATAATTTGCATAATCATTAGCAAAGGCAAAAAATGGAATACTAGTTTCTCTAGGAGTTAAAGCAATACTTAATGGGGAAATAGGCTCACCTTGCCTAATACCCCTTTATGGAAAGAATTGTTTAGTTAGTTCATATTTATAAGAATGAAGAAGGACACCGTTATGATGCACTATGAGATCCAAATGACGAATTGTGGGGAGAATCCAAATTTCTCTAAGACTTTGATAATAAATGTCAATTCGATTCTGTAATAAGCTTTTTCTATATCGAGCTTGACCACTATTTTGGGACGAAAAGATCGATCGACCTAAATCGCCTTAGACGGGGTAACGAGTCAATCGGATAAAAAATCAATCCAAACCAAATAGACAATCAACCAAGCAAATAATAGATGCGAAATGGCAATGTAATTTATATATCAAATGATGACTGAATCAGATCAAAATACAACTTATCCTTAGAGAATAAAGGATCGAGCCCTGTCCGACAGGCGTTTTGGTGTTTCGACCGGCAGCGATCGGGTAGAATCTCCGGGGGATTTGAGTGAGAGTGAATATGCAAGTAGACCTCTCGAAGGGTAAGTCAGTGGATGCTGTGTATAGACGTGTGTCCTGTCGTTTGCTTCTTCGTGGTCTATTTATGGTAGTTTTCCCCTTGTGTCCGTTATTCGTCTTCGTATTTATCCTCTATTAATTCTGTGCGAGATCTTTGGGATTTGCTCTTGATTGCCATCATCATCTCTGTGTTTAATGTTGTTACCATTGTCACCGATCAAGCAATTAATGTTCAGGGCGAAACTTCCGGGATTCGGTCGGATCCTCAGCGTCTGAAGGGCATCTGTCGCCTCTAACTCCTTCTGGCCTTCGGCTTCGTCTGGACTTTGGCCCAATTCATTCGATCGATCCCTTGGAGTAAGTTTGGGCCCAACAATATCCCCAAGTTGTTTTGGGCTTCATGGCAGCTGTGAGATGGAGTCCAAGGAACTTTCATCCCACACGATCTCCACCCTCCGATCTAGGCGCGACAGGCGAGGGCTACGTGGCGATAATCCCGCTGCATGATGGAACGTCTCTACGACTGCCGATTCCCTCCATAAATCCGAATCAAGTTTCTGACTATTTGGCTTCATCTTCTTCCTTTGTTTCCTCATCTGGTAGGTTTTGCTAAGTTTTTTTGAAAAAAAATTGCTCTTCGATTCCCTTCTCTCTCTGTTCTGGAGATGGTTTCTAGTGAATCTTCCGAGTCGACTGCTACTTGCTCGAACTCGAGCAAGAATGAGGTCCCCCCCCCCCCCTTTTCCTTCTGAAGGAGGCAAACGCTCTGACGGGGACTTTGTCGGAGGCGGAGTTGGAGCAGATCCTTCAAGTCGGAGGCTTTCCTCCGGAGACGGTCACAAGGTTGCCTTATCCAGACGAGAGAGTCAGCGCTTGCTATGAGGGATGGGTTTGTTTCTATGCTTACCCATTTAGGATTGGCCATACGTTTCCATTCTCCCCTCTTGTTAGGGGTTTTTTAGCGACCCTGGCGCTTGCGCCGTGTCAGGTCATGCCACAGGCGTGGCGGATCCTTAGGGTTTTAGATTTGTTGAATGTTCAGTGTGGGGTTGGTTTTAACTTCGACGCCCTGTGGTATAACTATTCTCTGGGGTCAAAGAGTTCTTCTCGTGTCCAGTTGCGTATTCGTCCGGGTCGAAAGCCCTTGGTGTTTAACTTAGACGTAAACGACCGTGGATGGGGGTCAAAGTTTTTCTTCATCGAGTGTTCGTCTCTAGAGAAGGGGGGCGACTATTCATTTCTGTTGTTGGAGTGGCGAGTTGAGAGTACGTATTCGACTTCTCTTTGCCTATTTTATGTGTTTTTAACCCTTTGCTTAACTCTTCTTTTTTGTAGTCCCTGAGGCTGAAGAGTTGGAAGCGGACGCTCAGTCAGAAGGTATGACAAAGATTATTCTTAGTATCCCCGCGTCGGAGCGGAAGTTCATAAACGTCAACCTGTTGTCGGTCTCCCCTACTACTCAGGACGTTATGTCGACTGTTTCATCGTCTCGGGTCAAGTGTGAGTTTTTGTTTGACTCATGTATTTTTAATCGTCTGCTTGTGATTTATGTTTTGTCTGTCGTGTCAGCGTCTCCGGCTGGTCGGTCGAGTGCCTGTTTGAAGGGAGTGTCTGGGAAAGGTCTGATAGAGCAAAGGTTGGCGGCGGCCAGGGCCTCGTCGAGTAAATCGATGCCGGTGGAGTCGTCGCTTCCAGCCAAAGTTGGCTCGAAAAGGAAGGCAGGTGCTTCTTCTGGCGATGTGTAGGTGGTGGACACTCCAAAGAAAAAGGCGACGGCTGCTCGTGGAGTCGAGAAGATTGACGCGGTCGGTCGATCAATTGCCGATCTCTTTCATGCTCAGGACTCGACTCTGAAGTCTGAAGTTGATGGTGTCTCTCCTTTAGACTGTATTGGCGAAGCGGGGTGCTCTGCGTGGAAGGTATGTCGTCTTGGCGGATCTCAAGTTTGTTCATTTTCTTTCTCATAGTCGGGTGGAACCTTGATTGTTTGGATCTTGTTGTTTTTTCAGACTTTCCAGTTTCTCTTGGGGGCGTATTCTGGTGTCAAAGAGATGGTCGCTAAGGCAGAGGACAGGGCTGTTAGGTCAGAGGACAGGGCTGGCGTCTTTGAAGACCAAGGTGGAAGAAGCTGAGAGTCGTTTTAGGGACGTCGAGCGCCGCTTCGTTAGGGAGCTGAAGAATTGCCAAGATGACTTGGATGCTTGTCGGAGGGAGATTAGTGAGAGCCAGTCAAATGTTGAAGAGAAGGTGAAGCAGGCTAGGATTGAGGCTGGTCGGGTCGTAGGCGACGTAGGCGCTTTCTATGCGTTGAAGTCGCATGTCGAGATGATCGAGGAGTTTGAAGAGGGCAAGCAGGAGAACTGGGATTTGAAGGCGGAGAAAGAGACCATGGATACCTTGTTTCCGAAGGGGAATCCTGGTTCGGAGCTTTTCCAATTGGCCGGTGTCGGAGAGGAATCTCTAGACGAAAGTGTCGGTGAAGACGAGGTCCATTCTGGCGATACCGTGCCGCTCGAGCCCCAGCCTTCCACCGATCCGGCCCCTGCTGAAGGTAATGCCGCGAATCCCGACCTTTGACTGTATTTCGTAATTGACTTGTGACCCCACCTGTGTGTGGGTAGGATGTTTTCTGTTTTGGCGACCCGTCTACCATCGCGGGTCGCATAATGTGTATGTGGATGATTTGAAGTCCTATGTGTGTGTAGGCAGACAATATGTTTTGGCGACCCGTCCATCATCGCGGGTCGCATGTATGTAAAAAATGCTTAGACTTTTATTGACGTAATCCGTTTTACAAAGGGTCAAACTTTTTTATGTGTTCGTATGTTTCGTCGGACTCTTCTAGAGAAGTTTGTCATTGACGCCTTTGATTTATATGTCGGGTTCGCCCATGTGCTCCGTCGAGTAGGGCTTGCCGTATATATGTAAAGAAGGAGGCCTGCAAATATATGTGTTTATGTTTAGTCATGACTTAGTGTTATGCCGAGGAGGAAAGCAATATGTCTCTATTACGTAAATGTAATAAGGTGTCTTAACCTTATGTATTGTGTAAGGCAGGCGGTGTGCCGACGTGCATGTGGTGTTCATCTCCCCGTGTTCCGATCGATCATGTAAATGTAGTGTAAGCGCTTTTATTTGTGACTGGATCTAGTGTGTATGTCGATGTCGTCATGTACTTAGGTTTGCAAGGAAAAATGTCCTTACTTGATGTGAATGCTCAGTTTCAAGGAATAGAATTGTGTTTGTAACAATAAATAGTATATGGTAGGTGAAAGAACGTTAGTGCCTTACCTCGCTGGTCTAGAAGTGGTATAACTTTAGGTGTGTTGCGTTCCAACTTCTCGGGATTGGTCGTTCGTCTTTGTCTTCCAATTGGTATGCTCCTTGTCCGACTACTTCTTTGATTAGGTAGGGTCCTTCCCACTAAGGTGCGAGCTTTCCGTCGGTCGGATTCTTGGTGTTCTGGAATGTATTTCTAAGGACCCAATCGCCAACTTTGATGACTTTGGCTCGAACATTTTTGTTGTAACTTCTTGCGACCTATTGCTGGAACCTGACCATTCTAATTCTGGCTTTTTCTCTAGTCTCATCCGATGTGTCCAAGTTGTGTGCTAGCTCGATGTCGTTTTGTTCATTTGTCTGAAGACTGTAACGGGCCGTCGGAACCAATAGCTCGGCGGGAATGACCACTTCACTTCCGTAGACGAGTGAGAATGGTGACTGTCCGGTCGCATTCTTTGGAGTGGTCCTGTCTGACCAGAGGATGAACGGGAGCTCGTCTGCCCATTTTCCTTTAGCCCCTGTGAGGCATTTCTTAAAGTTGTTGACGATGATTTTGTTGCTAGATTCGGCTTTTCCGTTAGATTGCGGATATCGAGGAGTGGATGTGACCAGTTTGATGTTCCATTGGTCGTAAAAGGCTCGAGTCTTATGACTGATGAACTGGGAGCCATTGTCGCACACGATTTCTGATGGGACGCCAAATCTGCACAAGATATTGCGTTTTATAAACGAAATGACGTGTTGATCTTTTACCTCTCGATAGGCTTCAGCTTCGATCCATTTGGAAAAATAGTCTGTCATGGCAAGGAAGAAGACTCATTGACCCGACGCAGGTGAGAGTTTTCCGATGATGTCCATTCCCCATCTCATGAAGGGCCATGGTGCCAGAGTAGGATGGAGGAGTTCCGAGGGTTGATGAGGAACGTGTGCGTGTCGTTGGAAGGCATCACACTTCTTGGTGTATTCCATTGCGTCTCTATTCATTGTGGGCCAGTAGTATCCGGTTCACAAAGCTTTCCCTGAGAGGCTTCGCCCACCGGTGTGGTTTCCACATTCTCCTTCATGTAATGACTGTAATACGCGTCCGACTTCTGGAATCTTGAGGCATCGTAGGAGTATCCCTATGACAAATCTTTTGAACAAGACATCACTTATAATATCGAAGGAAAGAGCTTTTACCTTTAGCCTTTTTGCTTCTGTTTTGTCGCTGGGTAGGATGCCGTCTTTTAACCATTTCACGTAAGGTAACGTCCAGTCGTCCTAATTGTTGACGATGTCTTCCTCTGGTCGGTCGCCTATCTCCATCGTGACAAGTTCTTCCAAAGGTGTGATCGATCCCTTGGATGTTTTTGGAACAGCTGGTGTTGTGATGTGTGCCAGTGGGATATTTGGGAATTTCTTTGGATCCAAGACGGACCCTAAATTGGCTAGTGCGTCAGCCTGAGAGTTGAGATTTATGGGCACCTGCCTGATGTCGAATGTTTGGAATTGGTCGATTAGCTTCTTGGCCACGTCCAGATAAGCTATCATCTTGTCGTCTTTGGCGTTGTACGACCCTTGTATTTGATTTACGACTAAGAGGGAGTCACAAATGACTTCGATCTCTCGGACTCCTAGGTCGCATGCCGAGATGAGCCCAAATACGAGTGCTTCATATTCAGCTTCGTTGTTGGTTGCGTCCCATTCGCACCTTACGACCTGGGCTATCTTGTCCCCTTGTGGTGACTTCAGCACGACCCCTAGTCCTGAACCTCTAGCATTCGATGCGCCATCAGTGTGGAGCTCCCATTTTCCTGTCTCATATGTCGCAAATAACTGTGTTGCCTCTTTGGCGGCTTCTTGCTCTAGGGTCGGGCTAAAGTCTGCCACAAAGTCAGCCAGGGCCTGCGACTTGATCGCTGTTCTGGGCTCATATTCAATATCGTAGCCGCTGAGGTGTATGGCCCACTTGGCCATTCGTCTTGTGAACTCGGGCTTCCTCATGATTGCTCTCATGGGATGGTTAGTGTGGACAATTATAGTATGGGATTTGAAATATGGTTTGAGTTTATTTGATGCCATTACCAGTGATAGTACAAGTTTTTCTAACGATGAGTACATTGTCTCCACTGGAAGTAATGTCCGACTGACGTAGTATATCGGCGACTGCTTGCCGTCTTCTTCTCTGACCAGAACTGCGCTTACGGCCGACTCTGATACTGCCAGGTACAGTAGTAATGGCTCGTCGTCCTTGGGTTTGGTTAATAACAGGGGACCGGCCTGGTATTTCTTCAAGTCCTGAAACGCGACTTCATGTTCTTCCGTCCATTGAAAGGATTTGTTCTTCTTGAGAGCGTCGTGAAAGGGTTTGCACTTGTTGGACGACTTTGAGATGAATCTGTTCAGGGCTGCTATCCGACCTGTCAGTTTTTGCACGTCTTTGACGCACCGAGGGGATCGGAGGCCGATGATGGCCTTGACTTGTTCTGGGTTGGCTTCTATTCCTCTTTCTGTTTCCATGTACCCTAGGAACTTTCCTGACGACACTCCGAAAGAGCATTTCATAGGATTCAATTTCATGTTATATCTTTTTAGTACCTCGAAGCTGTCGTGGAGGTGGTCGATGTGGTCTTCTTTCTTTTTCGACTTGACCAGCATGTCGTCTATGCAGACTTCCATTGTGTCCCCAATCTGATCTCTGAACATCTTGTTGACCAGTCGTTGATAAGTGGCCCCTGCATTTTTTAGTCCAAATGGCATTACTTTGTAACAATAGATACCTTGGCTTGTGACGGACGTCGTTTTCTCTTGGTCTTCTGTTTCCATGAGAATCTGATTGTAGCCACTGAACGCGTCCATGAAGGATAACATTTCGTGCCCCGCTGTTGCATCGACCATCGCGTCAATATGAGGGAGCGGAAAGGAGTCTTTGGGACAAGCCTTGTTAAGGTCAATGAAGTCGATGCAGACTCTCCATTTGCCGTTTTTCTTTTGGACTACAACCACATTGGGCATCCACTCGGGGTAGTTGACTTCCCTTATCTTTCTTGTTTCCAGCAGGCTCCTGACCTCATCGTCGACAATCTTGTTTCGCTCTGGGGTGAATTTCCTGCGCTTTTGCTTCACAGGGGGGTGAGATGGATCTACGTTCAATTTATGAGTAATAATGTTTGGAGATATACCGACCATATCTTCATGTGACCATACAAAACAATCAGCATTAGATCTAAGGAAATTCAGAATTTGTTGTCTGGTCGAGTCGTCCAGGTCTGACCCGACCCTTACCGTTTGGTTTGGCTTTAAAGGATCTAGTGCGATCACATCAAGCTTTTCCATTTCTAGTTCGACGTATCGACTAGATCCTTCGCCGAGCTGTGATTACTATGCGGTTTTGGGCTCGACTGCGCTCTTCATGGAGGCGACATAGCACTCCTTGGCCATCCTCTGATCTCCCTTGATTTCTTGGACTCCCCACTTGGTAGGGAACTTGATGATTTGATGGTACATCGAGGGTACCGCCTTCATAGCATGTATCCATGGTCTGCCAAGAATGCAATTATAGGGAGATGGGCAGTCTAGGACTAGAAATTTCACCTGTTGGTTTACCCCTCTGGTGTATGTCGTAAGAACGATTTCGCCGATAGTATGTTTAACTTCGTCGTTGAATCCGACTAATGGAGTCGATTTCTTGATAAGGTCATCTTCGCCCAGACCCATCCCTTTGAGGGCGTCGAAGGTCAAGAGATTGGTTGAACTTCCTGTATCGATTAGTACTCTACGTATCAAACAGTTCCAAATAGACAAGGAGATTACCAGACCATCGTGATGGTTTTCCGACTCGTCAGCATCGGATTCGTCGAACGTGACCGTCGGGAGGTCGGAGACCCTGGTTTGTCTGAACTCCGGCGTCTCGGGTTTACTGCCTTAGCTTTCTTTTGCATGTCTTTTGGCTGCGGAGTACGTGTTCCCACATACGTCTGAGCCCCCTGAAATGGTATTGATAATTTTTGTATGGACAGGAGATGGAGGTTTATCTTGTTTTACCTGATCTCGTCGTTCCATGGTGGCTTTGGCCCGTTCTGAGATTACGTCGCGCAAGAGTCCTTGCGCGAGTAACCTGGCGACCTCTTTGCGTAAGGCGATGCATTCGTCCGTTGAGTGACCGTGGTCACCGTGGAATTCACACCGCCTGCTCATGTCCTTTTAGACGTCCGGTCGGTCGTTCTTTCGGGGTCATCTTACCTCTTTCCCATACTTGTCGAAACTCTTGACGAGCTCCGATACGGAGATATTGAAATTGTAAGACTGAACCCTAGGAGGCAACGTTGGACCATCTCTCCAGTCTTGGGACCTGTCCTGGAAGGAGCTTATCTGATTCTGCTCATTTCGATTGCGAGGGTAAGGGTGATGTCGTTTGTCTCGATGGTTGTCGGAAGAGGATTTGCGATCGGATCGGGTCCATGGGTCGCTTTTCGCGATTTGCGATCTTCTTCCAGACGTACCTCGTCCATGGTTTTGGCTTGGACATCTTCAAAACTTCTGCACGGGTACTTGGTGATTTCGTTATAGAGGTTGTTGTCCTTGATCAGGCCTTGTCGGAAAGCTTCGATGGAGGTGGTGACGTCGCAATGGGGGATCGCGACTTTTCCCTTATTGTACCTGTTAAGATAGCTCCAGAGAGGTTCGTTATACCTTTGGGTGATTCGATAGAGATCACTTGACTGCCTTTCTAGCCTCCGACTGCTGGCGAATTGGATTTTGAAGGAGTTGACCAGATCCGCAAACGAGGCAATTATTCCCTGAGGCAAACGCATAAACCAGGTCAGGGCGGGACCCACGAGAGTCGTGCCAAAGCTTTTGCACATGACAGCCTCGTGGCTCTCCCTTGGAATAGATGCAATCATTAGTTTTTGTTTATAGAGAGAAATGTGATCATCTGGGTCTTTGGTGTTGTCGAATGTCTCCATGCTAGGAAGGTGGAACTTCTTTGGGATTTCGACTCTGGCGATCTCTCCGATGAATGGAGATTCCTCGTATCCACCCGACGTTTTCTTCTCGATCGGCTGTGGAACTCCGGGAATTCTAGCGATGTGATCGTCAAGTGTCTTCATGTGCTGACTGAGTGTCTGCTGGACTAGAGCCAGGATGTCGGGAGGATTGGTAACCTGTGGTTCGTCGATTCGGGTTCCTGCTGACCCAATCGGTGTGGAGAAAGTAACGTTGTTAGTTGAAAATGGATTGACCAGAGGAGTTCGAGATGTACCCTCAGTATTCCCGGGGCGTCGTATGCTCGGGGGGGGGGGTCAGTTCGACGCCATCCATGTCGAGACGCGTCTGGACGTTGCTATGGATGGGCATCCGCCTGGATCCAGAAGCCACCGATTGTACCTGCGACTTAAGAGACTCATTTTCACGGGTTAGTTGTGCAATCTCGGCCTCGGATTGGGTGGATAAGGTAGCCAAGGCTTCAGTCTTTTGGCATTGTTGGGTGAAGCCTTTTGGCGTTGCTGGGCAAGTTCCTCTTGTAGGGCAGTCATTTTTTGGGCAAGCTCTTGGAGTAGGATTTTCGGTTGTGTGTCCTTGAGCTTGGGTGTCGTCTTCGAGGCGTGGCTCCTCGGTATCGGTAGGTGGGTTGATAGTCATGGTTGGAGGATTTTCGAGATGGTGATTGGCAAGTTGTCCCACGGTGGGCGCCAAATTGTTTTGGGACGAAAAGATCGGTCAACCTAAATCGCCTTAGACGGGGTAACGAGTCAATCGGATAAAAAATCAATCCAAACCAAATAGACAATCAACCAAGCAAAGAATAGATGCGAAATGGCAATGTAATTTATATATCAAATGATGACTAAATCAGATCGAAATACAACTTATCCTTAGAGAATAAAGGATCGAGCCCTGTCCGACAAGCGTTTTGGTGTTTCGACCGACAGCGATCGGGTAGAATCTCCGGGGGGTTTGAGTGAGAGTGAATATGCAAGTAGGCCTCTAGAAGGGTAAGTCAGTGGATGTTGTGTATAGACGTGTGTCCTATCGTTTGCTTCTTCGTGGTCTATTTATGGTAGTTTGCCCCTTGTGTCTGTTATTCGTCTTCGTATTTATCCTCTATTAATTCCGTGCGAGATCTTTGGGATTTGCTCTTGATTGCCATCATAATCTCTGTGTTTAATGTTGTTACCGTTGTCACCGATCAAGCAATTAATGTCCAGGGCAAAACTTCCGGGATTCGGTTGGATCCTCAGCGTCTGAAGGGCATTCGTCGCCTCTAACTCCTTCTGGCCTTCGGCTTCGTCTGGACTTTGGCCCAATTCGTTCGATCCGATCCCTTGGAGTAAGTTTGGGCCCAACAACCACCATCCATCCAGTCTTCCCTTTTTTACTTCTAATGAAATGGAATATCTCATGAGTGGAAGAGCCTCAGAGCATGCACGTATTTGTCACCTCATGTAACACACCACGCGTACCAATAGATGAGCAAAACACCTGATGATGGAAAGCCAAAATTCTCATTCGGAAAAACAAACGTGATGTTGGGAACCCAAAGTTACCAATCCCTATCCGTCATATCATGGTATTGGCCAATTCAACAATGCGATGCTAGCATACAATATGAGGTGTGGAATCTAAGTCTATGCATAGAGCGTGTAATAACCCTCCTTAAATTAGAAGGCATTTATTTACGCATATATTGTTTGGATTAAGCCTTGGATGACTTTCAAAATTAAAGTATGAGGTCACTGGATTGTGCTAAAACTGACATAAGTCGAGGTTATTATAGAGCATGTTTGCGATCATCAAGCACACCACTGGCAGGTATGTATCTCAGTTGTTTGTAGTGCTTCAACATGTTGTAGTCATGCAACTCCTTACTTGCCGGGCATATAAGACACATGGGAGGAAATATAAACAAGTGTCATCTTAGACCTCTCTCCTCACAAAAGCTATAAATAGTGAAGAAAATGCCATTTGATGAGACTTTTTGGAGGGATCGAAAGAATCTCTGAAGAAGGTGACAAATTACAGTCTTAGGTGCTTCACGTTGAGCATTATTTCACAAAAGTCTTGATCACGACACAAAATTTGCAAGTTTTAAATAAACCCTCTTACTATGCGTTCTATTTTCTAGGGGTTGCTCAATCCGGAGAATTGCCTTCCCCAAGACGGTTGCTGTTTTGCAAATATATGAATGAAGCTTGGATGTGGAGTACAATCTTCACGATGATCGACATCATCTATTCCTCATAATCTAGCATGTGCAGATTTGGGTACCATCATAAGCGTCGTTTGTCCAAGTCCTTGTTTTGAGCGAATTTAGTACAAAGACACGATCCGCTTTGATTGTGGTGTATAAGGACAAAGGTTACACATTTTGAGAGAACATCAAGCTTATTTTGAGAATATTGTGTATTAGATATTAGAATAATGTGTCTTACCAGAGTTGGATACCCCATTTATATAGGGGTCCATGGCAAATCCTAATAGATATAGAATTACAATAAATTTAAGATAAAATATTGCGTGGAGTATAAGCAAGATAATTTATGTAACTCTTTAGATGGTTGATGGGACACCGGGTCATGTGCCTGACAAGAGTCACCCTCTTCATGGTGGGCCAATAGTACCCTATTGTGTGGGCACGTAACGCCAAGTTTTTTCCTCCAGAGTGATTGCCACATTCCCCATCGTGGAGTTCTGCAATGCGGTCTGGACTTAGTCTTGTCGAAGACGTCATAGATAGTATCCCGAAGTTGACCATTTTAGCAGCATGTCGTCCCTGAGAGCAAAGGAGGATGTTTTGGCATGAAGTCGTTGTGCCTGTGTCTTGTCGATATGTAGCTCGTTATGCTTGATCCAATTGTATAGTGGTGTGATCCATGATTCAGATTCGACGTGTTGGCTAGTTTATCGATGGCGGGTATTTCCACGTGCATTAAAGGAATCTATTGGCACTCTCTTAGATCTATGATTAAGCCGAGGTTGGCTAACGCGTCGGCTTCTGCGTTGGCATCTCCAAGAGCTTGGGTACCTCTTTAGTTCTTGGAACGCTTCTTCATGTTTACTCGTCCATTCGAAGACTCGTTCTTCTTTAGGACATAGTAGAATAGTCGGTTTCTTTCTAACGCCTTTGAGATGAGCCTATTTAACGTGATGACTCTGCCTATTAGCTTTTGGACGTCTTTGAGGCACCAAGGAGCTAGACTGTAAGTGGATAGCTTTGATCTGGTCATGGTTGGCCTCGATTCCCTATTGTGTCACCATATAGCCTAAGAATTTGTCGGATGACACTCCAAAAGAGCACTTGGTCAGGTTCAGCTTCATGTCATACTTTCTCAGTATTTCGAATGCTATTCTCAGGTGTTCTATGTGATTGGATGCTTTTTTTTAATTCACCATCATGTCGTCGGTGTAGACTTCCATCGTGTCACCAATCATGTAACACCCCTAAATTACCTTAGGAATATTACCGCCAGTGACCTTGGATCACATATCCAAAATCACCCAAGGCTTTACATTATTGATCGCAAAATAATAATTTAAAACAAACAATAACATATATAAAATCAAAATCAACATTGCATTATAAATCGACGTTGCAAAAACGGCAACCCAATAGTGTATATCAAAGTATCAGCGGAAGACTTAATTATTCAAAACACAAACAGGATCTACACCTTGTTCAACAATTATTCAAATGACAAAAGGAAATGCAGTTGCCTTCAACGTCTTCGTTCTATGGCTTCGATCTGAGAACCTGTACCTGATGTGCATTATAGGACTGATGACACCAGCCAACCATGTAAGGAAAAGGAAATTTTGGTTAGTCTAATAAAAGACTAAACAAGGGCTCAAACATAATGGTTCTTGTGATTGTATCTGGTTACTATCATTGTCTCTCGATACATAACCCAAATACTCTCACTTAAATGGAAGAATAGGAATGCAACAAGAGGACTCCAAAGAAAGTGAGTCTTATAGGAATACTTATGTTTGTTTGCGAACATTATATTTCACACAAAGTTTGAAAACTGACCTTGATCATTTGGGTCCACAACCAACCTCACTGCATAATGCGAATTCAGATTGGAAAGAGGACTTACTTTAAAACCAGAGTCCGGGCGAGTTCCACGTTGTACTTCTCGTCCGAGGGTATATTAATTATGTGCAACAAGGCACTTATCGTATTTAATTTCAAAACGTGCTTTAACGTTGAAGTTTTTAATTTCCACAACAGATCTCGCGAGATATAGAGTGGGAATAAATCTTGAAGATGGGCACTAGTTAAGTGCACCACCACCTATATCCGGATATGGGTAGGTAATGAACAAAAATGCTAGGGCATTATCCTCCTAACACAAAGTTATCAATAAACGACTAAACCTCGCACGGAAATAGAGTTCCTACGAATACTCGTGCTAAGCAAGCATTTATATATCCACACCAAAGCACAACAAATCCACACCAAGTATATCTAGCACCCTATATATATATATATATAAGGGTCGTATCTATCATATTATACAACCTAATAATAAGGTTCAATTAATCACACCATTTATTCACACAAGTTCCCAAACAAGAAAAGAATTATTTATCCCAACTTAATAGCACAATCGATTAATTGACAATTAAGATAAAAATGGAATGAATATGCAAGAGCGAACCGACACTTGCCTTGAATCACGGGGATGATTGTTTCCGAGTAACAACTTGAATCCATGCTCTATTTCCGTTCTAGAAGCAAATCCGAGGCGTACCCAAATCTCACACACACAAATAAATTATAATTAGATAATTTATTCAATACTGAATTTTGAAGGGTATATGTCCCAAGAATTAAATTGAATTAATTTATCTCCAACTAATTCAATTTTCAAGGCTTATCGGCAAAACGATTATTTATAAGATTAACAATCAATTAGTCGTATATTCTAAATAATCTTTTCATGAATAAATAAATCTCTCAATTTATTTATAAATCCATAAATTTACTCCAAAATTTTATCTAGATGATAAGTTAATATTTTATTCATTCATAGTCTAAGATGATACCCAAAGTAATTCTAATTATTTTAATTTTAATGTTATAAAATCAAATTAATTCCATATTGTTATTCAGTAATTAAGATTAATTTAATTAACCTTAATTAATCCAAATAATAACAAAGGAAATAAAAAAATGAAAATCGGAACAAAAATCCGAAAATACCCGAATCTGGTTTGCGTGGTGGAGACGTGGCGGAGATTGGCGGAATTGGAGGCTCGGCGGTGGTTTTCCGGCGGCGGGACCGTAGGACTTTTGAAATAGACTCCCAGGCGGACCTAGTGGTGGTGGCAATTGTGGCAATGTAGCTCCGGTGTGGCGGCAATTGATCCCGCAACGGAGAGCTGCGACTTTTAGGGTTCTTCAGCTTTTAGGATGAAATTGGATGCCAAAACCACTATGACCATATAAAATTTGCAAGGAAACAATCTCGGATTGGCCAAGATTTCCCAATGTTTCCAAAATTGAGGGTTATTACAAATCCGGTTCTCAAACATCTTGTTTACCACTTGTTGGTACGTGGCTCCGACATTCTTTAGACCAAACGACATCACTTTGTAGCAATAGATTCCTTGATTGGTGATGAAGGCGGTCTTTTCTTGGTCTTCTGAACTCATTTAAATTTGGTGATACCCGTTGAAGGTTTCCATGAAGGTAAGCATCTCACGACCGGCGGTGGTGTCGACCATGGCATCAATATGTGGCAACGGGAAATAATCTTTGGGAAACGCTTTGTTAAGGTCGGTGAAGTTCACGCAGACTCTTCACTTCCCATTATTTTTCTTCACCACCACTACATTGGCTAACCAGTCAGGATATTTAGCTTCTCTAATCTTGTTGATTCTAGCAGTGATCGTACCTCTTTGTCTATTACCTTGTTCCCTTTATTCACTTATGTTTGACTGGTGAATGTTTGAGATCTACATTGAGCTTGTACATGATAACATCGGGGCTGATGCCGGTCATATCCTCGTGCGTCCATGCAAAACACTCAGAGTGGAACCGCAAGAAGTCTACTTGCTATTTTTTTATTTCACTAGACATATCTGAACCTATCATCACGACGTGTCTGGGCTTTCTCGGATCTAAGATCACCTCGTCGAGTTTAGGGGGCTCTGACTTTGTATAATGCGTCGACGCCTTGTAGTTTGATAATTTCTATGTTGTTAGCCCTTGTGTTGTTTCTTTGTAACTGTCGGCTTCAGTGAAAATCTATAACACTCCTTCTCCAATCTATGGTCGCCTTTTATTTCATGTACTACCCACTTGGTTGGGAACTTGATGTTTGATGGTACGTGGATGAAAATGCTTTCATGCCGTGTATCAAAGGGCGACCTAGGAAGACACTGAACGGCGACTGGAATCCATGATCAAGAACTTGACTTGAAGATTCACCCCGCTCGCGTAGGTGGACGGTATGATCTCCCCTAGTGAGTTACTCACCTCGCTGCTGAACCCTACCAAGGGAATAATTTCTTGATGATATCCTCTCGGCTTAGACCACAGTTGTATAAGGCTTCGATCATCATCAGGTTCATCGAGCTGCCATTGTCTACCAGGACACGTCTTACCAGAATGTTGTTGATTGTGATCGAAAGATATGACAAGTCTGTCATGATGTTCAACAATGATGTCGCCAGGCTCTTCGAACGTAATGGGTTCGTTATCGGATTCCTTCTTGGTAGTAAACGATGGCTTGTTGAAGTCGGTTTCCTTGGCGTGGCGCTTGGTGGCGGAGACAAATGTTTTGCATATTTCCGAAATTTTGTGTTATCCTCAGGGGAAGAGTGGACGAAATTTTGGAGGCCAACCACCGCGTCCTTCCCTAGGGCGATAATACTCAGTGCGAGAGCATGGGACTATCGTGATGTGTACCTCATACGCGTCGTTAGGAAGAAAATCAGTTTTCAACACAATGGATGATCTAATGCTAGACCCAATGATGATGTTGCACTCCTTCTTGATCTTTTCAAGGGAGATATGCATAGTCCTGAAGATATACATTTCATGTCAAAACAAATCTTTCAAAGAACTTCCATGCACCAATTATGGTTGGTTATGATGGTTCTACCGGTCCTAATGACTACATGAAAGCGCTCCTCGTCAAGTTGAGTCTTAACCCTTTCAATGATGTCATTTACTATTGCGCTTTGCCCGCGACATTGAAGGGCATTGCGCTACCTTGGATTACAAATCTTTCTATTGGGACGATCCGTTCTTTCTTCTAGTTGACTAAGACTATTTGTTCCCATTGCAGTAGCTCTCGTGGGAGGAAGAATACAATGACAGATTTGTTTCAAATCAAGTAGAGGCACGATGAAATACTAAGAACTGTCTTCACCCGTTTTACATATGGTGTTGTTCAGATCGCGAAGTTTGAGCTCTCAATGGCCATTTCCACGTTGATGGAAATTTAAGTAGATGGGCCTTTTAAGGACCTTGAAGAGAAGCTCTATGTGGGATATTGCATGCAAGAAACCATGCTCGGGGAATTAGAGCATGTACTCATTGGCTCTCTGATAGCATCCATTTCATACATGTTTAGGGCATGAATTTAGGCATAAATTAGGTCGTTTGCATATGCATATTTCTCTTATTTAGTTTGTTTTGTAGTTTTATTGGATTTCGATGTCTACACAAGTTTCTATGGCATTTCAGGTATTTTACCGAGTTTAGGGATTTATGGACTTGGTCGCGGGACATTAATTTAATTAAACAAACCGGCCCACATATTAAATGGAGAAGTGAAGCCCACGTGAAGCTGGAATGAAGAAGCTCGGCCCACCGTGAAGGCCCGCGTGTTGAAGCTGAAGAAATGGAATTGATGACGTCAGTGTGTTGTCACCATGACGTCAGCGGGCATGTGTTTGTTGGAGTGGGCCGAGAAGGAGTATGCTGGATTGGGCCGCACATGTGGAAGCCGTGAAATGGAGCTGTTGATTCCTTGTTTATTTTGTTCTTATTCTTATTATTGTTATATTATTATTTATCACATTTGGAGAATTAGGTTAAGACATCTTTGGCTAGCAGTTATCTCTCATCATCGTTGTTAGTTTTCTCCTATGAAAAACTAATTTCCATTGCTTAGTCCGACGATTGAAGCCTTCAATTGATATACGGTTGTGAGATTCTAATTCTATTTCTTTTCCTTTGAATGTATTGATTCTCTTGTGCTTCATCCCATTGATTATTATTGATTTCGCTTGTTGGACGCAACTAGTTGTTATTAGTAAGTGTCTATTGCTAGGGTTTGGTAATTACTGTTTGAGTTACCTAATTCATGTGTAGCAACTGCAATACTCTAAGAACTGTTTGGGACTAGTTTATTGTAGAGAGAATTAATTGCATGCAATAGTATGACTGTTTGCTACTCTTGCATGTATCTATCTAAATTCCTGTGCTCATTGATGTTGTTGAACTGAATTGTGAGGTTTTCATGGTTATTTAATAGTTAGTATTCTCAGGGTCTGTTTGTCTTGTTTATAACTCACGAAAAGTAATAGGAACATTCATAGAAAGGAATTAGAGAGAATCTAGGATCAACCAATCAAATGAATGGTGGATATTTGTTTGGCTAAGTGTTTTTCCCTAATTGATTACAAACTATTTGCTTTTGTTTCCTTTGTTTATTTGTTTACAACCAATCAACTCAAAACCCCCCTTTGTTACCTTTGACATACGACTTTGCACTCTGAAAGATTACTTCCTCCCTGTGGGATTCGATCCTTGCTTGCCTTTGCTACTAGTTTAGGTTTGTTTAGGATTATTTTGTTTAGGTGTTATGACAATGCATTATCACTCTCAAGATGCGTTTTCCTGGTTGGATCAAGATGTGAAAGGTACCCTACCTTCCCTTGCACTTAACTCTTTAAATATTGATTTGTCTGCCAAGCTTGTTGTGTAGAAAAAGAGAAGACAGATGAAAAGGTCGATGACGCGAATGCTGAAGTTAAAAAGCTTTTTCGTGCTGGGATCATAAGAGAAGTCTAATACCCAGATGGCTTTCAAATGTAGCGCTTGTAAAGAAAGACAACAGAAAGTGGAGAATGTGTGTTGATTTCAAAGACTTGAACAAATCTTGTCCAAACGAAAACTACCCGCTTCCTTTGA
This sequence comes from Rheum nobile, assembly GCA_027886185.1. Taxonomy (NCBI): domain Eukaryota; kingdom Viridiplantae; phylum Streptophyta; class Magnoliopsida; order Caryophyllales; family Polygonaceae; genus Rheum; species Rheum nobile. Next base: position 6,250 of record WOAB01000327.1, on the reverse strand, counting down.
TTGACGTGTTGTTGGGTGCTACATCCAGCTCCGAGGCCCTCCGGATATAACCAGAAGCGAATGGATCCACGTGATGAGGAAAGCACTAACTTCATTACTAAACAGGGCACTTTTGTTACAAGGTCATACCCTTTGGACTGAAGAACGAGGGGCCACTTTCCAACGCTTGGTTGACTGGGTCTAACAAACAACTTGGTTGTAATGTTGCATCTTATGTTGATTATATAGTGGTTAAGAGCGCAACAAAATAGCAACATTTGGAAGACTTGCGCGAAGTATTTAAAGTCCTTCGCGAGCATCAGATGAGTCTTAACACATAGAAGTATGTGTTAGAGGTAGACTCGACAAAATTTCTAGGTTTCATGATCAACTCCCATGGTATTGATGTTACCATCGCGGCAATTGTTTAGATGAGATCACCTAGATCAAAGAAGGAGGTGTAGAAACTAAATGGCGCATTCATTATTTGGGTTGATTTTGTGCAAGGTTGGTAGACCATGCTCTTTTGTGCTTTTTGGTCTTAAAGAAGGGAAGAAGCTTCGTGTGGACTAATGACATGGAGTATGAATTCTAAGATTTGAAGAATTATCTTACTAGATTGCCAACTTTCTCATTCCCACAACATGGTGAAAATATTCAACTCTACATGCTTGTTAGTGCACAAACTATTAGCGCGGTATTGGTTTGGAAGTACTCACTTCTTGTTTATTTCATGAGCCGCATGCTATAATTTGTTGAGCAATGATATCACTTGTTGAAAATATGACACTTGTTGTTGCACTTGTAGCCTGTAGGTTGTCTCCTATATTTCTAAGCTCTTCCTATCAAGTGTTGTTTGGCCTCCCTCTTAGGCAAATTTGGCATCAGCCTGCTATGTGTAGAAGAATGACTGAGTTTGTTGGGGACCTGTCAGAATTTGATAGTGCATACATGACAAGGACCGCGATTGAAGCTTAGACTCTCACTGCTTTCATACTTGAGGTTACCTTTCTTTAGGGTGAGACAAAAGTTGATGATGACGGTAAAGCGGATGATGGTGTTAGTATAATTCTTGAATGATCCCGCTTCTATTGAGATTCAGTAAGCTCTTAGCATTCTTAGTCACAAACAATAGAGATGAGTATGAAGTGCTCATCGCTGGTTTAGAAATGGATTTGTTGGATGACACTCGTAAAATCCTCACATATGCAAATTCTAAGGTGGTAGCCCACCAAGTAGTCCGTTCTTATGAAGTGAAAGCGGGGATGTTGTCGGAATACTACCAAAAAGTGAAGACCTTGATACATTCATTGGACTTTTCTTCCTTGGAGGCAATCCCGCAGAGTTCTAACCACAATGCGAATGCAATTGCTAAGCTAGGAGCTCCATTTCCATTGGAGGCATGCAACAAGGTGCCGATTAAGAGACACCTTGTTAACGGAATTCTAGATGTACTTTTTGTGGAAGAGCATAATGATTGGCGTTCCCCCATAGTCACTTATTTACGGGATGGTGAAATTGTTGGAACTGGAAGGAGGCAAGAAAGTTGAGAGTGGCATCATCAGTTTTGCATGAGGGGCAATAGGTTGTATAAGAAGGGTTATGGCGATGTGGACTTTCTCTGTGTTGGCCTGGTCAAGCCTACTGAGATCCTTTAAGACGTTCATGAGGGGGTTTGTGGTGTGTTGGCCATGTGGAATATTTTCGGAAACAGCTTTTGTGTGTGGTGATTAGAAAATGTCGAGATCATCCAAGCATCACTTGGGGTTGTTGTCGCGTTATTTGTTGATGACAAGATCCTTCAAGCATCTCTTGGGGATGTCATCGCATTGTTTCTTAAAGATGAGATCCTCCAAACATCGCATGGGGATTTCTTCACATTATTTGCTTACGACGATATCCTCCAAGCATCACTTGGAGTTGTCGTCGCATTGTTTGTTAACGACGAGATCCCTCAAGCATCGCTTGGGGTTACATACACAATTAATCAAGTTTGGGCAAATCCAAAGCATGAAATTCTAAATTTTTAGGGTTTTATTCAATGATCAACAACATGAAAAATCTCGTGTTTTTAATTTGTGATTAAAATATATACAAGAAATCATATCTATTGCAGAAATTAATCATATGAATCAACATTGCGGTAAAATTTAAGCAAAAATCAGAATTTTAAACATGTAAATTTCGGTCCTATCGACCCGATTTTTGAGCATATTATGTACATAAAAGTCACAACTTTATGTTTCAATAAATTAAAAACACCATTTTAAAAATGCAAGTTAATCCATATATCAATTTTACCACGTAATTGAATCAAAATAATCAAGAACATGGATCAAAATTACAACTTTTAATTATGATCATTATCAATTAATGCAAGAGGCTGTGATACCACAGTAGGGATTTAGATATTTTTCGCGGAATTTCAAAATACAGTTTTCTAACATCTAACTTTTAGGATCGTATGCATAAACTGACATGAAACATAAATGAAAAGAATAACATACCTCTTGATGCAAATCTTCTTGTTTGAGATCACTCTGGAGATAAGAGCCTCTAGCATGACTTATCTACTTGATCCATACGAGTACGGTACTAGACCGTCTTGACTTCGTTTGTTAGAACGAGACAAAAACTCCTAGCTTGTCTTGCATGGTGCACGATCAAAATTAGTGTTTATGTTGAATTCCTTAGGTTTTGATAGTGACAAACATTCAACTAATCTGGGTACTAAGTGTTTCAGGAACAAAGACAATTGTCTCAGGGAACCATTACAGCGAAGGATCGAAGAGGGAACAAAGCTCTGTTCATGTGCTTTGTTACCTCTGAAGGACCAACAGCGTCGAACAAGATCGAAGCTGTGAATGGAAAGAAGAATCCAGTGTGCCATTTATGGAAACAAATCAAACGCAGAATCATGCACACGGTCAAGGATGAATTACTTCGGCTCCAAGGATCAAGCCGATTTGAGAAGATATAGAGAGAGAAGCCCGATTGTGTTATCTTAGGAAAACCTTCCTAAGATAAGATAATTGGAGAGAGAGTACTCTGTCTCATCCAAATATATTAATTTACGGAATCCTTCCTTCAAATTAATATAGACGGCTGGGATATTATTCCCTCTACAAAATCATATCTTCTTGTTGCCTTATTTGGATAAATCTTATCTTGTTACATTTAGGGTTTGCCGAGTTGTATTTAATAGAGGTGTGGATTCATTTCTATGTAACGACGACGACGGAAAATAGAGAGAACGAAAGAAGAAAGAAAAAAAAAGTGAGGTGTGTGTAAGTCTTTGAGGGTTGAGTTTGATTCATCGTTGTAGAAGAGGTTTCGAGTCTAGCTGGTTGTTTAGATGTCGAAGTCCAGGATACAAGTGTAATCAAGCAAGAAATCAATAAGACAAGTACACGCTTCAAAATCTTCTCAAGCGAAAGCTTGAAGGTAGTGGTTTTTCCTTGAGAAGCTAGTTTTGCTAATCAAGGTTTCCACTATATATCGTGAGTTCGTTCGTTATCTTTCCTGTTATATTTATCCGCTACAACTTCTGTGGGAACAAAGCTTTTGTTCCCTCGGACGTAACTCTAACGATCCAACAATTGGTATCAGAGCCTGGTGCTCTAGATTGTTTGTTTTAGTTACAGATTCTGCAGGAAAGATGTCGTCAGGAAATGTCTTGGATAGAGACTCTCAAGAAGGTGATGTAGATGTGGCTCTCATCACTCAAGCCATGAAGAAGATATGGTCTCGAAGCAAAGGCACTAAAGGTTCGGTCATGGTTCACAATGACATGAAGAAGGTTGTCTGCTCTCACTGCTATGACAACGGACACTTCGCAAAAAGGTGCCTCAACAAAGCAGCAGGTTCTTCTCAGGTCTTCAACGAGGAACAAACGAGGATTGCGAAGTGGGGTGACTGCAGCTCAGATGATGAAGCATCTCCTCTCTCAAAGGATATTTGCTTGATGAGCTCAAAAGGTCACAACGTATCAGAAGGTGGTTCTCATAAATCCGAGGAGGAAGCAAGGAAAGGCTCTTGGCACCTTGACAGTGCATGTTCAAGTCACATGACAGGGAACATTGAATGGTTCACTTCTCTTCAGCCAGCCTCAGGGGCATCGATAACTTTTGGAAACAAGAGTAAGGGTGAGGTTGTGGTATCGATATGGTAGACTCTCTAAACACATCACTGTGAATAATGTGAATCTAGTGAATAATCTCAAGTTTGATCTGTTTAGTGTGGCTCAACTATGTCAAAACAGAAAAAATAGGGTAGTCTTTACCACTGATGATTGTCATGTTGAGTGTCTAAGTACAGGGAAAATCTTACTCAAAGGGATCTGCGACAACAATGTCTATAAGGTCGACCCTGCTTTCATCCCTGACAAGGACCTATGTCTGTCGTCTATTGCTGAGACGACAGACTTGTGGCACAAACGCTTTGGACATGCTAGCCTTCAACTCCTATCCAAACTTCATAGACGAGAGTTGGTGAAAGGCCTTCCCAAGGTTTAAGCAATGAGAAGTGACGTGTGTGATGCATGCATTAAAGGAAAACAAGTGAGGTCTTCCTTCAAGTCAAAAAGGGATGTAAGTACAACACGTCCTCTGAAATTAGTCCACATGGATCTTTGTGGGCCTATGCGCACGAAGAGCCGTGGGGGAAATGCATATGTCTTTGTTATTGTTGATGACTATTCCATGTACACATGGACTCTATTTATCTCCACAAAGGATGAAGTGTTTGCGGAGTTTGAGTCCTGGCTTAAGGCAGCCGAAAGGAGCACTGGACATTCCTTGGGGTCTATTCGCACTGATCATGGAACTGAATTCGAGAACTCTCAGTTCCTATCCCTCTGTAGGAACAGAGGTATCAATCATAACTTCTCTGCTCCCAGGACCCCACAGCAAAACGGTGTTGTTGAAAGAAAGAACAGAACTCTGGAAGACATGACGCGTACTCTTCTCATCTCAAGTGGTCTTCCAAGGAGTGTCTGGGCCGAAGCCTTGAATGCTGCGTGCTACGTTCTGAACAGAGCAACCATCCGTCCTCTTCTGAATAAAACTGCCTATTGAGCTTCTGAAGGAAAGGAAACCTAATGTGTCTCATTTGCGCACATTTGGTTGCAAATGCTTCGTCCACAACAACGGGAAAGATTCTCTTGGGAAGTTTGATCCCAGAAGTGATGAAGGAACTTTTGTAGGATATTCACAGCAAAGCAAGGCCTACAAAGTTTTCAACAAGAGAACCAGAAAGGTAGAGGAAAGCGTTCATGTTGTATTTGATCAAACTATATGGCTGGTAACAATGTGCAGGAACTATCAGGCAACATCGAGCTTTCCGAAGATGATTTCTTCAGCTTGTAGATAGCAATGTCAGCGGTGGGACCTGAAGATCAAGAAACTCAAAATGATCCCTCTACACCAAGAACTCCCAATTCCGCCAACTCAGAGGGAAATGAAGAAAATGCTTACCCCCTGATGTATCTCAGGCACCTCAGGGGGAACAAAGCCCAAGTCACGGCACAGCGGAGCCCTCTGAGGACTGCCCTTCTGCTGAAGGAACGAGGGATGTCAATCCTAATGCTAATGGCACAGGAGGTGAATGCTCAAGTGTTGGGAACGCTGATTCAGAGGAATTCGACATCAACAATCTCCAAGTTCCCAACTACCAGCAAACTGGGCTCATCCAGTCAAGCTAATCGTCACTGACTATAGAAAGGGAGCACCTCAGAGCACTCGTTCCTCCCTACAAAATTTATGTGCTTTCAATGCTTTTCTCTCTTTTCAAGAACCCAAAACTATAGGAGAAGCATTGAAGGATCCTGACTGGATAAACGCCATGCAAGAGAAACTTCACCAGTTCGAAAGAAACAAGGTTTGGCGGTTAGTTCCTCGTCCAAGGAACAGAACAGTGATTGGAACCAAGTGGGTGTTCAGAAACAAGTTGGATGATCAAGGTCAGGTCACAAGGAACAAAGCTAGGCTGGTGGTGAAAGGTTACAACCAACAGGAAGGCATCGACTATGATGAGACCTTTGCTCTTGTTGCCAGGTTAGAAGCAATAAGACTCCTAATTGCGTATTCTTCTTCCATGGGTTCAAGCTGCAACAGATGGATGTCAAGACTGCCTTCTTGAATGGAGTTCTTAAGGAGGAAGTCTACGTGGAGCAAACACCCGGCTTTGAGGACACCACTCAACCTGACCATGTCTACATTTTAGACAAAGCTCTGTATGGTCTCAGCAAGCCCCGAGGGCCTGGTATGAAAGG